>SJYQ01094269.1:0-112863 GCA_006410935.1 Redunca redunca | reverse complement strand
GTGGGGTTGATTTTGATGGGGGTGGGGTTGTCAGAGTTAGCTATGACACACACAGCTTTCTAAGTCATATTCATAACTGAGTTGTGCCTACTTAGAGATAATACTTCTCAAGAAAGAGTGATTCACAGGGAATCTGTATTGAGGTCCCAATGTGAATATGATGCACCAAGCTGTACTTACAAGACTATGTGGTTTCTCTTTCTAGTCTAAGATTTCCCAGAGACCTGTGCTCTGCAGTTATGATTTCACTATTTTTGAAGATAAAATTTCAAGGGTCCTCCTCTTTTATTCTAAGGTCCTTGAGTCTTTATCCATACTCATGCTCTCATTTCCTTTGCTAGTCCTTAATCTTTTTCCTTCTGCTTCTTCCAAGTTTTGTATTATTTTTCACTTTTGCTTTTTTTTCTACCAACCTTCTTTTTGCTTCTTGGAAAATTTCTTTTTAGATTTTTTTTTTTCCATTAAAAAAAAAAGCTAGCTGGTCTTCTGTAACGTGCAGTCAGGAAGAAAGAAGGTAATCTCCCTTCCCGTGTATCCACCTTGCTTGCTTTTCTGGCGTAATCACCAAACTGTTGTGGTATTTCAGGCCCACCATGTATTAGAATAATAATGTGAAAAGTTCAAAAGAACTGTAACCCCGAGGCCATCTGCAACGTGTTCATTCTGTAAGTACAAAGTCTAAGTGAGTTTGAATATCAGCTTATCTCAGATTCCCATTTGTTGTTCATTTAAGCAATAAATATATTCAATTTATTGCTCTAATCTTGTGCTGGCTGAACGCAATATCTGCCTGAACATTTGTGGTCCTTTTGCAAGTCTATCGCATTTCCATTCTCATGCTTCTTCATTGTGGTCCAAGGTTCTTCTTTACTTGCCAAACTGCATGTTATGTGGGGAGATTGGCGGAGCTGGTGGTTTTCCTTTGGGCTACTTCTTTACTCTCATAAATAAAAAGTAAGCTATGTAATACTCTAAGGCAGTAGGTAATCGAATCTATTCTTTTCTTTAATCAGTTGCTCAGTGAGAGCCTACCCTCAGCCAGGCACTGCGCTTGATCCCGGGGATGTGGAGATGAGAATCAGCAACGGTGACAACAATGCCCCTGACCTCATGATGCTCACAGTCCAGCAGGTGGATCATAAAGAAAGCTGATGAGAAGGCTAGGGGGAACTGCTAGAGGCCCGGTTCTACACCAAGCCCAGAAAAGATGGCATTTTCCAGAAATTAACTGAGAAAATATTTTATTACCTGAGGGTCATTCTGGACATAACTGTTAAATTTAAGACTATTTTTTTCTTATTCTCAACAGTAGTAAAGACCTTTTGCTCAGCAGCCTCCTAAGGGGAACTCTCTATAATTTTTAGAGTAGCTATTAAGCTGCCTTCTATTTTTCTATTATACCATTTATCTCTCAAAGGACTTATTTGTCAGGAGTTCTTACAGAGCTCATGGATATCGTCAAGCATCTCACTTGTCTCAAGGGGGTTTCCTTGACTCCAGAGAGAATAGAGCATTAAGCTATATCCTGAATAATAATGGACACCACTTTAAAAAGAGATTTTTCATTTTAAGGTGGGAAAGATGAGGTTCTGGAAGTATAACATGCATTTTCTTTAAGATAATTCATTTGTGCCACTAGGTTAAAAGAGGTAAGAAGCCTTAAGTAATATATTTTTCATCAGAACTTCTACAGCCACAAATTATGCTAGGTTTTATGTAGCATTCAAAAGAAGTTTAATTCCTGACCTTATGTAAACAAAAGGTATAATGATTATAAGCAGGGCTGTTGTTGCAGTCCTGTTATTAAAGGTAATGGCTGACTCTATGTTTAAGCATTTAATACTACCTGGAATTTTATTGTTGTTTAGTTGCTAAGTTGGGTATAACTCTTTTGAGACCTCATGGACTGTAGCCCGCCAGGCTCTTCTGTCCATGGGATTTCCCAGGTAAGAATACTGGAGTGGATTGCCATTTCCTTCTCCAGAGATCTTCCCAACCAGGGATCGAACCTGCGTCTCCTGCACTGGCAAGTGGGTTCTTTACCACTGAGCCAGCAGGGAAGCCCGGTGCCTGGAATCCTACAATGTTATACACGCCTTGGTTTCCACCATCAGTTTATACATTCACATCCCATTACCTCTTGAGGAAGCTCACCAATACATACAACAAGCCTAGTGCTTCTATCTGTTTGTGAGACTCTTCAGGTTTTTCAAGGCAGCTTTTCTGCAAATCAAAACCCCCTTATTTTTCTTAAGAATTCCTTACGTACTCTCCTGGTTGCCTGCTTCCCCATTCAATTTCACAATGAGTCCTATGTTTCTTCCTTTGCTGTATCTCTTACATTGGTCCCTTCTTTCTTTCTCTTCCAACACCTTTACTTGTACTTCCGTAAAAACTCACTACCTATCCCTAGACATGATCAGACAGTTGCAATTTGGGGAAACATAACAGCATCAGGCTCGTTTTTGTGAATGTCTTTTAGAGAACGTGGGATCGAAACAATGAGTGTCATCACTGCCAATCACTCTGGGGCAGGATTCGACATGATATTCAGTTTTAGCTTCACCTGCAATTTGTGAAAGAGACACTTGTGGACACAGGAAAGTAACAGACCTCTTCCAAGTCTAATTCTGTCAGTTCTAGGCAGAGCAAGTGTATGCTGTAGAAACACTTTTATATTGCTTAGAACTTCTCCCTTCCTCAAAAAATCATCAATGACATCCCCTCCTACCCCAATAGCATGAACTTCTAGGCTATCTTTCAAGCACTAATATATACAGAAAATTAGTCTACATTTTTTCTTACCTGTCTTTCCCAGAATAAAAGCTCTTGTGTTTTCCTCTTTGGTTAAAGCTGCTTCCTCCATCCAAAATGACTTCTGTCTTCTCTCTGCCTGGCAAACCCAATAATTCTCAACACTGATCACCTTCCTCAGTCACATGTGAAACTTAAAAAAAAGAAAGAGAAAAATTCGCCAAGTAGATCCCCACTTTGAGAGTAAAGTCCAGCACATATATTTCTTTAAAATGCATTGAGAACCACTGCTGCTGCTGCTAAGTCCCATCAATCATGTCTGACTCTGTGCGACCCCATAGACGGCAGCCCACCAGGCTCCGCCATCCCTGGGATTCTCCAGGCAAGAACACTGGAATGGGTTGCCATTTCCTTCTCCAATGCATGAAAGTGAAAAGTGAAAATGAAGTCGCTCAGTCGTGTCCGACTCCTTGTGACCCCATGGACTGCAGCCTACCAGGCTCCTCCGTCCATGGGATTTTCCAGGCAAGAGTACTGGAGTGGGGTGCCATTGCCTTCTCCTGAGAACCACTAGCCTGCCTAATTCATTAATATTCAGTTCAAATCCCACCTCTTCTGCAAAGACTTCCCTGACTATAACAGGGAAGAAAGTCCTTCTTGCTTGCTAGTATGAGTTCATTAGATGGTATCTAACACTTATAGCCTCACATGACCCTAAGTTAGCTCAGAAGCTTGTGGACCATGAAACCAAGTCTTACAACCTTCTATTCTCAGGCCACTAATGAAACTGAGTCCCTAAATTCAAGTTGCATTACTGAGTTTATGATTGATCTCTCTATTTGAAATTTTATTCCCTTTCATGTCCCTCAGGATTGAGGAATATCAAAGAAAAGGAGTGGACTGAAACAGAGCAGGACCCTTTGGGGACTCACTGGGTACAAAAGCCCCCCATTTCTTATTTGTAGGGGAAAGAAAGGCTTTAGTCTCCTAGGCCTTCCCCCAGTTCCACACAGCAGACTCAGGCAGTTAATGATTAGAACACCAGAGTCCTAGGACTCCTAGTTCCTCTTGAAGGAATATAGATAACAATCTCTGAATTGTTCCATAGAAACTAGGACCCCATCCAAGTGGAGGATGATGACTGCATGCTGACCACAAGCACGTAGATCCCGGAGGAGCTGGAACCAGAAAGTTGAGATTCCGAAAACATCTCCCTGTTCCTGTAACAGAGAAGAACAAAACTGACTCCATAGTGGATCTAGTCCTTTAGCCCTAACCCCTGAACCTTAGTCATGCTTGGTCTGCACCTCTGTAAAGAATGTTGCCTATAGCCTGAAATATACATAATAACCTGTCCTCAAGGCTCTGACCTTTAAAGGTATAACACTCTCATTCATGTAGAGAGAAAGACTTGCAGAACAGAGAATATCATTTGTCTTGCTGGAGGCTTACAGAGCTATATGGACAGCTACAAGAACCAAGAATTCCTGCACCAAGAACTTTGCCACATCCAACCACACCCCCTCCACTTTTAGTATAAAAGAAGCCTGAATTCTAACTCAGGCAAGAGGGTTCTTTGAAACATTAGTCCACCATCTTCCCAATCTGCTGGCTTTCCAAATAAAGTTGCAGTTCCTTGCCCCAACACCTCATCTCTCAATTTATTGGCCTGTCCTATGGCACGAGCTTGGACTCAGCAATACTCCCTCACTACCAACCAATCAGAAGGAGTTTCAAAGCTTTGAACTTCTCCCCTAACACTATATTTAGACACCCTTGCCTAAAGGCCACCAGAGAGTTCAGTTCTTTTGAGCATGAGCTGTCAGTTCTCTTTGCTTGACACCCTGCAAGTAAACTCTTATTTTGCTGCAGACACTGAGCTTGGCTTTATGCGCTGCAGGCCCATGCACCCTTGCTTGGTAACACCAGCACAGCGTCTTGCCACAGTCATCTCTGTAAATAGCTCCCAATTGTTTGCTACAGGCTGATGGCCATGTGTGACCATAAATACATATGGAGCCTGTGTTGGAAGAAAATGAATGCTGGGGATCCAAGGCAGGGTGTGGGAGCAACAGAGAATTTTCTAACTTATGTCCACAAACAATGGCAAGCTGTATGCAAGCATGAGCTCAGTTTGGGCCTGGTAAGCCCGGAGTAGGGTCCTCAGAAGTGGGGTGAGGTGGAGTCCATGCAGAGTCCTAAAGAAACTGCAGTTTTGAGGTTTGGGGAGACAGCTTCCAACTGAAGAGAGGCTCCCCCCTGGCCCACACAAATAATTCTGTTACTAAATTAAGTCCTATGACCCTGCTTAGGCTCTAGCCCAGCTGAGGTTCTCTGCCTCGGCAGGGGAGGGTTTATTTTCCATTGGGGTTCAAGAAATCAGTAATGAAACTGAAGCTGAGATGGACAGAGCAACAAGATTTATTCACTGGCCAAAGCATGGAGAGGTGGGAACTAAGTTCACAGATCAACTTCTCACCCACCTGGTGAGACGAGTCTTTAAAGAGTAAAGACAAAGGAAGGAGTGAGCTCCATGATGGCAAGGGATATGCATAAGTCTATGCGGAAGAGGCAGAGCTTTTTCCAAAGGAGTGGAGTACCACCCCCTTTCTATCCTTTATTTGGCCCTTAATGTCCAGTCATGGCTGCCAGGGGCTTCCTTCATAGCTCGACTGGTAAAGAATCTGCCTGTAATGAAGGAGGCCCTGGTTTGATTTCTGGGTCAGGAAGATCTGCTGGAGAAGGGATAGGCTACCCACTCCAGTATTCTTAGGCTTCCCTTGTGGCTCAGCTGGTAAAGAATCCACTCGCAATGTAAGAGACCTGGGTTTGATCCCTGGGTTGGGAAGATCCCCTGGAGAAGGGAAAGACTACCCAATCCAGTATTCTGGCCTGGAGAATTCCATGGACTCTATAGTCCATGGGGTCACAAAGAGTCGGACGTGACCGAGCAACTTTCACCAACACTACCCCCACCGTGGCTGCCAGTGGGTGTCATTTAATATGCTAATATGGTAAAATAGAGGCATAATGAGGCTCAGGGTCTGTTGGAGGTCATGTTTGTCACCATCTTGGTCCCAGCTGGTCCCATCTGTTTGTTTGTGGCTTGCTTTCTTATCTCTGGTCGCTTTAGCTTAAAGATTTATGTTAACTCCTGCTAAATGTGGCAGTTAGAGGATTTTGAGCAAAGACCTGGAGCAGCTCNGGCTTCCCTTGTGGCTCAGCTGGTAAAGAATCCACTCGCAATGTAAGAGACCTGGGTTTGATCCCTGGGTTGGGAAGATCCCCTGGAGAAGGGAAAGACTACCCAATCCAGTATTCTGGCCTGGAGAATTCCATGGACTCTATAGTCCATGGGGTCACAAAGAGTCGGACGTGACCGAGCAACTTTCACCAACGCTACCCCCACCGTGGCTGCCAGTGGGTGTCATTTAATATGCTAATATGGTAAAATCGAGGCATAATGAGGCTCAGGGTCTGTTGGAGGTCATGCTTGTCACCATCTTGGTCCCAGCTGGTCCCATCTGTTTGTTTGTGGCTTGCTTTCTTATCTCTGGTCGCTTTAGCTTAAAGATTTATGTTAACTCCTGCTAAATGTGGCAGTTGGAGGATTTTGAGCAAAGACCTGGAGCAGCTCTGACAACAAGTTGAGTCTCCAGGGAGGGTTTAAAGATCTTAAAAGAGAGATTCCAGACTTGGATAGGGGGCTGGAAGGAAGGAGCAATACAGAAGAGGAGCTGTTTCAAGATGGAGCTGGAGGAGGATCCTGGGTGTAGGGGGAGGAAGCAGGCCCGCCTCGGAGAGACGGGCCTTCTTGAGTTATGTTTTAACCATTCATGAGATAGTTGAAGTGCCAGACTCACATATTAAGCAATTCCTTTCATCCCCTTTCCTAGTTCCCAGGGTAGTGAGGCACTTTAAAAATGGCTAAGCCGACATGCTGCTGTATAAGAAGAAGAGAGGGCCCACTGCACGGGGGGTCCTGTCTGCTGGGAACCCCCTCTTTTCCAGCAGCTGTCTCCCACCCTGTGGACTTGCCCCGAGGAGGCCAGCCAGGCAGGAGCCTTTGGAAAGTTACCCAGAGAAAACTCTACAAAGAAACCTTCTGTTTGGGAACGGCCTGGGGTGCCTGTTTCTTCACCGACCCTTCTCTTCCTGTGATTCCACAAGTGATAGATATTTTTTAAACAGAGAAACTAGATCTTTCCGACAACACATTCATTGAGACGTTCCCACCCTAGCACAGCTGGAGAAGTCCACCAGCCAGAACATTTGATTAGAAACAAATTAGGAAAACTCAGTCTCCAGGCCCAAGGGTCCCTCTCGTCTCCACGGGTGGGTCTCAGGGTAGTGAAGATCCCTGAGTCCCCTCCACTCAGCCATCCAGAAGGAAGTCACCCAAATACCAGCATCTGTGCCTCCCTTCCTGCCCTGGAAATTCGCCATCTCCAATCTTTTCCACTCGGTTCCCTGAACGCTTGCTCTGTGGTGCTGGGGCAGCAGCTTCTAAAAGGAGACAGAGCCCGCCACGTCCAGTGTGCCTGCTGGGAGTGAGTCCTGAAGCTGCTCTGCACTGAGTTCATTTAAATGTCCATCCTCACAGCAACCCTGGGAGATGGGTGTTATAAGACCAACTTTAAAGGGTGAAAAACTCAAGCACTGAGAGGTTAAATACAATTCATCCCTGCTGTTCAGTCGCTCAGTCGTGTCTGACTCTTTGCAACCCCATGGACTGCAGCACGCCTGTTTTCCCTGTCCTTCACCGTCTCCTGGAGCTTGCTCATACTCATGTCCATTGAGTCAGTGATGGCTATCCAACCATCGCATCCTTTGTTTTTCCCTTCTCCTCCTGCCTTCAATCCTTTCCAGCATCAGGGTCTTTTCTAGTGAGTCAGCTCTTTACATGCCCGCTGATATTTGGGAACAGGAAGAAAATGGGGGCTTCCAGCCCAAGACTGTCTGGTTCAGATGAACGATATAATACTAGCTAAAATGTATCCAGCGTTTATTTCCTGCCAAACCTTGTTATAAGGCCTGGACATGTATCTCCTGGAGCTATTATTATCATTTTCTTCTTTTCACTTAGGAGGAAACTGAAGTACAAAGAGATTAACTAACTTGTCTGAGGTCACAGTTTTACATGGCATGGCTGGGTTTGAACGTAGCCAAGTGGTCCAGGCGCCTCACTGTAGCCAGGCCTGGGTCTTCCTTCCTCTGCTTGTCCCGTCTGCGCCTCCTCAGGCTGGCGGTAGAAGGTACTATGTATCAGCAATGCAGGACATGTTGTGTGATAGGAAACTGAGGTGGTTTTTAAAGTGATTATTGAAATACATAGGGTCTTAACAGAGATGTTAGGAGATGTAAGTCCATGCCTCCAGTGGAACGTGCACTCTGGGTTGATCACGAACAGACCTTACTTTGAGGAAGGGATTTAAAACTGGAACGGACAGAATTTTTACTATCAAGAGGAAATGCATGATGAGTGGTGATGGGGAAAAAAGAAAGCGACAAGACTATCTCCATGGTCTAATTCTATCTAAGGATGATCTCAGTGATATAGAAAAATGCATAAAGGCAATGAAATAAATGAACTTACAGTTTTCTTTTCAAAAAAAGAGTTGCTGATTTTTAAAGTCAAGCAATAGGAAAGAAAAATCTTTCTACTGATCTATGTGGTTGTCATTCCAAATAGTTCAGAGGATTTTTCAGCACCTGCTATGCCACTGACTCAGTGACCCAGGTGGCTGGGCTTTGTCCTGAGAAGTCTGCAGGCTGGTGCAGGCTGGCGGGGCTGTGAAGTCTCCCTACCCAACCTGGGAAAACAGCCTTAGCCCAGCCTGACTGGGCAAACTTTCAAAGTGGGTAGAGGTTTCTGTTGTAGAAAGGTTGGTAGGTAGAAAGTTTCACTTTCTACCATCTCCTTTCTGCATCCTGCTCCCATCACCCAGACAAATTTCTGGCCTATGGAAGGGATTTTCATGTTTGTAAAGTAAAAGTACATCTCTCCCTGTCACTCAACACACGGTAGTCCTTAAAGGTGAACAGCTCCATCACTAATCATTGATAACCTTGCACATATTATTCATATCAAAATTAAATCAATATCACTTGCCTACAAAGAAAAAAGTCTTACCACCTTCCAATCTCACCTTTCTATTTTTTAACTTTTTCAAGATAAACTGATGGCTCTTAATATAGGAGTCGAATTGTCTGGTCCTGTCTTAACCCCATGTTTAACTTTTCGAGAAACTGCCAAACTGTTTTTCACAGCAGCTGCATCATATTTACATTTCCATCAGCAATGCCTGACAGTTTCTGTTTTCTAGGTCTTCAGTTCAGTTCAGTTCAGTTCACTCGCTCAGTCGTGTCCGACTCTTTGCGACCCCATGAATCGCAGCACTCCAGGCCTCCCTGTTCATCACCAACTCCCGGAGTTCACTCAGACTCACGTCCATCGAGTCAGTGATGCCATCCAGCTTCACCAACACTTATTTCCCCTTTGTTTTTTATTGCAGTCATCCTAGTGGGTATGAAGTGCTGTCTCATTATGGTTTTGATTTACGTTTTCCTAATGATTAATGAGGGGCTTCCCTGGTGGCTCAAATGGTAAAGAATCTGCCTGCAATGCGGGAGACCTGGGTTTGATCCCTGAGTCAGGAAGATCCCCTGGAGAGGGTAATAGCAACCCACTCCAGTATTCTTACCTGAAGAATTCTATGGACAGAGGAGCCTGGTGGGTCCTGTAGTCCATGGGGTCGCAAAAAGTGGGACATGACTGAGTTACTAGCATTTTCATGTGAATGAATGATTAATGAGTTTGAGCATCCTTTTATGTGCTTCTTGGCCATTTGTCTGTCTTGGGAGAAATGTCTATTCAGGTCCTTCGCCCGTTTTTAATTGGGTTGTTTGTTGTTTTGCTGTTGAGGTATAAGAACTCTTTAAGGTTCTGGGTAGTAGACCTTTAAGCACGGAAGAGTTCATTTTTGATGAAATGTAACTTATCTATTTCACTTCTTTTGGCTGCCATATCTAATAAGCCTTTGCAAATCCAAGCTCTGAAAGATTTACTCCCACGTTTTCTTCTAAGAATTTTATAGTTTTAACTCTTATACTTAGGTCCTTGATCTGTTTTGAATTCATTGTTTTACATGATGTGAAATACGGGTCCAACTCACCCTTCTACTCTGAGAAGTTACTGGAAATTGGTCATGAGACATTGAAGGGTAAGATTTAGGTCAGTAGACACTTGATCTCTTCTGTAACTTCCCACTCAGCCAATCATTTTATCATCAGTTTGTCTCAATGGGGAATACAGTTTAACATAAGTTCTTTCAAGATGTAAATAAAATGAAAGCTAGAAATGGATCTTTTAAAAGCATTTCCCCTGATACATCCCCAGCAGCCAAATGGTTAGGACTTTGCCTTCCAATGCAAGGGGTGCAGGTTCAATCCCTGGCTGGAGAGCTAGGATCCCACATGCCTCACAGCCAGAAAACCAAACATAAAACAGAAAGAATATTGTAACAAATCCAATACTTTTAAAATGGTACACGTCAAAAAAAAAAAAAAAAACTTTAAAAAAACATTTCTTCACAATCCCATTCTAATATACATTGTTTGGTTAGGTTACTGTATTTGCAAAATGGCCTATAACTAAATTGTGGTCCTGCTTAGGACTTCTAAAAGAAATTGTGGAATAAGAAACCAGTGTTTGGTTCTCCCATTATACTACTATCTGAAATAGCTCAAGATAGTAACCGAACCATCACAGCTACATTTTGCACTTAGTAAAATGCTGTAAGCTATTGTTAGTACTTTTCATAAAATTTCATGAGATTTGAGGTTTAAAAAATATACTAAAACTTTGAGTTCATTAGAATGCAATGTATGCATATATAAGCAAGCATTACTAAATGGCTTTATTTTACAGTATTGAGAACTCAAAGTGATTTCACAAGTCACTTCCTCGAAGAACACAGTAAACACACAATCTCTTAAATTAAAATGTTAGCAAGCTGCTGGCATTGCTACCTTCAAGCATTGACAGATTTCCTTTCCTTACAATGTTGTGAGCTTGGAAGCTTTGGGAGGTGTTCTGAGCTGAGAGACAGAGAAGCTATACTTCTGGACCACAGCCAGTTTCAAACAAAGAATAAGAAAGATTTAACAATTAGTTTTCTAAGTTTGAAATATTTCTCCTGCATTCCTTTTGTGTTATCAGTAAACATGGCAGTTGCTTTTGCTTTTGAGGCCTCCGAGCTTGAAATGCACTTTAAATAATTGTTTATTTTTGAACAGGCATATCATATTGTGTTTCTGTGCTGAAGTGGCTAGTTTCTATCAGGTCAAAGAAAGTTCAGGTTTCTAAGGATACTTTGCACTGACAGATAAAATCCCACATTAGAAGACACAGAGATGATGTCTGATGTAACTTTATTTTTAGAATATACTTCTCGATTATTCTTTCCTGTTAATTTTGATCCCATCAGCAGTCAATAAATGCATTAAGACTTGCACTGAAACTTTATTTTGAGAATCAATAATTCCATTAGGATTTGAGAGCCTTGTTTGGTTCACAAAATTAGGAAGGTTTCCAAAGTAGTATTTTGTATACGTGCAGAAGAACAACTCGGAAGATGGGAAATTTTCTTTTTACTTGTTATTAAGTTGTTGAATGAGTTTATGAGATGATGCCCATCAGGAATACTGATTTAGACCACTGGTAGATTTCACATGTCCCCATAATAAATGATGATGGTATTTGATTTCACCCAACCTGGATAAACTTCTAGAGAGAGTTTCCCAGCTTCTCTCAAACCCGGGATCATAAAATCCCCTGGGAGAGTCTTTCCCACAGCCTGTTAGTTGACATTTTTCATTTGACTGGAAAGCACGCAGTACGCCAAGATTTATCAGCACTATGCAATGTTACTGAGACAGAAACTGGTTTCTTCTAGTGCCTGAAAGCTTATTCCTGGCTTGATTATCAAGGAAGGAAGAGCGGAGCTCAGCTTCAGCACCTGTTGGCAAAGGGAAGGTGTTGACACTGATCATTCGAGTTTCAGGAGGGAAGTTCTAGTGTTCTCTGTGCTCTCCCGCTCACAGGAAGGGCATGTCACATACACCACGCCTCCACTGTAATCTGGGTGCTTGTCCCACGTGTGCTGCCTCGGTGGCTGCACAACCTGCCATTAGTCCCCTAGCCTGAAGACCTGGAGGCCGTCCTTGACTTCTTCTCCTTCACTGACCACCCAGTTGGTGCTGTAAGCCCGCTGCCATGTCAGATGTAGGTCTTCATCCCTTCTCCTAAAAGGTGGGTCTCTCCATTCCTGGTCTAGCTCTCATCCAATCCATCTCCTCACACAGAAGTCACAGCAAACTTTCTAACCAAGATCCCAGCATTCCTGGGATTTAGAATCTGCAGTGGCTCCCTGGGGACGGCAGGTTGAACCTCTTAATACGACTCCTAGGATGTTAGTGGTCCCACCGCCACCCAGCCTCTTCCCCCAGACAACTTCTCACCACTCCCTTTTCCTCTCTGAAAACCCTTAGTCATGCACTCTCTGGGACTTCAGAGTGTTTGGGCAGGCAGTATCCTTTGTCCCAGTGGACTGCCTTCTACCTTTCCCCCTGTGAACTGCTGCTCACTGGTGATAACAAGGTCATGAGCCCCAGAGGATCTTCTATAACGCCCTCCCCTCTTCTCACCTGTTTCAGTGCGGCTGGGCTCCGTGGCACCACTTTTTCTTGGTCCATTCATCAGTCGATGGATATTTGGGTTTCCACCTTTTGGCTATTATGAATAATACTGCTTGAATATTTGTATACATGTTTTTTATGTAGACGTGTTTTTATTTCTCTCGGGTATGTAGCAAGAGGGAAATTTATGGGTCATACGGTAATTCTATGTTCTGCCTTTTGAGAAACTATCAAACTGTTTCTCAACGTGGCTGCACCACTCTGCGGACAGCTGACAGTCTCCCCAGCAGCGTTTGAAAATGTCAGTCTCTCCATTTCCTACGCACCACTTGTTAGCATCAGTCTTGTTTGCTATCCTGGCATGTGTAGAGTGGTTTCCACTGGCATCTTCCCAATTACTAATAATATTGAGCATCTTTCTGGGTGCTTACTGGTCACTTGTATATAGTCTTCACAAAAATATCTATTTAGATTCTTTGCCCATTATTTTTATTATTATTGACTTGTAAGCATTTCTTTATATACTATGGATACTCATCCTGTGTCAGATACATGCTTTGCAAAAATTTCAACCCATTTCATGTTTGTTTCCTTTTTACTGTCTTGATGTCTTCATTCACACAAAAGGTTTTAGTTATCATGAAGTACAACTTCTGTATTTTTTCTCTTTTGTTACTTGTGATGTTGGTGTCATATTTTAGAAGTTATTACCTAACCCAGGGTCATGAAGGTTTACTCCTATGTGTTCTTCTGGGAGTTTTATAGTTTTAGCTCTTACATTTAGATGTATGATCCATTTTGAGCTAATATTTGGTATGGTGTGAGATAGGGGTTCATATTCATTGTTCATATTCATTGTGTGTGGATATCCAGTTGTCCCAGCACCATTTGTAGAAAAGACTATTCTTTCCCTATTAAAATGTCTTCGCACTTTGTTGAAAATCAGTTCACCATAAATGGATTGCTGAACTTTCCATTTAACTCCATTGCCTATATGCCTAACCTTATGGCAACGTTATAATGTTTTGATTTTCATATCATTTTTATTTATTCTTAAGACCTCATTTATTTTTTAAATGAATTTGGTTTTGGTTGTGTTGGTTCTTTGTTGCTGCGCAAGGACTTTCTCTAGTTGTGGTGAGTGGGGGCTACTTTTTGTTTGGGTGCACACACTTCTCATTGCAGTGAGAATGAGCCGCTCATCCTCTTAACAAGGTGCACCGGCTCGGTAGGTGTGGCCTGTGGACTTAGTTGCTCCAGGGCGCGTGGAATCTTCCTGCACCAGCGATAGAACCCATGTCCTCTGTATTGGCAGGTGGATTCTTATCCACTGTACCACCAGGGAAGTCCTCATCTTAGTTTTAAAAAGACTAGGAAAGCTATATATTTACAAGTTGGGAAGAGTGGTCTGAACTGGGAGAAGATTCTTTTTGCAGGAAAATCAATGTCAGAGGAGGAAATAAACATCTATTGAGCACTATTATGGGGCTTCCCTGGTGACTCAGATGGTAAATAATCTGCCTGCCATGCAGGAGACCCTGGGTTGGAAGATCCCCTAAAGAAGGGAATGGCTACCCACTCCAGTATTCTTTCTTCTTTTTTATTTTTATTTTCTTAAGCACAAGGAGTATCCTCTGGATCCCAGAGTCTGAGTAGAAGTTAAGTTTAGATAAAGCAGTCTCGGCTGTGGCAGGAACACCGTCTCGACAATGCTGACGCCTCTTGTTAATTTCTGCCCTCTCTGCTCTGCAGGGCAAGAGCCTACTGCTTGCTCTCGGTGGAGATGCCGCACCTGGATGTTAGATAGTTCAGTGTCGCTGATGTAAGATTCCCAGGGCTCTATGCCTCTTAGAAGTTAGGGCCAGGAAAAAGTTTGCCTAAACTTAAGAACAACTATGATGCTTTTACCAGACCGTGAGAACTGTATCATTCATTGTACGTCATTCTTGTCCTGATTCTGGGAAGCCTAGAGCTAAATTTTAATGTTCAACTGCGGTAAATCAGAAGAAGGTTCCCTGGTGGCTCAGTGGTAAAGAATCTGCCTGCCAATGCAGGAGACACAGGTTCGAAACCCAGGTCAGGAAGATCCCCTGGAAAAGGAAATGGCAACCCACTCCAGTATTCTTGCCTGGGAAGTCCCATGGACAGAGGAGCCTTGTGGGCTACAGCCCATGGGGTCCCAGAAGAGTTGGACACAACTTCGTGACTAAACAACAATGGTAAACCAGGACCCTGGTAAGAGGATGTCTGACCTTCTTCTGTTGCTTTTAATAAGTTACTCCAGGGCCATGTGCTCCAGAATACATGTTAGAAACCATAATACTAAATATTTTTATTATCAATAGAAAATAATATATATTTTAACTCTAGCACTGTGTGAAAATAAAGTGCCTAACAATTGGCTAGTTCTACAGGTACGCATGCTTATACTCCTTGTTTCCAGAAAGAGGATTTTAAAAGAAAGTAAAAGAAAAAAACTTTCTTATAGACCACGTTTTCAGATGGGAGATTAGCTGTTTTGGTCTGGGTTCTATTAGGCACAAGTATTCTCTTCACATTGCAGAGAAATAGCAGTCGTTTCCTAAAATTCTCATTCTAGCATAGTTATTAAATTATGATGGATATTTTCCAAATTTTATTGTAGGTACTAGTGATGGTAACAGTAAAACCTTACCTCTGAGAGGTTTTGAGAGCAACACATAATTCATAATCAAAAACATAAAGCTCCTGAAAGTACAAGTCAGCCACCAGGTGCCCAGCATTGTTGTTAGAAAGGGCTACTGCATGCTTTTTCAGGGTGGTTTTATGCCTATCATGAATACTGCAAGACAGCTAATCCCCCAAGCTTCTTTGTATTTTGTTCCTCTTCTGAGAAAGGTTTGTAATCCAGGAAAATGTCTGCAGGTGAAGATTCAGAGTGAATAAAGTTTCAGTGAACTGAATTTGCCGGTTACCATGTTATTGAGCAGCTAAGAAGGTTGCAAGATTTGCATGCAACTTATTAAGTTCCATTGCAATAAAACATTCTCAAATTTCCATATGGAAATTTCCACCTCACTTCAGGGGCAAGTTCAATTGGATGAGGGCCAGATGCATTTATTTATGACAGTGACGACATAATTGGAGGAAATAAACGAAGCACCTTTGTAGGTTAAGTTTTGCCAGAGTCACGTGGAGTCTGGTTATGGAACTAGAAGCAGAAATTTTGGCTGTTATGTTAGCAGAAGTCAGTGGCAAATTAAAACTATTGCTTCATTTATAGAAGAAAGGAAGGCCTGGACGTAGATACTGTGGCCGGAAGATAAAACGGGCTGATAGCTCTTGGTTTTTACCAGAAGAGAGCAAAGGCCCAAAGTTCTGTGTGTTTGCTTCTCTCATGCCTTCACAGTGGCGTATTTTCGGGGCCATGTTTCTCCTTGGCCTGAGTGTGACAGTGTCCTTAACAGATGTGGGAGAGAAAAGGAAGTCTTTTCTACCATTCATTAGGATTTTCTCAGGAGCCCAGTGGCCCTTTCTGTCTAACTTGGTCCCACTGGGAAACCCAGCATGTTCATCTGCATTTGTAATAGTTGTTCTCAGTTGGAGACATTTTGCTATCCTCATTCAACAGACAGTCTAGCACCTTGATAACGGGATTTCAGTAAAAAATAGGGAAATTTCTCTTGTATCTACAGGCTTAATTTTTGCCCTTGACATAACAGCTAGTTGGAAGCAGGGACTGAAATATGACATTACTAAGTCCATTGGCGATTTTGGCTCTAGGTCATTCCTATGGCCCAAAAGATGGATTCTGTCGGACGTAAATCAGACAGCACTAATTTTAATTGACAGAGCCCTTTAAAATTAGTAGAGAGCCTCAAAATTGCTTTTTATCAATGTGTACTTGTCAAGGAAAATGGATTCTTGGAATTTCAGGTGGCTTCTTTGTATAATTAGATTTATGGAGTAAAAAGGCAGAAAGAAAATTTTAAAGAGATTAATTTTTCATTGGCTCCCATGTCGGTAAACTCCAGGTTTGCTCGTTTCCTTGAAGATTCTCAGCTTATATTGTTTCATTTTTAATGTGATCTTCAAAAGACATGAGTTTCCAACTTTGTTTTGGACTGAAATCCTATGAGCACTACTGTATGCTGTCTTAGGAAATAGCAAGCTCTTAGAATGGGGGTGGTGGCGGTGGTGGTGGTTTTGAGGGGTGGACTTTTATGGAGATGAATAGAACTTAATCAGTATTCAGTGTGCTGACAACCATGAAAATATATCCAATATATGTCATAAATACATATTTTATTTACATTCCAAGCAGATGCATACACAGAATAGGACATGAAGTGTTCACACATGAAAAATATCTAACTTTGTGGATGCAAGTTACATTGAAAACAGTGAAAATGTTAGTCACTCAATAGTGTCCAAGTCTTTGTGACCCCATGGATAGCAGTCTACCAGGCTCCTCTGTCCATGGGATTCTCCAGGTAAGAATACTGGAGTGGGTAGCCATTCCGTTCTCCAGGGGATCTTCACAACCCAGGGACTGAACTTGGGTCTCCTGTATTGCAGGCAGATTCTTTACCGTCTGAGCCCCAAGGGTCAGATAAAACGTTTGGAGAAATGATCTGCACAGGCAAGTAAGTTCAGAATCACAACAATTCAGCCAGCATCAACTGTAATTTTACATGATGACCCAGTGGCTCATAATTATTTTCCTCCAAGGTCTCCTTGTCATGTGACCAAACATTGTAGATATTCTTTAATTTCTTATAATTTCCTGCTCCCTTATCTCCTAGTAAATATTTCTTGAACATTTGGCTGAAGCACATGATGGCAGCAGTATTCACAATAACCCAGTTCCTGCTATTGTTCTTTCTCCGGCTCTGCCTTTCCAGGGAACTTAGGCACTTCTTCTTGAACTGCACCTTTTTGTCTCTCTCCCTCTCTTTTCCCTCCCCTGCCTGTTCCTACTTTCTTGCTTCCTATTAAGCATAATTTATTTACTCTTCACATCCAAATGATCTTATCTATGGATACTTGCTTTGATTTTAGTCCAAATGGCAACAAATGTGGTTCTGAGAAAATCTTTTAGATTTCCCAGGTGGTTTTCCTGTGAATTCAACAACACAAGGTATAAAACAGGCGTAAACTCCCTTATTTACATGTTCCAGTAGATATTTGGAGAAGGCAATGGCAACCCACTCCAGTGTTCTTGCCTGGAGAATCCCAGGGATGGAGGAGCCTGGTGGGCTGCCGTTTATGGGGTCACATGGAGTCGGACATGACTGAAGCGACTTAGCAGCAGCAGCAGCAGCAGATATTTGCTGCATGAGACCCCATGAAACATACAAAGATTTGAGGCTCAACTCAAGCCCTCAAAGAGACTAAAATGTACATGAGGCATCCGGTGAAGCACATACATATGAGACATAATACAACTCAATAAATACAGGTCATCCTGTGATGTCATGGTCAAGTACTCACCATCCAGGACAGTAAGTGTTTTTCTGGTTTTCTTTGTTCATTGATGCATTCACAGTGCTTGAAACAGTTGCTGACATACAGTAAGTGCTCAACAGATGTGTGGAATGAAGTAGAATCTATCTTTGCATATAATTAAGTACAGTACAGTCTATTGCATTACAGCATGTTTTTATAATGAACGAATATGTAATAGAAATTAACGCATTCATGACTGATAAGTAGGGAAAGGCTGTTGGTACAATGGGGTGGTCATGTTGGTTCATATGCAATTGTTGCCAGCACCTTAGTATTTTGCACCATCAAGTAAGAGCAGCTACACAAACAAAACACGGCAGAATGCCAGTTGTGGAGGACACACAGCGCTATGCCCGGTGCTCTTGCTCTATGTTCTCTCCCTTGAATTGGTTTGACCATGGGCTCTAACTTGGGAGGGGTGAATTCATCTCTTATTTGTAGATCTCGTGCTTGTCTTCCTAACTCAGCAACATCAAACAACTCTCCTGCCAATCTCTTCATTCATTACCTCCATTGTTTTACAAAGTCCTACATTTATGTTTACTGTAACAATTTATTAGGAATAGAACATGGCTCTTGAGTTCTGCTGTATTTTGGGGGGGCAGGGGATTGGGTTACTCTCTTTGTTAGTGCTCTGGTTGCAACGTTGTATAGCTTCCGGGTTGTTTCTAATCCTATTTTGCTCATAAGCCTTGTTATCTCGTTTCAAAAGTGGGAAGAACACACACATTTTACAGAAGAAATGTGGTACTACACACTTCATTTTCAACAAAGATAAGTGGGATTGGGCTTTGGGAGAAGATGAAAAACAGCATTCCAGTTCTGGCAAGAGCATCAGCAACTACTCCCACCTTCCATACAGTATGGAACCTTGGGGCACTGTCAGGGAGGATCTCCTTGCCTGTTAGAGTGCAAGGCTCCAAGGAGTGGATTGATGGGTGGTTTGAATGGAAAGTTTTTAAATAATTCAGAATTTTCTGTGCCAAAGTGCCCCCTAGAGCTTCTACAACAGGAAGTAGCCTGCCCAAATGTGCTGTGTGCTAGGTCATGTCCGACTCTGTGTGACCCCGTGGATTGTAGGGTTGCACAGGCTCCTCTATCCATGGGGATTCTCCAGGTAAGAATACTGGAGGGGGTTGCCAGGCCCTCCTCCAGTGAATCTTCCCAACCCAGGGATCGAACCTGCGACTTTTGTGCCTCCTGTATTAGCAGGCAGGTTCTAGGGCCACCTGGGAAGCCCAAAGCGGTGTTCTAGAACCATTAACCTGTAGCTGGAGGGGTGCATGTGGATGCCAGTACAAAGAAGGCCAGAGCAGGGAACTAGGGAGGAGACCACTGAAGCTATGAAGTCCCCAAACTGCAAGAATAGGAAGGTGGCTGTGGACGTGGAAAGGACGTTAAAGGTGAAGAATCAATGGGAGTGGCTGTTGGCCATGGAGGAGAGCGAGGCCCCCAGTTGACTTTTAGGGTCTGAGTTCAGGCGACTAGTGGGTACCAATGACTCAGGTAAGAGGCTGAGGAGTTGACAGGAAAAAAAGACAAGAAGAATTTGCCTGGCCAAATGCTCTGTGCCAATGTCAAAATCACAAGGAATCTTGTCACCTTAATTTCTGACCATTTAACTCTGGGCTCTTTGCTCCCACTCTGGGGGCGTCAGTTCGTGAGTCCCCTCTCTGGACAAGGATGCCCTTCCAGACTGTTAGATAAAGGGCCTCAGAATTTCACTCCGAAACCGTATTTTCAGTTCAGGGGAGGATGTTTCAGGATCTCAAGCAACCAATTTACATATATTCGTTATGGCTGTTTGCACTGAGTTTTCTGTCTTAGAAACTCACAGGGCAAGGAAATTGATGCGCGGATCCTCGACTCCGGGAGGGGAAGGCGAGGATGGGGGTCCAGGCACCCCCACCCCACCCTCCGACTTTGGATCCTCCAGGATCAGCGCACGGACAACCTTCCCACCTGGGGAACCGCTCCGGGAGCCCCAGGGCCAGCCGTCTCACCCCCGACTCCGCGGTTCCCCGCCTCCCCCGGCCCGGCGGAGCGCTCTCCCGACTTCTGGAGACGGTTTTCCGAAACCGCGCCGGAGCTCCCCGGGCCCAGCTCCGGGGGCCGTCGCCGGACTCGCCCGACGGGCGCAGGGACCGCTCCCAGGCCGCGGGGCCTCGGCCCTCCTCGCGGGGATGCCCTCGCGCCCACACCCCCCGGGGCNAACCGAGTTGAGTTGCGAGGGACGTTTCTCGTCTGCACGTTGCCTTTGCCTCACCCGTTGGCTTGAGCGCTCCACCGGCGCCAGGTTTGAGCGATGACGGATGCTAATTACCTTGGTATTGCTCTTTCCCGAGTATTCCTGACTCTTTGCTACGGGTCCTCTTTAACAAAACTTCTCTCTTGCAAATATAAGAGATAGGAAACACATGCTGGTGGGTAGGGAGATGAAATGTTTTGAAGATAGGGAAGAGAAAGCCAAGATTCTCATTTCATTTTGCTATCATACTGTGACAGACTTGTTATTAATCTTTGCCAGAGATCTGATTCTGAGAAAATAATGATGGAGGAGTTTGAGGTAATACCGGATAAAACCCACTGTTACAATAATATTTTTCCTGAGTGGTCACACAGAGGACAGATCATGTGGATTGTTGTGGTGTGTTTGCAAAGGGTGCAGCAAACATTTTACTCCAGGGAAAAGTGTGTCTTGCAGAATGGGAGTGGGGAGGGGAAATCGTTTATCTTCAGAGCAGTCCAATTAGGAAGAATAATTACACTGCAAATGAACATTCTTGAATCTAATATAATTTGCGTCAGGATACACAAACCAGTAATTTGTCTTTAGGAAGAAAAAAACGAATCTTTGTGGATTAGAACAAAACAAGTGCCTTCTGGAAAAAGTAATATATGCTATTTATGCACATGGATGGGCCTCAGATGTGCTGATTGACTGACTGCAGGGATTTTACCGCAGGCAGTGTTGAGGAAGGACAGGGAGAAGTCCAAGGTAGGACAAGATAGGAAATATATAGAAAACTACCCATTTTTAATGCACAACATATACAGCTTCTCAACTTCTTTATTGGGCTTCCCAGGTGGTGCTAGTGGTAAAGAACAAGCTTGCCAATGCAGGAGACATAAGAGACACAGGTTCAATTCCTGGGTGGGGAAGATACCCTGAAGGAGGAAATGGCAGCTGCTCCGGTGTTATTGGCTGGAGAATCCCCATGGATTGAGCAGCCTGGAGGGCTACAGTCCATAGGGTTGCAAAGAGTTGGACACGACTGAAACAACTAACATAGACACACACTCACAAACACAACTTCTTTATTGCAAAGAATTGACAAAATAGGAGACCAAAATATAGGAGATACATGTCACTTACTACCGGAACCCGGGACAAGTTATTTGATTTTTCTCAGCGTTGGTTTCTGTGTCTGTGAAATGATGATGATAAAGTTCAAGTCAAAGCATCACCTTGAAGTTTAAGTGTGATTATGTACTTTCATATAGAATTTAGGGTAGGGTGGTGCATCACACTGAGTAAGTGCTTAGAAAATGTTTATGGTGTTTGTCTAATACTTCAGATGCCCAGGATAAAGCAGTGCCATTCAGAGAGCCAGCTTACCAGGATGGTTGATGGCTGGCCTGAGTTGAGGCTGTCCCTGTGCCCCCAGCAGCCCGCTGTCAGACACATTTGATCTTTCTAGAACGTACAGGCTGCATGCTCTTGGCCCCTCAGGTCAGCCTTTTCTGGGACTCCAGTTGTGAGGAATGTGTAGTGCAGGTTCGGTGTGGGTCTGAGGACCTGAGACAGCTGTGGCCTGCAATTTCAGCCTCACTGCTGAGGCTTCTCAGGTCCCACCGAAGCAAATATAGACATTTATTTGAGGGAAAAAGTGGACATGGTGTCTCTCTTGGGAATTCTAAAGCAATGTTTTACTCAATGTTCATTGCTCTTAGAAAGATACAAATAGTAGCCAAATACCTGATGTCAAGAATTTATTCCAAAAAGGACCTTCAAAGTATGTCTTGGGGTTAATAGTCCATTGCCCAGGTCTTCCTAAGGTTGTACCTAGTTGCCGAATAAACAAAAGACATTCTTAGCAAAACAGTAGTTTTGGAGGTGTTGCTTTTCTATTGGGGGGTGGGAGGGGGCGTGCCTGGTTGCTCATTAATCCTTTCTTTTATCCAGTCATTCGCAGATACCCGGTAAGCTCTCCGGTGGGCCAGGCTCTGTTCTGACGTCTGGTAACAGAAACCGAGAGCAGGCCTCTCCACTCACAGTGCGCTTATGCGGGTTGGAGAAGCAGGCTCCGTGTGGGAAGGAGCTCCGGAAACTAGAGAAGTTCTCATTTTGTTTCGGAGTGCCTGTGCTGGGCAAGCAGTGTGCTGAGCGCGCTACTCTTCCCCAGGCCAGCCAGCTTGGAGGGAGGTGATCTGGCTGGGGGTGGCGGCTGCGGGCAGCTGGTCTTATGGGTCCTCTACAGGGAGAAGGAAGAAAAGAGGGCCTGTTTCTTTCTGTGCTTTATAATAAAGTATGTGTCCTATTTGAGTAGAATCACCAGCCAATATGCCAGGAGAACAAGTAGAGGTTTTACTCAAAAGTGAGACTTCACAGCCTTAAAAAGGCAAAGAAGGAATCGAAGGTCCGATCTGATCATCAGCTCATAAAACCCAGATTGTGTTCAGGAGGAGCCTGGTCTGGTGCTTAAATAGTTGAGTCTGTATTGGCAGGCGGGTTCTTTAGCAGCACCTGGGAAGCTGACAGGAGGCAGGGCTGAGAGTAAAGGGAAGAGCGGATAGTTGGTCCCTCATCCACCTTCAAGGTTGCTTGTTTTCCCATTACTTTTAAGGTTACAGTAATGCCTGGTACAATAAGAATGCGTATGTCTGGAGTCTGAAGGCTTGAAATGGTATAAGCTCATCGGGGCACTGAGAGTAGCTGCTTGGACTAGAGGCAGAGTTGTGTAGGGAAGTCCCTGTGGGTGTTGGATCTTGGATGCTGAGCTGAGGAGTCTGAGCTTCATCTTGAACGCTGTATGGAAGATGGGGAATGAGCAGGCGAATTGACCTGTTGGAGCAGGTGATTGAAGTGATCAGACTGTGCATTAGAAGGAACTCTCGGTGGGCTCAATGGCAAGAGGCCAGGGCTGGGGAATAGCAGGTGAGCTGGTGGGCTCATGTAGGAGTCCTGGTGGGCCTTGGTGAGGGAAAGCGGGAGAGGCCTGGAGAGGCAGACCACACTTCCTTACTAAGGGCTGGGCTCTTAGTAAGAGGGAGCCCAGGGTGACTGGGCTGGGGCATGGCGCCTTTCACTGAGGTGAGCAGCTATGGCGAGGAGGAATGAGTTCATTGATTCCACAGCTGGGCTGTGAGCCTTCTGGGGAGAGATGCCCACCAGAGCATTGGATCCGCAGGTAGGGAAGAGGAGTCTGGAAGTGGAGATGAAAGGTGGAGTTATTTTTACAGTAGTGGTCAGTGGTTGACTGGCCTCTTGAGGTTTACTGAATAATGTTCAGGGTGAGAGTAATCTGTGTCCTTGTAACTGAATTTTTCTCTTTCATCCTTTCAATTAGCCTAACAGGGGCTAATGAAGCCCCTCACTTTGGCCTTCAATGAGCAGACTCTTCCTGGTGTTATTTTGCCGACTTGATGAAATCTGTTTGTGTTGTTTTGAACCGAGATAGTCTAGAGGGATGTACATAGGAAGGCTCTGAATGTATTTAGTAGCTAGGATGTACAACTGATACGTTTGATCATCCGCCACCCCTAGGACATCCACGTATTCCAAATAGACTGTGTTCTTTCCAGAATTCCTCGATACCAACCCTGACCCCCATGGTGATGGTCTTTGGAGGCGGCATCTTGGGAAGGTAATGTGGTTTAGATGGGGTCATGAGGGTGGTGCCCCTGGGATGGGATTAGTGTCCTTCTTAAGAAGAGAGAGTCTGCAGGGAACTCAGCCAGGGGCTCTGTGACAGACTGGAAGGGTGGGTGGGGAGGGAGATGGAAGGGAGCTTCGGGAGGCAGGGGACATGGGTTTAACTATGGCTGATTCTTGTTGATGTATGACAGAAAACCACAAGATTCTGTAAAGCAATTATCCTTCAATTAAAAAATTTAAAAATAAAGAAGAAAAGAGAGTCTGGAACACACTCTTCCCACCGCAGTGGGACTGGTCATCTGCCAGGAGAAGGGTTTCTCTGGGAACCGAGTCTGTAGGCACCTTGAGAACTTATACTGAATGCTTGGAGAGCTATTGTTTTTGTGTCTACCTGGGACATGGCTTATCTGCCTCCTATTTTGAAGTTACCACATGGCCCTAAGGGCTTCCTAGGTGGCTCTAGTGGTAAAGAACCCTGTCTGCCAGTGAAGGAGACTCAAGAGATGTGGGTTTGAGCCCTGGATTGGAAAGATCCTCTGGAGTAAGAAATAGCAACCCAGGCCAATATTCTTGCCTGGAATATTCCATAGAGGAGCCTGGTGAGCTATAGTCTATGGGGTCACAAAGAGCTGGACATGGCTTAGCAGATACACAATATGGCCCTCAAGAGGCTGTTAATTTGAATTTCATTTCATTTGTGTAATAAACATACATGTGCAAAGTAGGCCCCAGTGAAGACCTGTTAAAGGGCAGGCATGCTGTTTAATTTGTGTTGTTACTTCTCTTACTGTTGTGGGTTTAGGGTACAGTCAGTGGAATTATTAATCATCGTCAGTCTGGTGATTGACATCGTTCTGAAGGAGTTAGGCTAAAATTCTGATTATTTTGGACTCATGGAGTTACAGATGACTATTTTCTTTATTTTTCTGTTTTTCAGATTTTTAAAAAATAGCATGCTACCTTAAAAAAACCAGAACAAAACAGTTGTTGGTATTTTTTTCTGTTCTTTGCGCAAAACACCGTGTCGGTGGTTTTGGCCGCAGCGCTGCATACCTGCTTACATCTGTGCTATGTCCATGGTAAAGCCGGTCTCTGTCTTTAAGAAGACTTGGAATTCCTATTTGTTGTAAATGTAGTTGTGGAGGAACATAACCAGGACTGAGTTCTGTGACCCAGGGCCAGAACGGGGCACCTTCCTCCCAATAGTAGGGAAGAACCCACTCCTTCCCGTCGGTTCCCTTTATGTGTTTCATAGACGCTGTGAAGTGTGATCTGAGCGGCATTTCACTTCGATGTCTAAATGTGTCTGATCGGTATGTACCAAATTAAATATCTACCTGTGTGTGTGTGTGTGTGTGTTAGTCACGCAGTTATGTCCGACTCTTTGCCACCCCACAGACTGTAGCCCACCAGGCTCCTTTGTCCATGGGATTCTCCAGGCAGGAATACTGGAGTGGGTTGCCATTTCCTTCTCCAAAAAGGCTGATGATATAAAATCAAGATGATAGCCATACTTAGGAGCACAATCGCAATAAAGCATCACTGAGATCTGAGGAAGTATTATCTTCTTAGGAGTTCCTGCTTTGGACTGGGTTAGCTTGAGACAGTGAATCACCGCAGTGTCCTAAATCCATCGACCGGAACACAGATGCTCTATTTGTCATAAATATCTATTAAATCTTTTAAACTGACAGCTAGCCATGCCAAATTAAGAGGAATCTTGGCCCACATTTTCCTTCTTTCCTGTTTTAATCAAGGCTGCTCAGGGCTAGCCCCCAGCCCCCCAGGCCTGTCTACCTATATATGTGTGTAAGTATACACACATACATAGTTTTGGTGTTTTTTGTTTCTTTTTTCTTTTGTTTCTTCTTCTTGTCAGTTGTTTAGCAGAACTCAAGCCAGCAATGAGATCTTAAATATACCTTTAGCATCAACCTCCTCACATTCCCGGAAAATTAAAGGGATTGTTCTTCCTCTACTGAGTCTATTGTTCAGCATTTTCTTTCTTTCCACACCTCACTGTGTTGTCAAGGGCACCTGAAGTTCAAGCTTCCTTTCTCCCGAGCTGGGCTGCTGTTGGGCTGAATTTCACATGTCGTTTTCCAATTTGGAGGCAGATGGCCAGTTGTTTAAAGATGCCCATAACTGCATAGACAGTAGTCTCTCTTAATCTTCAGATAAGCCGTGCACAATGCACTTATTACTCCAGACAAATTTTGAAAATTTTATAACTTTTTCTCACCCCTAGAAATCACATTTTCTGAAACTAGAAAGAATATGCTGGTCAATCTGGCAACTACAAACTTCCCAGTAAGCAGTGTTTCTGTGTGTAAAAATGACTACCATCTGTATGAAATAGACACTTAAGGAAAACACCGCTCACAACTTCAGAAACAATCTAAAATCACATCCATCTTTTTTTTTTAAACGGCTACCTGTGTATTCCTGGGGCTTCCCTGGTGGCTCAGTAGTAGAGACTCTGCCTGCAGTGCAAGAGACCACGTGCAGCGCAGGAGACCTGGGTTCGAGCCCTGGGTCGGGAGGATCCCCGGGAGAAGGGAATGGTAACCCACTCCAGTAGCTTGCCTGGAGAATCCCACAGACAGGAGCCTGGTGGGCTACAGTCTGTTGGGTTGCAAGAGTTGGATACATACTGAGGAATGAAACCATCACACCATTCCTAGAAGAAGATTCTATATCGGGCAGTATGTCTAAACAGATGTTTACCCTGTCATTTGCTCATGTGTATAGTAGCCATTTTCAGGGCTTTTCTATACTGGAAGCTCGTAATTTACCGACCTAATTACTGATCCTGCACAGATCCATCCATGCTGTAATATGTACTCTGGTGTGCCTGCTTACACAAGTGACTATAGGTCTTTTTGGAGTCAAATCCTTTTGGTAAACAGGTTGCTTAGGTCGTCTTTTTCTCTCTCTTTTTTTTTAATGTGCTTTTTCCAGTTTGTGCTTGGATCTGTAGTTCTTTTCTTGATTAGTAAAGACAGGGTGGCATCAAACAGAGCCCAGCTGGTATGAGGGATATTTCAACTATAAGCCAAAGCCATAAAGAGTGGTAGTCAGGTACAGAGGCCAGCCACGCTGAGAAGTAAGAACCCAAGAGGTGGCAGCTGTGAAGAAGTGTGACAGGTTGTGTATACACCTGTGTGGACAGGTGGCTGTGGGTCAGTTGAGCATAGTCTGGTCACTATGCTACACAGGGACCCCCGCTCCCCTTGATCTACGGGCCCTACCTATGTTAGCTTTCTTAGCTATTACATTAGTCAACAAAACTTGCATTAAAAAAAAATCTTTTATTTATTGAGCTGCATCGGGTCTTCATTGCAGCATGTTGGTGGGACCTAGAGAGCCCATGCTCCCTGACTGGGGATCGGACCTGGGCCTCCTGCATTGGGAGTGTGGAGTCTTAGCCACTGGACCACCAGGGGACTCCCCAACACTTGCATTAAAAAAAAAAAAATTTAAACCTTTTAAAATAGGAACTTAAAGTTTTTAAAATAAAACCTTTAAAATAAGAACTTGGATTTCCCCTAGCTTCCATACGTGTATTTGATTTTTAAAATCTTGACCATAGGACTTCCCATTTCTTTGTGTCAGCTTTCAGCTTTCTCATCCTGATGTGTATTGTTAAGCCTGCTCGATGGTTCTGAGCTCTTGCTGGTCGTCTGTCATGTCAGCCACCCCTCTGAGCTGAGTGTCATTCATTCCCCAGCCGTCCAAGGTCTTTGCGTCCTTTTCTGCCCCTGCTCTGTTCAGCCTCTCCTAGTCCTTCTCCTCGTAGTAACCAGGGGCGTGTCAGCCTTTGTAGGCAGCCAGAGGGCAGAGGGCTGGAGTCTGTGCCAAGATACAGAGGAAGCTAATCTGCTTGTGACCTCAACCTCATTAACATCGTGCTGGGACCGAGAGCCCGTGTTCCACAGTATTGTTTGACTTTGGCTTGTCTCTACTGACTTGCAGTCACAGGGTCCATAGTCCTGTCTCTTCAGGGAGGCGGGCAGATGGAGGAGCCCGATGAGGATGTAGGAGACGGTCAGTACTTACCACCTCCTTAAGGCTGGGCTTTGGATCGTCAGCTGTCACTGGACTCTGCTGACAGTGATCTGGCCCAGAGACAAAGCGAGTCTGACAAGACTTGAGTAAGGATCGTGAGGGAAGAAGGCCTCTTACAGGCCGGAGCCCAAGTGGGTGGGCTGGTGAGCTGGGTATTCCCCAGGTGGGTGAAAGTCCCGATGGAGGCCCTCTCCAGGCTTTAAAGCAGGGCTGCTCAGACTTGAATGGACACAGGAAGAGCCTGGAATCTTAAGTCACAGATTCTGAGTAAGCAGGCCCAGGTGGGGCCTGGGATTCTGGCGTGCTCCCATCAGCCTGGCACTGCTGGTTCTGTGGAGCAGGTTTGGAGGAGCAAGGCCTCACGTGAGGCAGGACCACAGTAAAGGCTGCGGAATGGTCAGCTGGGGGCTGAGCCCTGTGAAGGCCCGAGCAGGAGGGCACGTGGGTCTTGACTGAGAGACTGATGCCTGCTTCTTTACTGGGACTGCCCTGAGGGCCCTGAGCCCTGTCACTGCCAGTCTCTAACAGCCCCAAGCAGCTGTGCGGGGATTGCCTTCCACCCTCAGGGTGGGGAAGGAGGATGGTCTTCCAGGTAGAATATGGTTAAGCTAAAGAGAGAGGTTTTGTTTTATGCTAGGTTTTCATTAAACTGATTTCCTCATTACTTAATGATTATGTTCCATAATTTTAACTACATAAAGAAGGCTCTAACTTCCTCCAATTAAGCCTGCCTTTTCTCACGGACCTTATCACTTTGAATTTATATGACTACAATGTTTTAAAAAGTTACGTATTGTTTGCTGTGGAATGTTACTTAGGAAACTTGCCTGACCCTCTGCTGAGTACTCCCTGGTCGCGTTTCAGACCCCACCCTGGAGCTTTGAGTTGGTTGGTTTGGTACGGGTCCTGGGAATCTGAATTTTTTACAGACTCTAGATGGTTTTTATAATTGGGCAGGCTCTTGAAATCCCACTTTCGAGGAACATCAGTGGAAACCTGTCTGTCTGAGCCTGTGTTATCAGCCATGTCTGGGGGCCTCCCTTACCTGTTCTTTTCTTGGCCTCTCAGATACATGCTTGTGAAGGGCTGGCTTTTGTCCCATCGGACCCACTTCAGTTTTTATCTTGACACATGTTACAGCAAGGCTCTTTCTAATCTTGGATGGGACCAAATCAGAGAGTCCTTTGTCAACGGTGTAAGAGTCAGTTCTGAAACTGTTATTTTTAGGAAGGTGTTACAGATACTGATGATTAAATGCTTTGGGACATTCTTGGAGATACTGGGATATGCACTTTGGGCTTCTACAGAGAAAGGAGTGTCCTGAGGCCAACTTCTCCCACACTCTCCCCTGCTTGGATTCAGACTCAGGAGATAATGTTAGCGTATTCCCTTCTTAAGTAAGCGCTGACCAGAAATGAGTGGAGAAGGGTCCATCATCCTCCACAGAGTTTGGTTCTGACCCAGGCGAACTGACAGACTGAGGAGCTGGACTTTGCACATTATTGTGTCAATGCTAACCTCCATTTCTACCAAAGCAGGGTCTGTCTTACCTCCACTGTAGGGGCAGGTTCAGCTTATGAAACAAATGAAGTGGGAAATGGTCAGTGTGATGGAATTGGAGGAGTGTGGAAGGGGCTCTGTGTCCAAAAGCTGGAGTTCACTTACTGTCATACCTAGAATTTTACCATTAGAGGAATTTGGGTGAAATGGTTCTCTTTAAACATCTTATCCAACATGTAAGCATCCATAGAACAGGTGCTACATTGATTACTTCGGCCTTAACAGGAAGTGAAGTGAATTGAAAGTCGCTCAGTTGTGTCTGACTCTTTGCAGCCCCTTGGAATTCTACAGGCCAGAATACTGGAGTGGGTAGCTGTTCCCTCCTCCAGGGGCTCCTCCTGACTCAGGGATCGAACCTGGGTCTCCCACATTGCAGGCAGATTCTTTACCAGCTGAACCACCAGGGAAGCCCTTAACAGGAATAGTTTCATAAAATGCCAGCGAAGATCAGCTGGTCCCCATGGTCTGGGTAGGCGTGAACATTGTTTTTATGTCTTGGACCCCATCTTTTAGCCTTTTATGAAGAAAAGTAAGGGCTGTAGAAACATAAGGAAGCATGTGAGAACCTGCTTGCTCTTTACAAAAACTTTTTTTTTTTTTGCTGGGGAGGGGTTAATTTTTTTTCTTTCTTATAGAGAAGATAGATATTCAAAGAGAAAGGCAACAAATGGATCCCTTTTCAGCCTCGAATTATGTTATGGCTTCTGGGCCTGGGAGCTCTGTAACCACAGAGTTTGTTCCATACTCCAGAAAGAAACTGGACCCAGGGGAGCTTTCTGGATGGCTTCACTGTTGCTTTTCTGGAGTGGTCAGATTCCCTGTCTGGAGTTTCCTTTGCCTGAAACAAACAAGGGCAGCAGAAGAGGGCGGGGTATCTCTCAGGGAAATGGAATTCTCCCAGAGGACCGGGTTCCCACCCGAGGGTGGGCCTGTGTACTCCTCCCCCTGGTCCACAGGGCTAGGAACAGTTCTAAGCATCAGTGAAACCCGCTTGTATGTTTCCCCTTCAGCATAAATGGGCATCACAGGCCCTGCAGAGTGCAAGGCCTTGCACATGGTGGCGCTGTTGAGGTAGCAGGCCAGGCCAGCTCTGTGCCCTGTGCTCTGGCCCCCGGGACTGGCACTGTCCCCCGCTTAGTGCTTGCTGCCTTGGGCAGAGCATCAGAATCCCCTGGAGCCTGGTTAACCCCCAAGGGCTGGGCCCTGCTCCCCGAGATGCAGGGGAGTCTAGGTCTGGGGTCGCCGAGAGCTGGCTTTTCCGACATGTCCTCAGGCGATACTGGAGCCACTGGTCTAAGGGCATGTCAAGAACCACTGTGACACCAGGCGTTCTTCCATTCCTGAAGGGTGTGTTGGGACAGGCAGACTGCGCCCGGTGGGGCGCCTGCCAGGTAGAGTCGCCTTACGCTGGAGGCGGCTGTAACTCGGAAGCAGTGGTTCATGGAGGGAGCCCTGGCCCTGTCCTCTTGCCCCGGGGCCTTCTCTCCCAGTCAGCTCCGCAGCAGACCAGGGATGTGGCATTTGGGGTGTCTGAGGGGGGCATTCCTTGCCTCCTTCCAGTTCCTTCTCTCTGATGTCGCAGAGAGCTTTCAGAACCATGCCACTCTCCTACAGGAGACCCTTCATGGGCTGCCCATTGGCCTTAAGAGCAAGTCCAAACTCTGCTAAAATGACCTCCATCCCCCTCTTGGGCTTTGAAGTTCTCCGTGTGCTTGTGAACTCACTAGGTTCTCTTGCTTCTGGGCACCTCTTTTGCTGTTGGCTCTGCCTGGTATACTGCAGCCTGGTCAACTCTTGCTTATCAGACCTCAGCTTAGCCATCACCTCCTCTGGGTAGTGCCCTTTGACCTTTCTGAGATCAGCAGCTGCCTCTGCAAAGGCTCCATATCATCTCCTATTTTCCTCACTTCAGCTCCTCTCAGCTGCATCAAGGTCCTGATTCCTGCCCATCTACTTTCCCGTCTCTGTGGCTTGTCAGCTCCCTGGGGGCAGGAGACCTGTGCCATGGTCATTCATGTGACTCCAGGCTTGGCATGGTGCCCAGGCATTGAAGACCTTCTAGATCATTCTGTGAGATAGCCCTGGCAGGGGAGGAAACCAAGACACAACTGGGTTAGCGCCTGGCTTACCGTTACCCTCCCGCTGAGCTAAACACCAGGATTCTCACCCACTTCTCTGACCCAACCCCTTGGCTGGGTGACGTTGGCCAGGTTTTCTGGTCTGAGACCGAGGAGCCTTCGGCAGGGTCTGTGGGTCTTGCCTGGGACTGTTCAAGGACTGGCTATTCCAAGGTAACGAAAAGGCCCTCTCCTTTTGTGTTTTAGGGAACCTGGGAAGAACACTTGAGTTCGCAGCTGGCCTGTGGTTTTTACATCTCATCAGGGACCACTCTCTTCACACCCTTATCTTCGCTCCTCCCCATACAGGTAAGGGGCTGTTTCATTTTCAGGCTGCTTGTGGGAAAACTTGAGCTATGCCATGCACTCTGAGAACCACCCCATGCATTAAAAAGAAAACCCTTAAATATTTAAAGCAGCTCCTCTAAGAAAGATATGAAGTGGTCACCTGCCCCCATTGAGTTAGCCGGTGATGATGTTTACTGACCTGCCTGGCTTTCTCCTGGGTGTTGCTGGCCACCCAGTACTCTTTGCTGGGCACCCTTCTCCTCTCCATTTGAGCTGGTAGTTTGGAACTCAGCCCACATTCCGCTTGTTACTATAAACTGTCTGAAGGAGAGGGTGTTCGGAGCACAGTCCTCTCCAGCGGACGCCTCGCCGCCTGCCCTCACACAGCCCACAGCATGAGCCTGTGGGCAGCCCTGCTTTGCTTGTTTGAACACATCTTTTCCTCTGGTCTGTGAGTTCTTTTTGCTACCGTTTCCCGTGGTTCCTGGCATGGAACAGACTTCCAGTGAATGAGTGAGTGTTCATCTGAGAAGAAAAAAATTGCCCTAGTAAACAAACCTGAGGCACCGGCACCAATAAATGATACTGTATTCCCAAGCCAGTGAACTGAGGTGCAGAGTGCCTTTTTGGAGTCATTACATGGCTGTTTGCTCACATTACCACGGGTAATTGAGAATTTGTCATAATATGTTAAGTCGGCAGGAGTTTGGATTCTTAGCCCTGTTGAAAAGGATAAGAAGTCAGGAGTGTTTGTGTCAGTGTCAGTAAGGGGTTAGCTGACAGCCTGGGGCCCTGAGCCACAGTCCCCTTGGCTTCGGGAAGAGGCACCTGTCCCGCCCAGCAGCCTCTGGGAGCCCTGGGCAGCCTCGGGACTGAACCTGTAACTGATTTTATGGGCAGTAATGGGGGCACACAATAGCTTTGACCAATTTACAACTCAGAGGAAATAAAAATATTTCTAAAGTACAGTTTACATAATTTCGATAAAAAGTTTTCAATCCTGCATTTCCATGTCCCCCTTAGTACGCTGGGACCTTTGAGAGACACTCCGATTGCCTGGAGGGGATTTTGCTTCATCGTGTTGGTTGGGAGCAGCAACCCCCCGGGCAGTGGTTCACCTGCATCGGGAGCTGGAATGGGGCCTGGGTCCTTTCCGGAACTGACCAGTGGCTGAGTTCAGAGAAGCGAGGGTGGAGCTGGGCCGGGGGGCACTGAAATCTGACCGAAGACCACTTTCACGCATGTCTCAAGCGCTAGCTCCTGCCGGCTTATCCTGCCGCTGCGTGAACACTACTCATTGTCCAGTCTTTCCAGTTGCTTTGTTTGGGTGTGTGCAGCATGAATGCAAAGAGAAAGAAGTTGTCTTCTGGTTCCTGTGTGTGCTTTCCACAGCCTAGGAGAGGTACAGGCCAGCTAGTCCCATGCAGAAAAGCAGTCACGACACCATGGTTTCTTCTACGTGGCGCTGAGCCCCATCCATATACAGCTGCCTGCGGCAGAGATCAGAGAAAGGCAAAGCAGTGCAGGGAGTTTGACTCTCACCTGCATCTGTTCATCGCCAAGGTTCCTAGGGCTTGAACAGAGGGAGGGTTTCAGCTTTGCCCAGGGATCGCTCATCTCTGTGGACTGCGGCTTGTCTGTTGTAACTTGAAAGATAAGTGAAGAAAACAATTACAGTTTAAAAGCCCAGATGTTAAAAATAAAAGCTGAGTATTAAAATAAGAGTGAGTGTTAGCTTTTTCGTAGGTTTTGGAATTTGAGATATTATCAACTGTTTGGTGTTGCCCTGTGCCTGCAGAAGCTGAGTGCAAGGTGGCATGTGCGTCTGGGCTTCATGCTGCCAAACACATGGGGAGTGCTTATCAATTTATGGTAATAGCCACTCACTGAGTTTCATGGAGGTCTCTGATTCTCGGAGTGCCCCCTGTTTTCCGGTAACAATTCTAATTTGGCTAGAAAAACAAGTGAGGCAGGTCAAGTCATCAGGCTACTGAGTTGGTCCCCTTCCACACACTGGAGTGGGTTTAGGCATGCTTCACAGAGCTCTCTCATTGAATCTTTTTTTTTTTTTTTTTGGTGGGGAAGGGGTGTGTCGCACGTGGGATCCTAGTTCCCCATCCAGGGATTGATCCCGACCGCCCTACAGTGTAAGCGCAGGATGTTAACCACTGGACCACCAGAGAAGTCCCTCTCACTGAATCTTGACAACTCCACATCATCGTAATTTGAAAGTCCAAGAGGTAGTGATTGAGTTCCTGAATTTCCTTAGAGTGTCTGAACTTTATGTTTCTTTCAGTTCAGTGTTTACTCTTGGTCAAGTTTTGCTGAGGACTGCTCGTGCCCCAGCAGGAGGAGAAATTGTGTATCAGGACACGTGCGTGCATGTGTATTTAATGTAGCTGTTTTGGAGCTTGTCCTCGATCCAAAGACACTGTCCAGAGTGGGCCCCTTGTGTCCAGAGCAGACATTTGGGAGCAGTCAGAGCAAAGGCAACTAGGGGACACAGCAACTGATCTGCTGGCCCCAGACTCCACCGTTGTTAACCATGGCAGTGAACTCCTTCATTGCTAAAGGAAGCCTGAACCCAGACAGCAGCTGCTAACAGACCCACTTGCACAACGGCATGTCCTCCCTTGGGTGTCTGATGTTTCCAGGTGAAGCCGTTAGCTTCAGGTGAGCCTTTATCTTATATTTTTCTTAAGAAGCAAAAATCTCTAAGATTAAGTTTCATTATAAATCTGCAACCAAGTTTTGACAGCTCTGGGCAAGAGCTGGCTTTTTTTCCCACTTGCAGTATATAACCGATGCATGATTTGGGAACCACTTTTTACTCTGATCAGGGCGCTTGTCAGCTGTGAGTTGTTGGCCCGTTTTATCTACCGTGGGAGTTCTGTTACTGATGTGAAAGGAAACTTATAAATACATGTTTCCCAGGAAACGTTGGTTTTAAAAGGGCTGGAGATGTTTTGATCACTCTCATGTCCTCCTCAGTTGTGAAATGACTGTTTTCTATTTCTTAGAGACTTTTTACGATGGATCTGAGTTGTAAGGAGGCCTTTCCATCAGTTCAGTTCAGTTAGTCGAGTCCGACTTTTTGCGACTCCATGGATTGTGCAACACCAGGCTTCCCTGTCATCTCCAACTCCCGAAGCTTGCTCAAACTCACGTCCATTGAATCAGTGATGCCATCCAACCATCTCATCCTTGGTCGTCCCCTTCTCCTCCTGCCTTCAGTCTTTCCCAGCATCAGGGTCTTTCTTAGTGAGTCAGTTATTTGCATGAGGTGGCCAAAGTATTGGAGTTTCAGCCTCAATATCAGTCCTTCCAGTGAACACCCAGGACTGGTCTCCTTTAGGATGGACTGGTTGGATCTCCTTGCAGTCCAAGGGACCCTCAAGAGTCTTCTCCAACACCACAGTTCAAAAGCATCAATTCTTTGGCGCTCAGCTTTCTTCACAGTCCAACTCTCACATCCATACATGCCTACTGGAAAATTATAGCCTTGACTAGACGGACCTTTGTTGGTAAAGTAATGTCTGTGCTTTTTAATATGCTATCTAAGTTGGTCATAGCTTTTTTTCCAAGGAGCGAGCATCTTTTAATTTCATGGCTGCAGTCACTATCTGCAGTGATTTTGGAGCCCCCCGAAATAAAGTCCATCACTGTTTCCATTGTTTCCCCATCTATTTGCCATGAAGTGATGGGACTGGATGCCATCATCTTAGTTTTCTGAATGGCTTGAGTTTTAAGCCAGCTTTTTCATTCTCCTCTTTCACTTTCAACAAGAGGCTGTTTAGTTCTTCACTTTCTACCGTAAGGGTGGTGTCCTCTGCATATCTGAAGTTATTGATATTTCTCCCAGCAATCTTGATTCCAGCTTGTGCTTCATCCAGCCTGGCATTTCTCATGATGTACTCTGCATGTAAGTTAAATAAGCAGAGTGACAATATACAGCCTTGACGTACTCCTTTTCCTATTTGGAACCAGTCTGTTGTTCCATGTCCTTGACCTGCATATAGGTTTCTCAAAAGGCAGGTCAGGTGGTCTGGTATTCCTGTCTCTCTCAGAATTTTCCACAGTTTGTTGTGATCCACACAGGCAAAGGCTTTAGTATAGTCAATAAAGCAGAAGTAGATGTTTTCCTGGAACTCTCTTACTTTCTTGATGATCCAATGGATGTTGGCAATTTGATCTCTGGTTCCTCTGCCTTTTCTAAATCCAGCTTGAACATCTGGACGTTCATGGTTCATGTACTGTTGAAGCCTGGCTTGGAGAATTTTGAGCATTACTTTGCTAGTGTGTGAGATGAGTACAATTGTGTGGTAGTTTGAACATTCTTTGGCATTGCCTCTCTTTGGGATTGGAATGAAAACTGAAAGTTTTCCAAAATTCCAAAGAATAGCAAGGAGAAATAAGAAAGCCTTTCTCAGTGATCAGTGCAAAGAAACAGAGGAAAACAATAGAATGAGAAAGACTAGCGATCTCTTCAAGAAAATTAGAGATACCAAGGGAACATTTCATGTAAAGATGGGCACAATAAAGGGCAGAGATGGTATGGGCCTAACAGAAGCAGAAGATATTAAGAGGTGGCAAGAATACACAGAACTATACAAAAAAGATCTTCATGACCCAGATAACCATGATGCAGGGATCACTTACCTGGAGTCAGATATCCTGGAATGGAAAGTCAAGTGGGCCTTAGGAAACATCACCACAAACAAAGCTTTCACCTAACTGGGTGATAAAAGTAACTTTTCCAGATAGGCAAAAGAGAGTGAAAAAGTTCTCAGCATTTTAAATGATTCTTCTCTGCAGCAGTCCCTGACTTTTTTGGCCCCAGGGGCCAGTTTCACAGAGGACACTTTTTCCATGGACTAGGGGCTGGGGGTGGGGTGGGTTTCAGGATGATTCAGGCACGTTACATTTACTGTGCACTTTATTTCTCTTATTACATCAGCTCCATCGCAGATCATCAGGCATTAGACCCTGGAGGTTGGGGACCCCTGCTACAGAGCCTTTTTTGATGGAGCGGTTTCTGAGGCTTTCAGAATTCTCTTCCCTCAGCTTCCTTCTTCAAAACTAAAGGAAGCCTTGATTGGCTCCCTTTACACCAGAGACGTGGTACTGCTCTTTCCTGGTGGGCAAGCCCTGCTGCTCACCTCGCCTGTGTTTTATCTGCCTGCCTGGGGTTGCTGCAGAGAAGTGCTGCTACCCTTTGTGGCTGCAATCTGAAAAAGAAAACAAACAACCGAAGCGCCACGAGTCCCAGCAGGCTGGTGCAAACCATTCTCATCCTCCTTGTTCCTGGGTTCAAAGTGCACTTCGCATTTTATGGGGGCGATCAGCCCTCCCACAGTGCTTGTTTGAGTGGGCCTGCCTTTGAGCCTGGTGGACAATTAACTGCACTGACCTCCTCTCACTCTGACCTTCCTGGCCAGGTTGCCCTTCCTGCTCTAGTGAGAAGCGGCTGCTGCCCCTTTGAGTGGAGCACCAGGCAGGGGTGGGGAAACATTTGATCCTCTTCAAAGGGGATGTCTCTGAAGCATGAAGATTGAACTGATTGTGACCCCACCGGACGGGGGAAGCAGAAGCACCCTCTGGAGAACTGGCTGGGAGGAGGAAGCCGTCAATTACTAATCCCATTGGCCCGTGGGGTCTTCAGGGTCTCATATCCGTTTGAAAGAGAATCAGGGTTGAAGGTAATAAAATAGGCCTTAAATTAGAGGAGCAGGGGGTCATTTTTATCTAATTTTGTGGTTGTTACTGAGGGATAAAAGGCAGAGGAGATAATTTCATTAGCCCCTTTGAGATCTTTATCACGGGGCGATGGCACTTGGGGATGGAGTTGAGCCTCACAGGGGCTGGCCGGTTCCCTCCTGGTAAAGAAAGAGCCCAATTTCCATAGCACCAGGAGCCTTGGGGAAGCCCGGTGACCTTTTAGGGCACCGTGGTCAGGAACAGTGTTTCCTGCTGCAAGTGAGCGTTAGTGACTTCAGCTGACACAGGGCCCAGTGGACCACTTGACCCACCGCTGAGGCACGTGGTAGTCACACTGAAAATACAGACATCTGCCCAACAAGGGAGCTTGTTCAGAGCCGGGATGGTATGTTTAACTCTGAGGAAGGCTTGTCAGTGATCTGCTGTCGAGGTCCCTGCTTCAGAGCATGACAGTGCTGGAGTCCCCATGAGCCGAGCAGTGTTCAGGTGCTGGGGGGTGAGCAGCACAGCAAGGCCGTGTCTTCTACTTGATGGGCCCTAGAGGCTGACGCTCCAGTACGTTGGCCAGCTGATGTGAGCTGCCAACCCATTAGAAAAGACCCTGATGCTGGGAAGGATTGAGGAGAAGGGGACGACGGAGGACGAGATGGTTGGATAGCAACACTGACTCGATGGACATGAACTTGGGCAAACCCCGGGAGATGGTGAGGGACAGGGCAGCCTGGCGTGCTGCGGTCCATGGGGGTGCAAAGAGCGTGACTGAACAACAACAAATTCTGCTCATGGTGTTCTTGCAATTCTACTGCTTCATAAAGGCCTTATGGGCAGGCAGGGATTTCTGTCCACGTTTCCAGAGACAGGAGCAAGGCAGGGAGGGGATGTGGATTTACCTCCATCTCTGGCGGGGAAGTGCAGGAACTGGGATTCTAGCCCTGGACCTCAGACGTTCAGATTAAGTCCTCCCTCACGGTAATGAGAAGAAACAGAGGGAAGAGGAGGAGGGGATGAATTATGCATCTTTGATTGCAACAGAGGGGAGAGAAAAGTGTGATGATCAATAGATAGTTCTCTGTACCAGCCACCAGCAGGCACCGTTCCCCTGGGCTGCCTGGCTTCTTTCTGAGGGTGAACACAGGTGGACAGGGCAGAGAGGCTGGAGGGGGCAGGATAGGAAGGCTTTTTGTATGAAACAGTCCTGAGTAAAGTGTCCAGTAACATGGAGACCCTTTGCATGTGATCAGGGAGGCCACACACCCATTGTTAGCATCACTGATTCGGGCTAATTTATTTCTGGGGCACAGCCTTTTCTGAGGGCGTCCCAGGTAGCTCAGCTGGTAAAGAATCAGCCTGCAATGCAGGGCACCCTGGTTTGATTCCTGGGTTGGGAAGTTCCCCTGGAGAAGGGATAGGTTACCCACTCCAGTGTTCTTGGACTTCCCTGGTGGCTCAGACGGTAAAGAATCTGCCTGCAACGTGGGAAACCTAGGTTCTATCTGTGGGTTGCGAAGATCCCCTGGAGAAGGGAATGGTCAACTCACTCCATTATTCTGGCCTGGAGAATTCCATGGACAGAAGAGCCTGGCGGGCTACAGTCCACAGGGTCACAGAGAGGCAGGCAGGACTGACTAAGCGCAGCATAGCACGCACGTGCATCTTTATTTACACTCTTACTATCTTCAATCTGCTCACTTTCCGGTCTCTGGCTTCCCCTTCTCTACTGTAGACATTTCTGCTTAGTTTTGAACTTAGCTGGAATAAAAAGAAAACTTCTATTAAGATGTGCTAATAAAAACCTCAACCACTAGTAAACACCTTTAACCACACAGCTTCAGACTGTTTAATTGTTATAAAAATCTATCCCCCCATTGATGGAAGAGCTGATATTTGCAAGTTGATCGGGGAGACTGTAGGTGCCTCCCTTTGTGGATGTGGTGCCCTTGGGAACTCCAGCCAATGTGTTCCTGAAATGTTATCTGAGGGGAATTCAGGGGGTGGGGGTGGGGTGGGGATGGAAGGTTTTCACTTGTTTCCGTAATGCTTCTCCGTATCCTATACAGATTATCTTTGTGCTGCAGTCCTCGGAGGCAGGAGCCCCCCTTTCTTTGGCCCTGTGCTCTTCCTTTCTTTCCTTACTGTGGCTAATCAGAAGTTGGCCAGACTTTAGTGTCTCTTCACATCCTTTCTCTCTGGCTGTGTCCAGGAAGTTGAAGTGCAGTGTCAGAAATGCTACGAGTTGATGAAGAAGAAATAAACAGACCCGGGCAACATGTGAAGAAGCCTTGGCTGCCCTGCTCCTGTTTTTCTGTCGTTCTGATCTCAAGGAACCAGACTTCCTCCACGTAGAAAGAACGCAGCCGTGATCGCCCCTGTGCCAAGGAGCCTGAGCTGTGTCTGCCGTGGGTCTTCTAGATTAGGGCTGCGCTTAGGCTCCTAAACTCTGGGATGAAAATGCGTCGTTTATGCTTGGCAGAGTGCAGAGAAGTCACACGTCTGCAGCCTGAGCTATATGAATATGGGGTAAAAATAGCATCTGTTCGGGGAAGCAGAACATTCCAGAATGCTTCGGTCCCCTCTTGGCACCAAAGGGGAGAGTGGAGAATAGGAGAGCAGAGAGGGACTTGAAAGAGCTTCTTGTTCAAGCCTTTTAATTTCAGCTCAAGACCCTGAATGGCTTGGCTAAACCTCTGTCCCTGCGTGTCTTATTTGGATAGCTTCATATCTGTGGTCCCCAGCATGTGTTAGGTGCTTCACAGGCACTTGAGTGAAGGATACACGTGAAGCTATGACTCCCAACTCCTAGTCTAGTGCTCCTTGAGATACTTTTATAGGCTGAAAAGTCTGTAAAAAATGGTGTCGAGTAGCTTGTACGTAGCTGAGACTTTCTTGAGATTACATGTAGATTAGAAAAGTGAGACGTAGCAAGATTAAACTGATTCCTTACAATCGGCAGGGCAGCTGAGGGAAAGACCGTCTTTCTCAGGCTCAGGGGTGGCTGGGAGGCAGGATGCTACGTGGTTGCCTGAGTGAGGGATGCCCTGTGGAGGGGGTGGCCCCAATTGCTCTGCCTCCCTGGCAGAGTCAGAACAGTGGTGGAAGTTGGGCTTGAAATCACCCTTCTACCCAAGAACAGTACTCGATGGCCAGAGCCCACTCTTCTTTTGTGGTTGTGTGTGTGTGTGTGTGTACATGGCACTGTGGGTGTGAGTGGAAGGTCAGATACTTTGAGCACTGCAGCCTCAAGAGAAGCACTCAGTCTTCCACACTGATAGACGCTGTTGGCCAGTAAATCAGGCTCTCCACCACTCCCAGCCTTATTTTGAAAATTGCAGCCTTGCAGTCAGGGGCCCCAGCCAAGTAAACCAAATTGAGCAGTGTCACATGCCTAGAGACCCACGGTGCCAAGCATGCAGCCACTTTCAGGCTTGTAGTTCAAAGCATCATGATTCATTTATCTCCCTTGTTTAACGTCCCAGTTAAGTCACAGAGTTACCATTGCAGGGGAATTTTAAAATTTAGAATAGTTTGTTGTTGATCAGTCACCAAGTCATGTCCAACTCTGCAATCCTACAGACTGTAGCATGCTGGGCTCCCCTGTCCTTCACCATCTCCCAGAGTTCGCTCAAACTCATGTCCATTGAATTGGTGATGCTGTCTAACCATCTCCCCTTCTGCCACCACCGTCTCCTCCTGCCCTCAATCTTTACCAGGATCAGGATCTTTTCCAGGGTCTCTTCGTATCTGTTGGCCAAAGTATTGGAGCTTCAGCATCAGTCCTTGCCAAGAATATTCAGTGTTGATTTCCTTTAGGATCGACTGGTTTAATCTCCTTGCTGTCCAACGGACTCTCAAGAGTCTTCTCCAACACCACAGTTCAAAAGCATCAATTCTTCAACACTCAGCCTTCTTTATGGTCCAACCCTCACACCCATACATGACTACTGGCAAAACCATAGCTTTGGCTATATGCACCTTTGTTGGCCAAGTGATTTCTCTGCTTTTTAATATGCTGTCTAGCTTTGTCACAGCTTTCCTTCCAAGGAGCAAGTGTCTTTTAATTTCATGGCTGCAGTCACCATCTGCAGTGTTTTGGTTAATAGGAGATTAATTGAAGATAAAAAGCTGCCAAAGAGAATTTTTAAGGTCAAGATATTTTGTTTGAATTCACGAACACTGGAGTGATGCTACTGTTTACTGCTTGGTAAGTTTCATCCACACCTTCTGACACAGCCTCCCGGTTTGGCTGGGTGTGTTTACATCTTTTTAAATTGACGTCTTAGTTTCGTTGTGTGACTTTGAATACCAGGGGCAAGTGTGCTTCCTCTGAAACCCTTGGCACCTGACCCGTTCCATGTGGAATTTCTTTGCTGCCTCAGAGGGAGAGAGCACAGCTCCCTCTGAAAACCTGTTTCACCCAAAAGTTCCTTCACAGGCTGGCTTCCTGTGGTGCCTCTTTGCTTCTGTGTAGGGAATGGGCTGCAGACATCTAGTCTCCTGGTGGGTCAGAAGACAAGCTGTAGTCTAACCCTGATTGATGACTACAGGAAGAATCTGCTGAGTTATCAGCTTCTGCTCTGTCTTATGGATCACAGGGCTTATTGATCTAAAGCTGGCATGCGTTTTGCAGGCCAGAGGTGGGTCTGACTGGGTCTCCATAGCAGCAAGAAAAATGATGACCACTGGATAAGTTGTGTGGTCTTGAGTGAAAAGAGCAAATAATCTTGCACAGTGGCATCAGTCTTTACTTTGTTTTTTTGGTGAAAGTCAGGCTTGAGGAAGTGATCTTGTGATAGTGCTGGCATGATCTAGTGTTTGAACTTCTCATGGAGGCTGGTCCTTGGCACTGGTACGGTTCTTTGTGATCTTGTTCTGAGTTGTCCAATGTTAGCATAGCGCTTTGGCAGTGAACAGTAAATATTACACTGGAACCTGAAACATTCTATGTGAAAAACCATGCAAATTAAAAACAAATTCAATTTTTAAGAACACATATATGTTGATAAAAACAGTATGTTTGGGACATCTGGTTTCTTGAATTCAGTTACATGTGGGGAAGCTTGATTATCCTCTGCAGGCTTCTTAAAAGTACACAGAAGAGTGAGACGAGAGTGCATGACTTCCTGGCTCTGAGCCTTGAGCTTTTACGAAAGGTAATTTAGAAAGCAAACCTTTTTGTAGAAAGGTGTTTTGGTGTTGCCTATTGGTGAAGGCATACTTTTTGTTTATTTATTATTTTATTGCATGTGACATTGTTTCAATTCAGTAGTTCTTTTTATCTTTCTTTTTTCCTTTTTCTTAGTAAGCAGTCTATGGGGATCTGTAACCACAATGACAAGAAAAGGACTAATGGAAGTTTATATGTAGCATTCGTGTTTACAAAATTAAATGCTGAAATGTGATGGAATTCTGTATTCATAGGGTTCCAAATTGCTGTAAAAATTTAAAGTTATAAGATCGATTCATATTTGCTATTTTCTTATTGTAAAATGAAACCATAGTATATATACATTCATTAGTCACTCCCCAACTAGGTATAAATCATGTAAGTGCAGTTTAGTAGGGAGTAAGGGTGTAAGAATCAAAGTTTGTAGTTCTTTTGCAAGCATCTTGCTTCTGATTTTGTAACACAAATCAAATGGGTCTTTCATGGGCTCCTCTCTCTTTCTTCCATGTATGTTGTTGTTCAGTCTCCCAGTCATGTCTGACTCTCTGTGGCCCCATGGACTGCAGCATGCCAGGCCTCCCTGTCCCTCACCGTCTCCCGGAGTTTGCCCAAGTTTATTATGCTCATTGCATTGGTGATACCAGCCAGCCATCTCATCCTCTGATGCCCTCTTCCGTGTATACCTCTGTATTTTCTATAGGTTATTTCCTCTTCTGCCTTGCTGTCTCCTCCGAGCCAAGATTAAATCCCTGATTATCGCTGCAGTTTCATTAGCCCCTGACACAACTGAAGTGACTTAGCAGCAGCAGCAGCAGCATGAGGCCTCAACCGTAGGGTCTTCACGAGAGGACCGGGTTCTTCCGGAAGTTGGGCTGGGTTCCAGGGATGCCTGGGTCCATGTCTTTGGATCCTTTCTGGATCCCGGTTGTACCTAGCAAGCAGCCTGGCTCACCTTGAATCACAAGGGCATGCATTTTCTGTAGCCTAAACATGTTAATGATTAAACACACGGGATTAGATATTGTTTGGTGAGTGTGCAGCCTGTTTGAGGATTTTTACCAATTAACAAGCACGAGAGAACTATATATCAGACTCTTTGGAGGAATGAGTGCTTGGGAGACAGCCCTTCTGAGCCCCGGGTTGCCCCAGGAGGAACGGGCTCTGTGTTTGAACAGGACCTGTGGTGGGGCGGGATTAGCCTTGAGTCAGGCAGGCCTGGGCTCCAGGCCCCACTTCCCACTGCCAGGATCCATGACCCCAGGCAAGTTACCGATCTCGCCAGGCCTTGGTTTCCTTATCTGTGAAATGGAGATAATCATATGCTCACTGGGTAGAATTGTTATAATAATAAAGGAAGTAGCTTTCTGTAGGCAGATCTGGAACCCAGTAAGCAGTGGTTATCACCACTGTTGCTAATACAACAGGAACAAATTTGACTTTAAGGGAATCCAAGAACTCTGGAAGTTTCTCCCAGATTGTTGGCCTCCTGTGTTGGTGCCCAAAACACTTGTGTAGCTGGTGTTTTAAGGCCCTTTCCACTCACCTCTGAGTTTCCTGGCGCTCCTTGTCTTGCTTGTCCAGCTTCTGTAAACTGGCCTCTCCCGGGGCCTCCTTTGCTTTAAGGATCAAAGGAGTTCTAGAGAATTTTGACATGAGGTAAAATTAATGGTCATTTAAAAGCTGAGTTCATCCTGTGGTCGATTTGTTATTGGGTGTGTGTTCCTCGGGCGTGAGGCCCTTGCTCAGTGGCAATGTGGGGCTAAGGGTCTCCCTCCAGGAGGGGAAATCTTCATTGGAAATGGGTTGCAGAATGCAAAAGTTTATAAAAAGTGTTTATGTTTGTCCTGGGAGAAGGGTAACACATCACAGGCCATTAACAGGCCTGGCTCACACTGCAGTGAGCACCAACCCAGCAATGTAATTTATTTCACTGAGGGAATTGTGGTTTTTCGTGCCCTGGATAGGTGTCACTGAAACCTTATTTCAAGAGGAAAATAGCAATTAATGGTAGAAACAAGAACTACTAGCCTTACAAATTTGTGGTGGAAGAGACCCAATAAAAATGACTATCAGAAGTTCCCCAAAGGTGAACATCAACCTTTATAAATAGTGTGTTCTCCCTGGTAAGCTGACAGCTCTTGCTTTGTAAGTATAAACCAAAGTAGGACTGCCCCTAACCGAGCAGGGCACGTGCGAATGTTCCTGCAGGGAAGAAAGTCGGTCTAGGCTGTGGGCCGGGCAGGCAGGCATCTGTGTTGGCTTAGGGACAGGTGGCAGAGGACCGGCTGTGTTTGGTCAGATTAGGCCATGTCTGTGTCATTGCTGCTATTGTTCCCCTGCTGGGAGATGACAGATGGGAGAGGGCGTCCTGAAAGAGCGGCTGTTAATCTATAACCCGGGGTTTGCTTGTACCCATGCATAAACATTTCAGCTCATTATTTTCAGAAACAAAAGACCAGAGCATATGGGAGCCCTTTGGTTCTGATTCATTTCAAGTTTGTTTTTCGGTTTGTCTCTCTGTAGTATTGCTGATGTAACTGGGTCATCTAAATTAAAAGTGTCTCTTAAAAATTAAGTGAAAAAATGATTGCAAGATGAGAACTATGATTTTCCGACTTTGAAGAGAACTCTTTCCTTAAAATGACACTTTGCAGTGGAGCATGGCATCTGTGCATTTAGCTCATAGAAATTCAGCTTCCCATGCACGGTGCAAAAATAGGGGGGAGAGAAGCGACGATGAAAATGCTGCGGAGCTGCTAACAGTGTGCTCTGTTAGGGTAGGTGGCTTAGCGCAGCGGTCCCCAACCTCTGGATCTAAGGCCTGACGATCCGAGGTGGAGCTGATTTAATAAGAATAGAGAGGAGCTGCACGATAAATGCAGTGCACTCGAGTCATCCCCAGACCATCACCCCTGCCCACCGCCAGTCCATGGAAAAAATTGTCTTCCACGAAACTGGTCCCTGGTGCTGAAAAGATTGGGGGTTGCTGCTTTATATAGAGCAGGATTTCTCAGCCTTGCCGCCACGGGCACCTTTGTGCTAAATCATTTCTTGGCTATGAGGCTGTCCTGTGTGTTGCAGGCTGTTTAGCACCATCCCCGGTCTCTGCTGACTAGAGGCCACCAGAACTCACTTCCCCTAGTTGTAAAAGTCCAAACCATCTCCAGACATGGCCCCTTGTCCTCTATGAGCCGGGGGCAGGAAGCGGGCAAAGGCAAGATCCTTTTGGCTGAGAACCAATGCCTTGGAGTGAGTGTTAGAGATTCTTTTCCCTGTGTTGTTACCGAAGTGATCTGGGTTCCAGGTCCTCTGATGCATCATCTTGCCTATGATTGGGTTAAAACAAAATAAAAAGTGAGGCCTAATGGGTGTAAATTGCAAAGGGTAACTTGGAGAAACTGAGTTTACAGCATTAGGGATTACGTCTCAAGGGAGAGCAACCTCAGTGAAATCTAGAAGTTTCTGAAGGCCAAAACCTTATAAAGAAAAGCGATTGGTCCTTTTACAGAAATCCTTGCCTTGGCAGTTCAGAACTGACACTGTTTCTTGGTAATAGTGGGGGCTCATGGCCAATTTTTAACCCCAGGTCTGTTGATTGCATCTGGATAATGTCACTGGGCTGTTTCCTTGCTGTTTTTGACCAATTTTCTGAAAAGCAGTCATTCTGGTTCCTTTTTCTCAGGCTCAACATCCCCAAACAGGCAGTTCTGAAAGCATATGTTCAAGGCTCAGTGCCAACCACCTTTGTCAGAATCTTTGAATTATTTTTTATACAAGTTCTGCCTTGTTGGTGGGAACACTGCTATTCAAGTCCTAAGCTGGCATGTAAGGGGTCTGCCCTGTGCAGAATGGCAGGTGCCCCAGAGGACAGTCCTGGCTAAACCCAGCCTTCCAGCCACCCCCGTCGACATGTGAATGGAGCCATATCGGACCCCCCAGACTGGCACATCCACCTGCTGCCTAAGGACCCCGTTGCCATGTGGAATAGAAGCATCACCTTAGCTGCTCCTTTCCCAGATTCCTGGTACACAAAATGTGAGACACTGTCAAAGTTGTTTAAGTGACCCCTAAAAAATTAAATTGGGCTTCCCTGGTGGTTCAGCAGTAAAGAATCTACCTGGAGATGACTACCTTGGAATTCTTGCCCCCATCCCCTCCTGGCTTTGTGATTTTTGTGCAAAATATCCTGACAACCAATCCTTAGTCAGGACGCAAAGAAAGCCTGAGAAAGGAGATTGGCATTTGCCAAGGGAATGGCAGAGTGGGGAAGAGAGGGATGGAGGGAAGCACGGAGGAGGAGGATGGGGGAGAGGTGAGAGGCTGGAGGACGCTGTGACTGTTGGTTCCAGGAATCCACATCCCGACACCAGCTGTACCCCGGGGAGTGCTCTCTGTGTCGCCATCTAGGGGAGCTACCTTCAGATGGTCTTGCTGGGGTGTCACCCCGCAAAGTGGCAGAGAAGAGAGGGCAGGCTGAGGAAGGGGTTTGCTGGCTGTGTTTCTTGCTTATCCGTCGTTAGGACTTCTTGGTTATTTGCATTTTTGGAACCGAGTGAGTGGCTCCCTATGTGTCAGAATATAGGTGCTTATTAAGTGGCACCAGGTTTTGAATCCAAATTGGATTTTTTGTTTTGGGACGATCTGAGTTTTTTTGCATAAGGATGAACTAAGGAAAGGACTTCTGTTGATTGGAGATTGTCTGGCAGGTCTTCATTTGAAATCTTGGGTTTAGAGTTTATGAAAGAACAGATTAAGAATGCCTACCATATATGGATTTGTTTTTAGAAAACAGTGTTCTATTAGCTGCTGAGTCCTGATGACTTTTCAAACATTTGGGTTGGTTTTAGTCTAACTGCCAGTTTGACAGTGCAGCGTTGAGGCAGGAAAGGGAGGAAGTCTGGCACGTGTAGTCCTCTGGTCTCTCCTCCCTTTCTTCATCTGCCTTTGCTCTCTAACAGGTGTTTTTTGGTTTAAATTTCTTGCTGTCCTTTTGATGTGCTTTTCCATTTACTGAAATGGTTCTCAACTGAGTCAAACCTGAATGCTTTCCCCGCCCCCTCTCCATACCAGGGGTGTTTGGAACTGGAATGGGGATTTTAAGATCCCCACTTTTAGTAAATAGGGACCAGGAACCCTAAATATCTGCACTGGAATCCCTCCTGAAATGTTGACTAATACTGCCTGCATTGTACATGCAAGTTAAAGGCTCTTCCACAGTTTATGGTAGAGAAAGAATCTTGAACCTTGATTTATTAACTGACTAGCTAAGATAAAATAAGTTAGTGGCGTTTGAGTGGTTAAAAGGCAAGGCTTTGGAGCCAAATTGCCTAGATTTGAAACTAGCTCTAACATTTACCAGCTGGATGGTCTTTGGAAAGTTAACTGGCTCTAACATTTCCCAGCTGGGTGATCTTTGGGAAGTTAACCAGCTCTAATGTTTCCCAGCTGGGTGATCTTTGAGACACTAATTAACGTCTCTGCTTCAATCCTCTCATCTGTAATTAGGGTTTAATAATACTTCATAGGTTTTTGGGACAATCAAACAGGTTACAATAATACTTGGCATATTTTAAGTATTCAGTAAATTCTTAAAACTCAGCATTCAAAACATGAAGATCATTGCATCCAGTCCCATTATTTTATGGCAAATAGATGGAGAAAAGTGAAAACAGTGACAGATTTTATTTCCTTGGGCTCCAAAATCACTCTGGACAGTGACTACAGCCACAAAATTAAAAGATGCTGCTCCTTGGAAAAAAAGCTATGACAAACCTAGACAGCGTATTAAAAAGCAGAGACATCACTTTACCAACAAAGGTCTGTATAGTCAAAGCTACGGTTTTTCCTGTAGTCAGGTACAGATGTAATAGTTGGACCATAAAGGAAGAGGACCATAAAGAAGGCTGAGCACTGAAGAACTGATGCTTTCAAATTGTGGTGCTGAAGACTCTTGAGAGTCCTGTGGACTGCAAGGAGATCAAAACAGTTAATCCTAAAGGAAGTCAACCCTGAATATTCATTAAAAGAACTGATGCTGAAGCTGAAGCTCCAATACTTTGGCCACCTGATGCGAAGAGCCAACTCATTGGAAAAGACCCTGATGCTGGGAAAGATCGAGGGCAAGAAGAGAAGGGGGCAACAGAGGATGAGATGGTTGGATGGCATCACTGATTCAATTGACATGAGTTTGAGCAAGCTCCAGGAGATGGTGAAAGACAAGGAAGCCTGGCTGCAGAGTCAGACACGACTTAGCAACTGAACCACAATGACAAGTTACTTCTTTCTAATAGAAAACCATTCTAAATCATCTCAAGGCCTTCCCCCTGTTCTTAACTCTTTTAGTCTGTTGTTTCCTTTTTCTAAATATGAGCTGTATTGATGTTCACATATTTATATTTGCAGAACCAATATGAATTTTACCACAATTTTAAGTTCAAATAGAACAAAATGCTTTAAGAGTATTTCTTGAAGCCTTTCAATGAAATGGGTAGAGTCTTGCAATAGAAACAAAATTTGTATCCCAGATACCGTGAGAAGAACTTGTACTAGATTTAGGATCGCTTTTCTAATTCTAGAGGTGGCACTGGAAAGCACATTCTTTCTTCTTGAAATTAGTGGGTTTACCCAGGGCCTCCGATGTTCAGAGTATGGGCGTGTAATAATGAGCTTTCTTGACTTCCCCACCCTCCTGATACCTAACGGAGATGAGAACCCTAGCCAGAGAAGATGGGTGGCTGTGAAAGTCGCTCAGTCGTGTCCGACTCTTTGCGACCCCATGCACTATGCAGTCCATGGACTTCCCCAGGCCAGAATACTGGAGTGGGGAGCCTTTCCCTTCTCCAGGGGATCTTCCCAACCCAGGGACTGAACCCAGGTCTCCTGCATTGCAGGCGGATTCTTTAGCAGCTGAGCCACAAGGGAAGCCCAAGAATACTGAAGTGGGTAGTCTATCCCTTCTCCAGCGGATCTTCCTGATCCAGGATCAAACCAGGGCCTCCTGCGTTGCAGGCAGATTCTTTACCAACTGAGCTATCAGGGAAGCCCAAAGGTGGGTAGAGCTGTGCTATAATGATAGCATTTGTCTGTTGGGCCTTCTTCCTTGGGAGTCCAGCTAGAAGTGGTGCCTGTGCGCACCAGGCTGGCCTGCCCACAGCATTGAGGGAGGGAGATGAGACAAGGCTCAGGCCAGGACTGTCCAGGCATCATTTACCCATGAAGGGTTTGATTTAGAGCTAAACCCCGTCACCCACTGGTGTCTCTAACATACCATTAGCACCCCAGTCATCAGTCAGCAAGCATTGTTTCTAGGTTCTGTTCTTCAGCTGTTGCAGAGCGCTCTCTGGCCACCTAAGAGGATGTTATTATTAAGTGGCATTTGTTTCATAGGCTATGGGGAGGGTACTGACCCCAGGGCTCCCTTACAAAGATGGCTGCTGACTCCTCCCAGTTATTTCCCCAGTAACCCTTTAATTGTGATATTTAGTGCCTGTGATATTTAGCCCCATTTTGTACCTGATGAAGCTGAGTCACAGGTTTGACAACTCTCCCCCACAAGCTTCCTAAAAACTTCCTATGCCTAAACAATTTTTCCTCACCCTAGACAATTCCATGCCCAAAAAGTTTGACAACTTCCCCAAGACTGTATAACCAATAGTAGGAGAACTGGATTTTGGACCACATCTCTGCTTGATCCAAATCCTATTTAAAATCACTACTTTGGTCTTTCTCTTAGTATGAAATAGACATGGATAGTCCAGTTACAAATGGATTAAAGAATTTGAAACTGAGAATAACCAGCAAGCACAGACAAATGGAAATCACTCAAGATAGGAGAAGGTTGACTTTTATGTAAACAGAAGACAGTAATAAGTAGCATCTGTTTTGTGCCAGGTGCCACAACTTCCCTATGGAGTATTAGACCCATTTTATAGATGAGGCGATAGAGGCTCAGTGAGTATAAGTAGCCTGTGTAAATAACACAACCTGTAGGTGAAAAGAAGGGATATAAATTCTATTCTCAGCACATGATACTGTGAAAAGGCTGGGAAGGTCTCATTGTCCCATCACTTCCACTCCTAGGGTACATGGGAAAATCCTGGAATTCATTCCCAGGAAAACCCAACGTCTGTTCCAGGCTTCTCACTGTCATATGGAATTAACAGCCTTTACTTTGAATTCATTTTCCATCGGTGAAACTTACCCACGGCTAAAGAGAAAAATGTGGCTTCCCAGACGATGCTAGTGGTAAAGAACCCACCTACCAATGCAGGAGACAAAGAGACGCGGGTTCGATCCCTGGGTCAGGAAGATCCCCTGGAGAGGGAAATGGCAACCCACTCCAGTATTCTTGCCTGGGAAATCCCATGGACAGAGGAGCCCGGCTGACCACCGTCCATGGGGTTGCAAAGAGTTGGACACACTGAGCTTCTGAGCACAAAGAAAGAAATAGTCCATAAGGGGGAGGGAGAAGGCTGGCAAAGGAGGCATGGCCTCTAAGTAGTCGATTCCAGGAACTTGGCCTTGTTCCTCTGAAGAACCTGGAGAAGAGCCAGTGAGAATGGCATTCTTTACACAGCAAATGCATCAGCTTCAGTGCATAGCTGCCTGTCCACTGAGCTACCCCATCCTTCTGGTGCCTTATCTGCCCAGAGGACCTGAGGATTGCCAGGCGTGCACGTGGTGGAGCTCACTGGGGAGGAGGAGCTGGGATGTGTCTGTCTGTCCTCGAGCAATTAGTGGGCCATCTGAACATCATAAAGGATGGCCCTTTGCTCGGTCTAATTCATTAGGAAACCACAATCTCCCCAGCTCGTTTGGTGCCGGACTTGAGGGCAGTGCAGATAGAGGACCAAGTGCTGCTATAAAATGGAGCCCAGTGCTTTTGATTCAGCCCCTGGCACCGGGCCTCTGAGCCATCATTACAGGAGCTGGTTTCATACAAGTAATTCTGGGTCCTGGGGCAAGGAATGAAATGGCAGCCTTTGTGTCGGGGAAATGTACCATGGGTTAGGGAGTTGACTGCTTATTAGTTTACTCTTTCAGCCAAATTATTTTTGTTGCTGTTAAAAATTAATTTTAATAATTGCTTTTGGATCAAGCTGTTGAATAACTGAGCCAAGTTTTCACGCCCAATGAACTTTTATAGCAAACTCTCTTCTCTTTATGGGGTTATTATGAGGATGATATTTGTAAAGCACTTTAACTGCTTACCAGAAGGCTCTGGATAAATAGTGGTCATACTTTCAGAGTTTTGGAGGAATGGATCTCCAGTGGCATTCCAGTGCTAAAAGATGCAGATTGCCCTCTCCTGCTAACCATTTGCTTTAGTGACTATTTTCCGATTCTTAATTTCTAAAGAGCCTCCTGTGCAAAAGACTGGGGTGAGTTTTATATTTCCATAACTATATTCGACTGGTTTTTAAAAAATCTGTTTAAGAGGAAATGTTTTCAAAGTATCAAAGTTTGAATAGTAAGTAGATAGTTGGAAATGCTCCATTGTCAACGAACAGCCAACTTTGCATTAGTTTGTAACAGAATGTCTAGTGAAAGCAGTGTCCATTACTTTAAAGGAATATATTTTTTTCTTACTGTTCTCTTTTGCCTTTTGTCAGAAATTACACCAAAACATAAAATTTGTTGTTCTCCCGTATTGTGGGATTTTAAAGAATTAAGCACCTAGTGTGTGTGTGTGTGTAAGGGTTTGTCTGTACCACGTGTGGGGAGAACGGAATTAGAAAAAGACTCCTCTTTGTGGCCTTAGTACATTCTGAGTTTTAACAACAGATTTTTGTAAACCTCAAAGTGTGAGCTCCCACATGATCCATTATGCACACAGCAGCTGTTAGGATTGTACAGAGTGAACCTTAGAGTGTATTCATTCCCTGCTTAGAATCTTCCAGTCCTTTCCTACTACATACAGGAGGAAGTCCAAATTCCTTGTGGTGATTCATGAAGCAGCAATGTGATGGCTTCATGGTAGCCTGGTGTAATAATCAATGTGATGGCTTCATGGCAGCCTAGCCTATACACTAATGAGTGAATCTTTATACAGTTTTTATGGCATACAGCATTATATTCATATTCACAATATAGTATTGGAAGCATGGTTACTTAAAAACATCTGTGATCATAGGCTGATATGCAGTTTCTCCATTTACGAGAGAGTCATGCTGTAGTGTAATATAATTCTTTGAAAGCAAAGTTATAAATTGGTAAGAAAATAAAAACATTATTAGTTTTATATTAAATATTACTCATCGTATACCTTTGTAAGTATAGACTAGAGTCCACTTAAATGCATTCATGACCTACTTTACTTTTTCTCAATTTTTTTGATACTTCTAGGCTACATCATTCATCTGTGAGTTTTTAAACTTGTCTTGAACCTCCAAAAACGTTTCCAGTATGTTTCACTAAAAAAAAAAAGTCTGTATGTAGCTGAACCCATGCCGTTCAAACGCCTATGCTGTTCAAGAGTCAGCTGTGTTTGGTGGGTGTGCTCAGACTGCCTCCTCTCTGCTCTCTCCTTCTGTTACCTCCTGGTAAAGCTTCATTTTAGCACCATCCCCTGCTTGGACGGGGCACATGGTGAGTACAGGGAACCCAGCTGGCATTTCCTGAACTAGGGCAGGAAGGTGGGCATGTGCTGCCAGGAGGCTGGTCTGGTTAGCCTGGGGGGGCTGCCCGGTGGTTGCTCTGCTCAGCCTGGGATCCAGGCCAGCCTGGGACCGTAACTGCATTAGTGCGGGAGCTGCTAAGTCAGGGAGACGCTCCCGGGCCTGCAGGTCAGGCTGCGTCCCTTCAGGAACTTCTGATGTACGGCGGTGAATTTTCATCCTGTCAAAAAGGGTGACTGTTACCCTCTCCAGGAGAAAAGATTCTTTTTTTGTATATTAATGACTTTTTATCACACACCACCCCCCCACCCAATGGAAGAAGCTTAATTTTCTGGTTTCTTTTCTGTTGTGTGTTTTGGTTTTTTTTTTTTTTTAAAGCTTAATGCAGAAAGTTCAAACAGTACATAAAAATACAGGTAAGGGGCAAACCATGCCAAGTACTCACCTTATCAAGATAATTATTGCCCATATTTTTTATGATTCTTAAACATAGATACATACAACCTCAGATATATGAAACCATAAGGCACTGTTTCATTCTTTGCTTCACAATAAATTGTGGTAGTCTTGCTATGTCAATAAATTTAGGCACCTCCTTTTTAATATCTGAAGAATATTCCATGTAATGAATGTGCTCTGGTTTATTTATTAAGTCTCTTATAGATGGAATATTTTCCCTGTTATGGATAGTGCTCCATTAAACATCCTTGTACTATCCTTCTCTGTCTCACAGGGTAAATGGATTAAAACTACTGAGTCAGAGTATTTTGGGTTTTCATGTGGGTTAACTGACTACCATCAGAAAGGTTGAACCATTCTTTATTATCCCATAATGAAGGAAAGTCCTTGCTGACTTTCTTTAATGTTGTACATTAATGGATTTTATTAAATGACTGCATCATTTCCCTAACTTTTTAGCTACTTTTTTTTTTCTTGGCAAATTTATTTGAGATAACCATTTAAGGAGAGATGTGTATGATGAAAATTAATGATTAATTCTGTAGCCTCGGTAGTTAAAAACCAAAAATGAATAGCCAGTGTACATTTTCCCTGACATTATTTTCGTATGCAGTTACGTCTTTGGCTTGCGTATTAAGGATTCTCTACATTGGAGATTATGCAGTTAAAACAAGCTCCATATTTTCATGTTACTCCCAAAACTTTGCCAAAAGGGCTGACAGTAGAAATAACAAATCCTATTTTGTAATTTGGGCTTCCCTGGTGGCTCAGAGGATAAAGCGTCTGCCTGCAATGCAGGAGACCTGGGTTTGATCCCTGGGGTGGGAAGATCCCCTGGAAAAGGCAATGGAAACCCACTCCAGTATTCTTGCCTGAAGAATCCCACGGACAGAGGAGCCTGGCGGGCTACAGTCCACGGGGTCGCAAAGAATCGGACACGACTGAGCGACTTCACACATTTTGTAATTTGGTAGGGATTTTAAAAAGGAACTCTTAAGTTCTTCTTTGGAGGTATAATCTTCAGGAGAGTGTTCTGGCATTTCTGCTAAGGAAGCACCTCGTTCATGATCGGCTCTGGTTTCTTCTCGAGCGCTTTCTTCCTTCCTTTCCGTCTGTGAGTTTTCCCAGATCCGTGTGATTCATGACCTGTTGTTCTGCCTCTTTGAACTTTATCTCCTTGATCTCATTTGTCCATCCCCTGGTGTCACCTGAAACTTTTTACCAGTTCACTGATTAATTGCTTATCTTCTACGCTTTCCTGAGTTCCTCTAACAATAGGGGTATCATGTATCTTCCTAAAAAGCTTTTTTGGTGTGTGTGCTTTTACTGCCCGGAGTGATTTAACATTTGAAGTTCATTACATGCTCCCTTCACCTGGGCCTTACACAAGTCCACAAACCACAGACTTTGGCCGTTGAGATTATTGTAACACCAGGGTGTAGGCACCTTTAGCTTAAGGGAAAGAACAATACCAACTTTGGTTGGTTGGACTCTTATTTGGAATTTGAACAGATGAGTTTTAAAGTGGTTTGAGAGAGTTTTTTTTCCCGCAATGTCTTGTCTCCTCATTAGGTAAAGCCTTTCAAAGGAGCTAGACTTTTCATGTTGAATTTTGATTTAAAAGACTGAAATCACTAACTGGAAGGCAGGGATGGCTAGTAAAGAAGCTAGTCTAGAATAAAATGGGAATGAGAGGTGGGGAACCAGAAGAAGGGAGTAATTTGGATGTACAAAAAAGACATTTTGGAGAAGGTCTTTGGAGCAAATATGGCAAATTTTATTTGTAATTAGATGATCACTTATTTTTAAAGGTCTTTCTCATCAGAGTGGCAAGACATGAACCTATGGAAGCAGATGCCCAACAACTTCGGGTGCAGTTTCATAAAAGCTGTGGGTCTGTGATAGACTCAGTGGGGCTACTGCCTTTGTACACCCAGTGCTCAGGCTGCAGGGCAAATCAGAGTGCAGGGGACTTGCAGTGGGGCACACTGAATAAAGTGCTTGCGCGTCCATCTAACTAAATGACAGGGGTCTGGGCTGAAATTGACACTCTGTGACAGCTCATGTTGTTTTCCAGCAAACAGCCGGATTGCCCCAGTGTCTAAGGCTGCTCATGGTAGTTGTATGAAAATGAATCTTTCAGGAAACCAAGGTACTATCAAACCGTTCCTCCAGTGCTGTTTAATAACTCACACTCTTGGTGCAGTAAGTGGTAGTTAATTACCGAGTCTTTGATCCACTGGGGAGCCATTTGCTAATTACTACTTCATTGCTGTTTAATAAACGTCTGTCTTGTGCATGAAGTAGCTCTGTGCAGTAATTCATGGCCTAGTCCCTAGTGGTGGGAAAAATGTCAATGCCTCTTCTAGGAATGCGCATCTGAAACCATACGGTCACTTCGGCATAAAGCAAGTAAATGTGCAATAATATCTTTCAGTTGGTGCTATCTGTACTTTTGGATTTCATAAACCAGGTATTCTTTGAAACTGTTTCTTTTGTGGTGGTTGGTTGATTTTCAGTGTTTAGAGATATATTTAAGGTTGTTAAATTTTTGATTTTGTCAAAAAAAATTGTTTTTTTTCTGCTAAAGAAGCCTGACTTGAGAGCTTGTTGCCTAGGGCATTGTGGGCACTTGGTTAATACCTGTTGAGTTGAATGGAGTCATGCATTTTAGGACAGACTTTTTGCTGATGACTTTTTGCTGTTTATGTTTTTTTTCCCTCTTCCATGAGAGCTCATACTGAAGATGGTAATTTTTTGTGAAATGTGTTCTTAAATGTCATTAACTAGAGAAATTTCTCTTTATGTGGTGATGGTGAGGGTTAAATAGCAAATGTGAAAGCTTTGGAAGGGCCTCAAACCAGACCGTAAATGTAGGGTAATTAATATTGTCCACTGACAATACTATGTAGAAGTGATTGATCTTGGATTATTTGAAGTTCTGGGGAATTCTAAATTGTAGAGCTGATTAAAGATAACCCATCTGCAGGTTGTTGCATCTTGATTCCTGGGTAAAATTTATGACAGATCAAAGGAAGAAAGTCTTGAAATGGATTTAATTAAAATTGATGCTTTAAAAAAGGAGCACAGTGGTTGCCTTTTCTAGTGATTTTGCCCATCATAGAAGCCAGATATGTCATAAAATGACTTGTTTGAATTCTCTTCAGTTTAGATTGTATTGTGGTCACGGTGGTGGTAATGGTGACATAAAAGATCCTGAAAATCCTGGTGAGTACTTTGAAGGATGGTGGAAAGAATGATTGACAGCTAGTGACATTGAGAAGTGGTCCATGAAACAGGTTCCAGGAATGGCTGATGCCCAGGTTGGAGCCGTCTGTTTCCCGGATAGATGTCATCCTGTTTGGATACCGAGGGATACATCGGTGCGTGTCTTGCTCCTAATGGCCACCCGCTTTTGAAGTTGCATCGATCGCCTGGATGTCCCGTAGAATGTCTTGTTTTGTCAGCTAATCAACAGTTCACTGAAACACTTCATTAAACTCCTCTAATAATGTCTAAAACATAATTTAAACCCTAGGCAAACCAATGCTTCTGTCACCTGGCTTCAGAAGCCCATGAACACAGGCAAAGCTGCGTTCTGCAGTGGGGCTGGAAAGGCTCTTCTTGCCCTAAGGATAATGGAAACTTCCCATCACATTTTCTGATAAAAAGACATTTTAAGAGATGAGTTTTCAGATGCATTATTTTGTACAGGTTTGTTAGCAAATTACTAATGTATGAATCTATAAACACATTGATCAGATGTAAAGTTAAGTACATTCTTGAGAAAATGCACCATGTCTTTAATCCTAGTGGTTTAGTGCTATGGTTTAAGTAGAGGGATTTAGGGAGTTCATAAGTGCAGGGAATAGAATAAACAAAAAGGGTTGAAAGAATGTGTCCTGAACAGCACTAATGTAGAACCTCATTCCTCATGACTCTGCCCAGGGATTCTGTTGGCCTTATTGTGAAGCCAACCTTCAGGAATCCACAGAGCAGAAATGCATTTTAATAAAACAGATTTAAAAATTAAACGATCAGAGTGTACGTGTGATATTGGCGTGAGTACAGGTTTCTTTGATCACATAGCCATCTATTACTGGTCTCTGCTTTGACTTTCTACAGTCTGTGTCTCCATCACCTTTATAGTCACTAGTCACCAAACTGCCACAGGTTGAATTCTTTCGTATCTGTCTCTGATTTCGATTCTGAGCTTCTGTTCACCTGAGATTGTTCTGTGGTTGGAAGTAGTGAGCAGGTACTATTGTATTTTAAATATGTAGCATTATTGTAATTTACATTCTGTATAGATGCACGGACCACATTCAGCTCACTTTGAATAGCCCACGTAAGAAACTGACCCTTGAACAGTGAGGGCGGTAGGGGCACCAGTCCTCCATGCAACTGGGAATTTGAGTATGCTTCATAATCAGCCCTGTGTGTCTCTGGTTCCTCCATATCTGCAGAGTCAACCAGTGAGGGATCGTGTAGGACTGTAGGATTTCCTACTGGAAAACATCCACATGTAAGTGGACCCATGCAGTTCAAACCCGAGTTGTTCAGGGTTCAACCGTATTTCATCCTTTTGTGTGTCATAGTCTGCTCCGCTAGCCCATATTAGGGCATTGGAGTTCTTTTCAGTTTGAGGCTGGCATAAATAATTCTGCTGCAAACATTTTTAAGCAGATGGCCTTTCCCATTGGAGTCTGTTCTTAGGGATATTTCCCCAAGAGAAATGCCTCCCGATAAAGGGTGTGGACTCGTGTAGCTCTCCTGCGGCTTCCCATTTGCTTCAAGCACCCTCTGAGGAGACGTAATGAGAAAGAAAAAGATGACTGGAGGGAAAGGAGTTGTCTCTGAGGTTTGAAACCTTCATATCTTGGTAAGAGGAGAGTTTTCAGATCTCTGAATGGAGACTTTGCCTGCTGCCGACTGATGGATGAATTAGTTGGATGTAGTGGTTCAGAGCACAGGCTGTGGGTTCACCTGTTACCTCGCCCTCTGAGCCTCGGGTTTCCATTTCATAAGCTGCATGTATTAACACCCACCTCCTTGTGGGTGGTGGTGAGGTTTAGATGAAGTGATGTGCTGTGAAGTGACTCGCCTGCAGAGGTCTGGCTCATCCCCAGTGCTCAGTGAGTGAGAGCTGCTGTGATGTATCTGACTGCGGGCCTAGGGCAGCCGACTCCTGGGGTGGGGCTGGTGGAGCATGGGCAGATCGGTCCCCGAGCCCTTGGGCTCTCGGATTCTTCTTGGGTGTGTTCACTGAACTCCACGTCAGCTGCCTGGGCTAAGTCCTCACCGTGTGCCCCATTCTCAGGTTTGTGCATGAATGAACACAGGCGGGGAATGGTCTCTGTGGCTGTGACCCCCCCACAGGGCTGACTCTGATAGGAGTATCAGCATCTCTATGTAGCCAACTTTTTATCACTCTTTTTTGGTACCATCCTTTTTTGTTTGGTGAAAAAATGGGGAATTTGAGAAGGTTGAGTTCCTTTTAATCCTGTATTTTCTTAGCTCGAATAAAATGTCTTTAGAGAAGCTGGCAGATAAGAATTTTAAGTTGTAAGAAAATGTTGCACCTTTCACTGTCTTGTGATATTGATAGATTCTTTATACTTTAAAACCACCTAATTTTAAGTGTCCGTGTCATTTGGGCCTTAATTTATCCCCCCCGCCCCCCTATTTCCCTTGTTCATTGCCTTCAACATCCCCTCCAACCAACCATGGATGTATTTTTGGATCAGTGATTTGTTTTTCTTTCTGCGTGTCGGATACACCTTCCTTTTCTGGATTTTAGTGGAATGTCTTTTAAATATGGTACCTTATTTCATTAATGTTTTGAGGGGAAGAGTCTAAACTAATGTTTTTCTGCATGAATAAATTCTTTAGGAGCAGTTTTCAGCTTTTTGGTTTTAAGAGAGTTAAACCTCCCCACCCATTTCCTCCTTCACGCTGAGGGTCCAGCTGCAACATTTACATTTGTTCAAAGGTAGGGATGTGTGTCTCTACACCTGCATTTCCAGCGACGGAGAAACTGAAGCTCTGAGGAAAACGGCTTTAGCATGAGGAGGCTGAAAGCTGGGAAAGTGACCTCTGTCCCCTCCTCCGTGATGGCGTCCCTTCTTTCTCCAGCAAGTTAGCAAGGGCCATGGGGAGAACGCAGCCAACACGGGGGATTTCATCCTGGGTTGGTCCTCGCCCTGAGGAATATGTGTGAGGGGTTGGAAGGCTTTTGTATCATTTTCTGCTAATACAGAGAATGAGATGGTTGGATGGAGTCATGGACTCAATGGACGTGAGTCTGAGCAATCCCCAGAAGATAGTGAAGGACAGGGAAGCCTGGCACGCTGCAGTCCACGGGGTTGCAGAGCCAGACACAACGTAGTGACTCAACAACGACAGCGACCCTGTTGAATTCTTGGGTGGTGTGTGTTTGCTACACAGAGATGCTGATACTCTCATTAGCGTTAGTCATTCTCTGTCGGTTTTTGTTTAGCGTTTTTGGCCACGCTGGCTCTTTGTTGCTGCGTGGCTTTTTCTCTAGTTGCGGTGCCGGGGCTTCTCACTGCAGTGGCTTCTCCGATCGCAGAACACAGGCTCTGGGGCACTCAGGCTTCAGTAGCTGTGGCCCCCAGGCTCTGGAACACAGGCTCGATAGCTGTGGTGCCCAGGCCTAGCTGCTCCTTAGCATATGGGATCTTCCCAGACCAGGGATCGAACTCACACCTCCTGCATTGGCAGGCAGATTTTTTACCACTGAGCCTCCAGGGAAGCCCCTCTCTGTTGGTTCTTAAGGAACTAACATCTGTTGGGGTCCTGCCTTCCTCACCAGGGCCCTTCATGGTGAGTCTTAATTCCTATACAAACCTGAGCAGAGGAATTCAGTGAGTGATCGGCGGCGCTGCACTCTCGGGACTGTCCGCTGTGGGATCTGCCTTCTCCGTGGTTGTTTTGTAACCACGATAGACTCGTCTCAGCCTTGCACATCTCAGGGTAAAACAGATCGCCCGCTCAAGAGAAGGCATTTGATCTGTTACCTCACCCTCACAAAGAAGTCAAGGGTGCAGATATCTATCATCCTCACTGACACCTCGTCCCTCCTTTCATCACCAGACCAAATGGTAGGAGCTGTTCTACTTAATTGTGTTTTCGCAGGTTTTCCTCCGAGGCTTCCCTGCGGCTGTTCTTGATCTCTCGGACGTGAGTGCCCTCCCGGCCTGCGGGGTCGGGCAAATGGCAGAACGTGCTGGTCAAGTGTTCAGCAGATTTAGCTGGGATTGCCTTTTGCTTTTTGGTGTCTGGGGAGTTTCAGTTAATTTTTTTTTTCTATTTTTAACAGCTAATTTAAGTTCAGACACTGGCTAAAATAGAATGTGGTCCTGGCCGCCTGCTAAGTTTATATTCCATTGTGGGAAGGATTTCCTCAGAACACTGACTTTAGTTACCCAGTTCCTAGTATTTTATTAGTAATCGCTTTCTGAGGGAGTTAAGTGTGTTGTCTGCTTGCGTTCATTAGTCATTTCTCTCTGTGAAAGCTTTATGTTTGATTTTTGAAACTCATAGTAGAGAAGTTACTGGTTGACTTTGGTTGTAATTTTAACTTCTCATTTCCTAACCCGTCACCCCAAACTGAAGGGCTTACTGATGAACTTTCACTCTGAACTTGGATGTGATTGTATATTGGGAGAAAAACATGAAGTAACTGCGTCTGTTAGAGTTAGTATCTAGTTTGCTTACTTGACAAGAATATATCTAATTTTATTTGAAAGGCCTCACTTTTAAGTGAAAAACCTCACCTGGAAGTTTTCCAGACTCTTTGGAAATTTAGTAAGTGCAATGCTTTCAACTTTAGTCTTTCAGAATAATTTTCACATGTGGGAAAAGCTGCCTGTGTTTTTTATCTCCTCTATTTCCCTAGGAAGCATCTCTTTCTGAAGAGTACCTTGCTTGTTCATTATTAATCTAATTAATTACTTAACGTCACTATTAAGATTTGCTTGGTCACTTAACGTTTTCTTTTAGGCAGAGATTTGACTTCTGAGTAGTCACTTCAAAAATTCTGTCATTTCATGCATTTTCTAAATAGAACTTCAGAAACTGCCAATAATTTGGGAGACAATTAGAAAAATCCCAGATTCAAAGACTAAGAAGCATTAGAAAGGCCGAGGTGGTCACACATGCAGAAAGACATCTCATTTTCTGTGCCATCTAACAAGCAGTCAAGATGCCAGAGCTAGGCATTAAGCCTTGATGTTTCTTACTTATTTAACTGTTGGGTTGGCAGACAGAGCCTGTGTGGAGACATATGGCTTCTTAATAAGTTCTCCCTGCTATGAGGAGGGTTTCTCCTTAACATTTAATCTTGGGAAGTGTTTTAGCTTCCCTGGTGGCCCTTGGTAGCTTACCAGATGGTAAAAGCGTCTGCTTGCAGTGCGGGAGCCTCGGGTTCGATCTCTGGGTCGGGAAGATCCCCTGAAGAAGAAAATGGCAGCCCACTCCAGTATTCTTGCCTGGAAAATTTCAGAGGAGCATCCTAGTCTACAGTCCATGGGGTGGCAAAGAGTCAGACACGGCTGAGCGACTTCACTTTCACTTTTTTAATCTGTAGGAATCATGGAAGTCTCAAATAAAATCAATTTCTCAAAGCAGTTGAGAAAATAAAGCTATCTATCACCCCTGAGAGGACAAGAGCACGGCCGTGTCAGAAAGGAGCCTCAGATCAGGATGCCAGATGGACAGACGCGCCAACCGTTAGGGTGCGGCATCTCCTGTGACCTTTTGTTTGAAAAACTAGGGATAACTGGACTTAGATTATGTAACAAGCTTGTTACTGAAATGACTGCAAGTTCCAGTTTTGTGAACTGTGAGATTTTTTTCATGTTTGAGGGCTTTGCACAAATGTAATAATGCTAACCATGAAAATGAGATTTTTTTTTTTTTTTTACTTTGGAATATTATTTGAAATATATAATACCTCATGAGATCGACCTTCACCACTATCTTTTGTTTTTACTTGCGAATACTCAGGAGAGCACTATTCTAGTGGAACTCCACTAGAAAGCTTTCTCTACCAGAATGTGACGTGAGATAGATCTGTTTTGATCAAGTGATTCAATTGTTGTGCTGTGAAAATAAACTCACTGTGAGCATTGTGAGGCTGCCTTCACCCAGCAGTTCCCAAATTGTCTGTCTTCATGGTGCCCCAAGTGTCTTATTAATGTTTTCGAAAGAAATACTTAGCGGTTTTGTTTATTTAGTGGATAAGTACAAACAACCTAGTAAGTATTTATATCCTAAAAACTTAGTTGCCATTTAAGAAAGGAATACATATAAATGAGGAAAAAAACATATATATTTTTCTCTTTATAAAAGTTTTACATTTATTCTTTCTTAAATACCCATCATCATTCACTAGTGGGATGTACCACCCACTGGGCACTAAACCTTGGAATTAAATGGACACTCCTACCCTCATTTTTTTATGCCCACTGATTTTCAGATATACTTGTTATCAAAGCAAAGCAATTGTTTAAAAAAAACAGCCAATTTCACAAAGAGGGAATGTCATCAAAAGGAATACAGTACAACCTGTAAATTAACTTGAACTAGTCATTTCTACAGTGTCCAACATCTTACTGTATCTTCTTTGAAAAGCTGAAATACCCCTCCATCCTCCTGAATTCACTCTGGCTCACCAGGGCCCCTTGGGACATACTGTGGGAAACCTGGTTTTAACCTGTATTTGTTCTCTACTACTAAGTTGGAGTTGCCCGAAAGAGCCTATGTATTTAACTGCATTATCCAAAAGCTGCTTTGCATTGTGTTTGTTGTCCATTTTTGGTGAGCAACAAAAGCATTCCTAGACTTTGCCTCCTAGAAATTCTGATTCAGTAAGTTTGGGATGAGTGGGTAGAACCCAGGTATCTGTATTTTCAATAAGCTTGCCTGGCGATACTAATGCATATGAAATTTGGTAGCCACAGAATTCTATTACAAACCCTTTAAGTTCAGGGACCATGTTGCTTTTCACTTAAACCCCTTCTTATGCCTGCAATAGAGCATAATGTACCTTTGACAAAAGTTCATGGAATATATTGAACTTATTTATTGTCCGCTACTTCAGTTCTCTCTCCTTCCCAACTTCTTTTGTTCCATCCCTCCAAAGCGGGGGAAAAGGGGAAAGATTGGGTCTAAGAGTCTTGTGACTTTCCAAGACTCCTGACCGCAGTTTTCCTTGTCTCCCCTGCCAGTTCCTCACTCTCCCACACTCACCCTCTCATCTTGTTGAATCAGTCACCTGTATCCTCTGATATATACACTTGGTGCATTTAAAAGTCTCTATCCTTTCTCCCTTCCCTGGTAGCTCAGAAGGAAAAGAATCTGCCTGCCAGTGCAGGAGACCCGGGATCCATCCCTGGGTCAGGAGGATCCTCTGGAGAAGGACAAGGCAACTCACTCCAGTATTTGTGCCTGGAGAATCCCATGGACAGAGGAGCCTGGTGGGCTACAGTCCATGGGGTCGCAAAGAATCAGACACAACTGAGCAACTAACCCTTCCTTCCTTCTGTCCCACACCGAGAGATGTACATTTCCTAAAGTGGGGAAAACTCTGAGTTTGGGAGAAAATTGAAAAATATTATATCTGTTGGGCTGGAAGAGAACTAACTAGATTATAATTTGGAAGCAAAAGTGCTTCCTTTTCAGAATTGAGGAAACATGGGGGAGAGATGTGAGGTACCCAAGGATACTCAGGGAGTGAAAAGCCACGCATGGGAAGGGCATCGTCTCCACACCAGGCCCACCTCATTTCCAGGGTGCTGCAGGAGCGTCTATGAGTTTTCCAAGTCCCACCGGTAATTCTGAGAACCGGGCTTGGGAGTTTGTTTTGCTCAGACAGTTATCATGTTTAATATGTTAAACAATACCTTGTGATTTATTTATTTCAGTACTTACAAATTGAGTTTCCTTTTAAATGTTTGAATTTTGATTTCATATGAGTTTTACAGACTGTGGAGTATGGACAACTTAGAGTCAGGTTTAATGGGAAGAAGGCAGAAACTTGAACGGAAGAAACTATCCGCACTGTCAGAAAAAGAGGTCTTTGTCTTTTCTGGATGTTTAATTTATAAATTATATCCTAGCAGCCTCCGAATATGGGCTTTCCTGGTGGCTTAGCTGGTAAAGAATCTGCCCGCAATACGGGAGACCTGGGTTCGATCCCTGGCTTGGGAAGATCCCCTGGAGAAGGGAATGGCTACCCACTCCTATATTCTGGCCTAGAGAATTCCATGAACTGTATAGTCAGGGTCACAAACAGTCGGACACAACTGAGAGTCTTTCACTTCACTTCACCTTACTTCGCTTGAGCATCCAAATACGGTTTGTTGACCAGCTGAGTGTTTTCCTGCTCAGAGGCTCTTTCTCCTTTGTATTCTTAGCTGAGGTCTGAATAGTCAGGCTCTGAGGGCCTAACTTCTGGACAATTGAGACATGGCTATACTGGACATTTTTATGTACAGAGTGACACCTTCACCCCTAGGCAGAATTGGAGTGATTAGGTAAGACTGTCAAGGATTGCCCAAGGAAGATCAGTGATTTTACTATGTTTCTCTTGATTACATTTCTGGTATATTTTGGAAGAGATAAGACCAACTCATGTGTAAAGGAAAACCTGGCACTGTGAAACTCATGAAAAATAGTCTTCAAACTTTTCATTTCCAGGGTTACTTCATTCAAATGATAATCACTCATTCCTTGCGTGCCTGCATGCTTCACTCTCCTACTCAGCAGCATCTAAATCTCTCTGAGAGGTCGTCTTCTGAGTGCTTCTCACCTCCTGTGAGATGAGGCCAGCTAGGGCTTCCCTGGTGGCTCAGATGATAAAGAATCTATCTGCAATGTGGGAGACCTGGGTTCAGTCCCTGGGTGGGGAAGATCCCATGGAGAAGGGAAAGGCTGCCCACTCCAGTGTTCTTGCCTGGAGAATCCCATGGACAAAGGAGCCCGGTGCACTACAGTCCATGGGGTCAAAAAGAGCTGGACACCACTGGGCGTCTAATGCACAGACGCAGGTTATCTTAAGCTGGGCTGTGAGTCCTGGAAGCCCAGCCTTCTCTCTTGGGAAGTAATCTTGTAGCTGCGCATCTTTTCAATTCAATTTCAAATGCCTTCAAATGTAGACGTTATAATGATAGTGAAGGAAAAGCAGTGTATAATTTGGGTGTCATATGAAGTTGCTTGTAATTTATTATAATGCTCATGACCTGTTTCTTCAGCTCAGAAAAGCTGGAGAATTGAGAATGCCACTTAAAAAAAAAAGGTGATGAAGGAATGTTTCACCTTTATTATCTAATATAATTAAGAATAAACTTAGCTTAAATTCACAAATCCAGAGTGCTATTAATTAATACGATGATTGGTAATTGAAACCTACCTTTCCTTCAGGCTACCCTTTCCCAGAGGTGCTTTTAAGGAAAAAATAATGTTATTTGATTTTGAGTGTCTTTTCCGGTTTTTCGGAAAAGAGAGGCAATTTCAGAGAGAAGGAATGCCATAGATTGTCCTGATGCCATCCTGAACGGCCAGGACTGCTCGGCATGCCTCTCGTTACTGAGACATCATCCATCACGATAGAAAGAGTGTGCAGATTCCAGACGGCAGAAATCCGTCCACTCGCCGCACTCGAGTTGCTTCAGGCACTGACGTGGCTTCAACTGCATTTGACCTGGTGCTTCGGATTCAAGCCAGTAGGTGACTCATTATTTCAGATGTTTGGTTTGTGTTCTTACAGTTGAAGCAGTCTGCAAGGAAAATAGAAAAGCCCGTTGTAAAAATAAGGTCTGTCTCCAGGAAGGAGAATCCCTGCGTCCTGACCAGGGGTGGGGCGTCCACACGGGACTCATCTGACTTGTTGTTTTAGCTTAGATCCCGGTTTGAAGTGGTCCTGGCAGCTGTCCCTCAGCGAGTGTGTTGGTGGCACTGCCGGCTGTGGTTACATTCTTTTTTAAACAATATTTTTATCCCTTTATTTTATTTTTGGCTGTGCCGAGTCTTTGCTGCACACAGGCTTTTTCCTAGTGGCAGTGCACGGGCTTCTCTAGTCGTGGCTCCCAGGCTCTGGGTGTGGACTCCAGTAATTGTGGCACGTGGGCTTAGCTGCCCGGTGGCACATGGAATCTTCCTGGACCGGGCATCAGACTCTTGTCCCCTGAAGCCACAAGCAGATTCTTAACCACTGGACCACCAGTGAAGTCCTGGGGTTACGCTCCTGATTGTGAGTTCAGAACGTGCTGGGTACAAAGGTGGCTATCTGGTGGCTGAGAAAGACCCATTCACTCTGAGGATGGGCCAAGCAGGTACCCGTGATCAGGCTCCACTCTAAGAGGGAACACAGTGCTCATTCCAGTTCCAAAGGTTAACCTCATCAGATGGTTTCTCTCTGCACTTTGGGACGTGATGTGCAATTACCTTCTTTCTTTGGTTATTGGAGACTGTCCATCTTCTATAGGTGATTTAGTAACTGTGGAATGTTAGCATCAAACTAAGACTTCTGTAAAATGTGGCTTTAACAATGATCTTCAACCCTTGCGTTTTGTTTTTAAATAAAACATTCTGCTAACTTATAAATTTGTCTCTCTTGTCTTGTCTTGGTTTTTAGCTGTCCCAGGGGAACACTTCAGAGAAATGATGAAATCTCTCCCCATACAGTGTGGTATAGGAGCCATTGAAGATTTGTAGCACTGTGGCGATGAACTCACTATTGCATCCCATTGTAGACTTACAGCCTTTATTACTTTGTTACAGTATTTTGATTAATTTATTAGATGGTCACTGTGTGTCAGATGCTTGTTTTGAGAGCCTTCAGCTGGTCAAGTAATAGCTTCTATCTATTGGGTATATGCCAGGAGCTTCATTTAATGCTCACAGGTACACTAGACAGCATAAATTATAGGTACAGTAAATAGCTTCTTCTCAGAGAGGTTAATTATGCCTGAGGCCACAGGCTAGTAAGTAAGAGCTATAAGAGTTAACATTTCACCCACACTGGTGTGACTGGGAGTGTGTCTCAACCAAAAGCTCTATTGCCTCTCCCCGTAAGAAAGAGGGGGCAGAGCTGCCACGCTACCTCATGTTGACCATCCACCGGCCTCTCTCCTTGTCTTCTTGCAGAGGATCAGGGTAGCATAATGGTTAAGAGCAAGGACAGTGCCCGAGTCTCACACTCTCTAGCTCTTAAATCTTGGGCAAGCTCCTTAGCCTTTTTATGTCTTCCTTTCTCCATCAGTGGCTAAGATGGTGCCTGTGTTTCTGAGCCTCAAATAAATTAATATCTATAAAGTGTTAACAGCTCATAGTAAGCAGTATGAGAGTATTTGCTATTCTCGTATATTATCCTGAGGTTCGGTTAAAATGAGAGATCATTCCCATCTCTCTTTTCTTGCCTCACCAAACATGTGGCCTTGGGCCAGTTCCTGAGACTGCTTCAGAGCAGGGAGGGTCGTGAACGGCCCGCTGCTGACGGACGCCCCCTCGACTGCAGTCCAGCCTTGACCTCCTGGACCAGGTGTTGCTCCCACGTTCTTCCGCTCGTCCTTGGTCTGTCTGGTCTCTGGCTCGGTTGCCTGTTCTCTCCAGAAATGTGTGCGTCCTCAACCTCTACCACACGTGGTATTGGTACATCACGGCCCATCAACCACCGCGTGTCCCAGGCTGTCACCTGGACGTTTCGGCTCGTGTGGACACCACGGTGTGTCATCAACTCTGACCTCCTTGAGGTGAGGACCAAGTCTGTGATATTCTTATAGAGCAATTTTTTTAAAAGCATTTAATCATGGAAGCGCTGTTGCTATAGGACCTCGGGGTAAAGGGAAAGGCGCCTGGGGCAGGCAGCCTGTGGCCTTGAAGTCCCCGGCCCGGCTTACTCACCCGTGACGCTGCCAGGTAGAAGCGCATCACCAGGGTCCCAGGGCCGTGGGCTTCTTGACTTCAGCTCTTCCCCCTTCCTTATTCAGGGAACCTGAGATCTTATTACCACCCTGTTCAGGGCACTGAAACGGTTCTCGTCTGATTTCCACAAGGAAAGGAAGTGAGTCAGGCGTTCCTGCTGCAGAAACTGTTTCTGGGAAAGGACTCCCTGGGAGCAGTGGTGGCCCAGCTCCTTGGGCAGCTCCTTCAGCCCCACATAACTGCCAGAGGCTGGTGGGGACCTGGCACCACTGAGGCATGCCCCTCCCAGCCAGAAACCTTCAGTGATGGAAGGATATGCTGCAAATGCCAAAACCAGCTGTGGAAACCTGGTCGTGTTGGTGTTTGTTTTAATTGTGAAAAAAAAAAAAAAAAAAAAACATAAAATTAATCATCTTAACATTTTTAAGTGGTATCATGTCCATCCTTTTTTTTTTTTTTTTGGTTCAATAATCATCACCTTGGACTGCCAGCCCATTCGGAAGGAGATCAGTCCTGGGTGTTCTTTGGAAGGAATGATGCTAAAGCTGAAACTCCAGTACTTTGGCCACCTCATGCGAAGAGTTGACTCATTGGAAAAGACTTTGATGTTGGGAGGGATTGGGGGCGGGAGGAGAAGGGGACGACCGAGGATGAGATGGCTGGGTGGCATCACTGACTCGATGGATGTGAGTTTGAGTGAACTCCTGGAGTTGGTGATGGACAGGGAGGCCTGGTGTGCTGCGATTCATGGGGTTGCAAAGAGTGGGACACAACTGAGCGACTGAACTGAACTGAATCATCACCACCAATCTCCAGAACTCATTCATCTTGTGAAATGGATACTCTGTACCCTTAAATGGGAGCCTCCTCATTCCTTGTCTCCCCAGCCCAAGCCAACCACCCTTCTGCTTTCTGTCTCTGTGACTGGACTACTTTAGAGACCTTGTATAAGAGTAATCTTATGGTGTCTCTTTGTGACTTGCTTATTTCACTTAATAATGTCCTTATCAGTTCAGTTCAGTCGCTCAGTCGTGTCTAACTCTTTGCGACCCCATGAACTGCATGCCGCATGCCAGGCTTCCCTGTTCATCACCAACTCCTGGAACTTACTTTGGCCAAAGTACTGGAGTTTTAGCTTCAGCATCAGTCCTCCAATGAATATTCAGTACTGATTTCTTTTAGGATTGACTGGTTGGATCTCCTTGCAGTCCAAGGGACTCTCAAGAGTCTTCTCCAACACCACAGTTCAAACGCATCAATTCTTCCGTGTTCAGCTTTCTTTATAGTCCAACTCTCACATCCATACATGACTACTGGAAAAACCACAGCCTTGACTAGACAGACCTTTGTTGGCAAAGTAACCTCTCTGCTTTTTAATGTGCTGTCTAGGTTGGTCATAGCTTTTCTTCCAAGGAGTAAGCGTCTTTTAATTTCATGGCTGCAGTCACCATCTGCAGTGATTTTGGAGCTCAAACAAATAGTCTCTCACTGTTTCCACTGTTTCCCCATCTATTTCCCATGAAGTGATGGGACCGGATGCCATGATCTTCATTTTCTGAATGTTGAGCTTTAAGCCAACTTTTTCACTCTCCTCTTTCACTTTCATCAAGAGGCTTTTTAGTTCCTCTTCACTTTCTGCCATAAGGGTGGTGTCATCTGCATATCTGAGGTTATTGATATTTCTCCCGGCAGTCTTGATTCCAGCTTGTGCTTCATCCAGCCCAGCGTTTCTCATGATGTACTCTGCATATAAGTTAAATAAGCAGAGTGACAATATACAGCTTTGATGTACTCCTTTCCTGATTTGGAACCAGTCTTGTTCCATGTCCAGTTCTAACTGAGGCTTCTTGACCTGCATACATATTTCTCAGGCAGGTCAGATGATCTAGTATTCCCATCTCTTTAAGAATTTTCCACAGTTTGTTGTGATCCACACAGAGCCTTTGGCATAGTCAATAAAGCAGAAATAGATGTTTTTCTGGTATTCTCTTGCTTTTTTGATGATCCAACGGATGTTGAAAATTTGATCTCTGGTTCCTCTGGCTTTTCGAAATCCAGCTTGAACATCTGGAAGTTCACAGTTCACGTCCCCATAGTTCATCCATATTGTAGCATATGTCAGAATTTCCTTCCTTTTGAAGGCTGAACAATATTCCATTGTGTGTATTGTATGTATGAACCACGGTTTACTTATTCATTCATCTTTCAGTGGACTGTTGGATTGCCTGCACCTTTTGGCTATTGCAATGGATCTTGCTGTGAATATTGGTTCTTGTTCTGATAGAACAGCAAGGACCCAGGAGTAGATTCTGTTTTGACTGACTGTGTAAAGGAACCTCTGTTTATACAGCTTTGAATCTTTTTTGAAATTCAGAAAGAATAGCCACGCAGTTGTCAGGAGTAATCCGGCTAAGTGTGTGTTTCTGTGTACTTGGAATTTTTATTAAGGATTTACTGTAGATGAAATTAGAAGAGAAGAAGTGAAAGATGTTTAAAAAGAGAGGGCAGAGTCTCTTTGCCACACAACTGTGAACCTTTGTTAGAGAAAAAGGGGGGAAAGAGTCACTCCCCCCACAGAGCAGAGAATTCATGCTCTTTACCTGGAGAACTATAAACCACCCAGGAGATAAACCCCGGTTAGCTCTTCCTTTACAGAATCATCAGTGTGTCTTTAGTGAGGGGAATCCCCTCCACACAACTGGCTGCAGCTTGCAGAGGCTTCCTTCTGCCACATGAAGTGTTCATCCTCTCTCTCTCCTTGCTGGAGGTACGCCCCATCCTTCTTGAACTACTGCGACCGAATGCCTCACGATCTCTGGTGCTTCTGGTTTCTTCCCGAGTTCCCTGGCTGGAATGCTACCACCGCAATGGCACCTTCCCTTTGGCCTCTAACTATAGGTCTGTGAAATGAAGTCGCTCAGTCATGTCTGACTCTTTGTGACCCCGTGGACTGTAGCCTACCAGGCTCCTCTGTCCATGGGATTATCCAGGCAAGAATACTGGAGTGGGTTGCCATTTCCATCTCCAGGAAATCTTCCTTATCTCTCATTGCTATTCTTTGAAATTTTGCATTCAGTTGGGTATATTTTTCCCTTTCACCTTTGCCTTTGGCTTCTCTTCTTTTCTCAGCTATTTGTAAGGCCTCAGACAACCACTCTCCTTTCTTGGATTTCTTTTTCTTGGGGATGGTTTTGGTCACCACCTCCTATACAATGTTAGGAACCTCCATCCATAATTCTTGAGGCACTCTGTCTACCAGGTCTAATCCCTTGAATCTATTTGTCACCTCCACTATTTGTTCCTTTATATCCTCACAAGGCCAAGTCTTCACTACCTTATTCGCCCTTCACTTACCTTCCAAAGGACTTGGTTTTAACAATGCCAATTATTCGAAAAGAATGTCTGTGTTTGACACTTGTCGGAAAGAGCTCTGTATAGGTGGGAGGGTGGAGATGATGATGGGAAGGATTATAGGGCCAAAAGGATTTGCAGGCATTTTCTTTGCATTGGTCTCAGAATTTCCATTGAATTGCAAGTTATTATCCTGTTTCTATCCCAGCTCTTCAGCTTTGCCTTTCCCAGATGATTTCATTGAAAAGCAATGATGAATTATGACTTGTCTTTTCTGCTGGAGCCTTAACAGATAGTTTTTTCCCAACTGTAAACATTTTAGTAAGCCTTTTGTTTGGTGAGTCATTAATTTGATGAGGAAAATGTCCTAATAAAGATAAAGAAACTGTAAACTGTTTCAAAAGCTGCAGAGGGAAAAATGTTCAGGCCCTTGTAGGTCAACTGCTTCCTCTTGTTCCTTGCATTTTGTCTGTTGCTTGGTCATGGGAACAGACAGAGTTTTGGGGCTTACGTCCTCATCTGAATTCCCTTCTGTGAAGAACTTGGACATCCATACCAAGTGTGGATGTTTGACTTCTGCAGAGTCTCTTTAAGGGCAGGGGCTGTATATGAGGTGGTTGTTTTGAAAAATTGTTGTTTAGTTGCTGAGTTGTGTCTGTCTCTTTGTGATCCCATGGACTGTAGCCTGCAAAGCTCCTCTGTTTATGGAGTTTCCCATGCAAGAATACTGGAGTGGATTGCCATTTCCTTTTCAAGGGGATCTTCCCGACCCAGGGATTGAACCCACGTCACTGGCTTTGGCAGGCAGATTCTTACTGCTGAGCCAGCAGGGAATCCCCTTTATGAAAAACAGTCAATGAAATTTACCCCTTCCACCACAAACTAGCACATTAAATGTGTCATTAGGTTGGCATCGAGACATAATTGTTTCGGAGAAGGCAATGGAAAACCACCCCAGTACTCTTGCCTGGAAAATCCCATGGGCGGAGGAGCCTGGTAGGCTGCAGTCCATGGGGTCGCAAAGAGCTGGACACGACTGAGCGACTTCACTTTCACTTTTCACTTTCATGCACTGGAGAAGGAAAAGGCAACCCACTCCAGTGTTCTTGCCTGGAGAATCCCAGGGCCGGCGGAGCCTGGTGGGCTGCCGTCTATGGGGTAGCACAGAGTCAGACACAACTGAAGCAGTTGTACTCAGCAGTGTCATTAACTCCCAGGAATAAAGGGTCAGAGATCCTAAAATAGATCAAAGGCTAAAGAGACTAGGAAGCCTTCTTAGCCATAAACCTGAGATAGCATAAGGCAGAATCTGCATTCTTCATTTGTATGAAATTTTTCTGGGATTATTATGACCTTACGTTCTTCATAATTTTGGTGAGACTCAGTGTTCCAGCATGGATATAGCTATTTCTTGGTTTTATTTGAATGTTTAGTGAAGTGTAAACTTATTTCATGTACTTTTTTTTTTTTACAGAAATGTATTGATCTTTATTAAATCCAAGGGTAAGCGTTATAGATGTTTAAAAAGCAACTGTCCAGCAATGCTTCATTTAAATGTCAGGAGGCAGTTGTCTGTCTCTGTGACTCAGTCTTTCAGGAGGTAGACCCAACTGAAGACTGGAAAAGAAAAAATAACACACTCGAAACTTTCCTTGATAGAAAATTTGCTTGCAGTATTCATTAGTTGTAAAAATGTATGAAGTGAGAAGGGGAAAAATGAACTCTATATAGTCAGTAAAAATGAAAATCAAGAGGCACAGTAAATTGAGAGGCTAAGTACATTAGAAAGAACTTGGATTTTGTTTTACTTATATAGTCAGTTAATACCTTTATGTAAGTTCATATTTGCTTTCTTGCCAGGCACTTGTCAAAAGGAAACATGATGATCCAAAGATAACCTTTCATTACAACATGCCTTTAAAAGTATTGCCCAATGTTTTGTTATCATTGACTGGGTCTTCCTGGACTATCCTTCTGCCCCCTGCCAAAAAAAAAAAATGTGGTACTAGGTATAATACCGCCATCTGTGTGAAGTTTGTGCATTTGTATTCAGTTCAGTTTGGTTCAGACTCTCAGTCGTGTCCGACTCTGTGACACCATGAACCTCAGCACAGGTTGGTGCAAATGTAATTGTGGTTTTGGACGTTGAATTTTAAATTTTAAATCAATTTAAATTCAGCCTTCTAAATCAATTCAGCCTTCTAAATAGGCTGAAACACATCTTTTAAAATCAAAATAAGAACGATTACAATCAACACATTTTTGCCAACGAGAAATAAGTGTGTTCATCCCTATAGCTTAAAAATTCATTTTTTGGGATTCAGTGAAATTTTGGAAAGCATCTTCTGCCTCCTGCTGGCTGCAGAAGAGCTTTTCCTTCAAAAAGTTCTTGAGATGCTTGAAGAAGCAGTAGTTGGTTGGCAAGAGTTCAGGTGAATGTGGCAGGTGAGACGAAATTTCACAGCCCAGTTTGTTCAATTTCTGAAGCATCGGTTGTGTGGCGTGGTTAGGGTTGTTGTGGAGGAAAACCAGTCCCTTCCTGTTGACCACTGCTGGTTGGAGGCGTTGCAGTTTCCTGTGAAAGAGTGAGTGAAAGTTGCTCAGTTGCATCCACTCTTTGTGACCCCATGGACTGTAGCCCGCCAGACTCCTCTGTCCATAGAATTCCCCAGGCAAGAATACTGGAGTGGGTAGCCATTCCCTTCTCCGTGCATCTCATCAATGTGCTGAGCATACTTCTTAGATGTAATGGGATTCAGAAAGCTTTTCATGGATCAGACCAGCAGCAGATGACCAAACAGCGACCGTGACCTTCTTCTGGTGCAAGCTTGGCTTTGAGAAGTGCTTTGGAGCTTCTTGGTTCAACCACTGAGCTGGTTATTGTATAAAATCCTATTTTTGTCACATGTTATAATCCAATCAAGAAATGGTCTGCTGTTGTTGCATCTAGTAAGAGAATATGATGCTTCAAAATGGTGATGTTTTTGATTTTTGGTCAGCTCATGAAGCACCCACTTATCCAACTTTTTCACCTTTCTAATTTGCTTCAAAGGCTGAATGACCGTAATAGTCAACACTGAGTCTTTTGGCAACTTCTTGTGTAGTTGTAAGAGAATCAGCTTCGATGGTGGCTCTCGGTTGGTTGTTGTCAACTTCTGATGGCCGACCATTACACTCATCCTCAAGGTTCTCATGTCCTTTGCAAAACTTCTTGAACCACCACTGCACTGTACGTTCATTAGCAGTTCCTTGGCCAAATGGGTTGTTGAGGTTGCAAGTTGTCTCTGCTGCTTTACAATCCATTTTGAACTCCAATAAGAAAATCGCTCAAATTTGCTTTTTGCCTAGCATCGTTTCCATAATCTAAAATACATATAAAATAAACAGCAAGTGATAAGTCTTAGCAAAATCATAAAGCAAGAAATGAGCTTTAAAATGATGTATAACATAACCATATTTATTTAATAATATATTCCAGTATTAAATGGCAAATTTCAACAATGCAGAATTGCAGATTACTTTTGCATCAGCCTAATATAATGATGCAAGAGCATTTCATAGCAGACACGACAAGCCAAATTTGATAACTGTATAAATATATTTTGGTTAGCTGTCTTTCTAGCTACATAGAATTATGAAATGCTCTTTGTGAGGCATGATCTTGCAAACTACCCAGGTTATATTCCGCTATGACACCCTGCAGGGGCTGGGTTTAATTCTGGACCCTTTTAACCTCTCATGATTGTCAAATAAACACGTCTTTGGTATGACAGGGGCTACACGGACGGCCAGGATTCCTGCATCCATTCAGCTGACAACTTTGTGTGCCGCTCCAGGCTGGGTGTCAGCTGGGTCCTTGGGCACGTGAGGTGAACTTGGAGGAGACAGGCAGGAACCAGCAGGAACCAGGTGTGCTACCGCTAAGTCTACACAGGCTGGGCAGAGTGTGCCACGGAGGCCTCTGCTCAGCACTCACCACTCCCTGCAGTAAGGGAGGGGCTGGGAGGCAGGTCAGGACTAGGTACCAGCTGAGCTGGGCCTTGACTGCTGAAGTCCAAATGTAAAGCTGTTTTTCACTATAGCCTTTGAAATATACTGCCTATGTGAATTAGGTGACTTGGTCATTTTTTAGGGAAACCTTTATTACACTCCCACTTTGTATGCATATGGAAACAATGCAATGGAAAGCATAGTCAGGGCCTGACTTCGCATCCTGGTTGCCAGCTAAGAGCCACTTGACCTTTTTGGACTAAAGATGAAAAGGGATACTGAAATATGCGATGTGTGTTGGTTCAGGGCATGAAATGAGGTGGCCGATGCAATGATCTTTATCAGTCCCTCCTCTTTCCTTAGCGCACCAAAGTTGAATACCTTAAAAAAGGTATTGTATTTTGAAAGGTGCCTGATGAAATCAAGAAAGAAGGCAAGGCTAATGACAGGATAACGAGAGTGACTCACCTTAGGCACCATTTATTGTTTCTGGACTAAGTGCTTTCTTTACATTTCCCCATCTAATTCAGTAATTCAGACTTAGGGGCTGTTTCATCCCCACTTTACAGATGAGAAAAGTGAGGTGAGAGCAGTTCCATAACATGAATTAACTCTGCCAGTCTGGCTCCAGAGCTCTTAACTGTCAGCACGGAGCTTCCGAAGAGGACAATGAGATACTAATAGCAGCACCTCATCCCTTAAGGAACACTTCTGTGTACCTTGTTCTGTTCGCTCCTCATAAGGAAGAATAGGAGATGGCTAGAAATGGGGTTAGAAGACTGATGGGAGGTGACTTGCTCAGTGTTACTGAATCCGTCCGTGGCTGAATTGGTGCAAGAACCTGCTTGATAATCTTGTGTTTACATCATGAAGGTAGATCAGTGCAGAAATCCTTTTAATAAGTGAATGCTGTTAAATGTTTCAAACGTGGAACAGACTCAGGGAGGGTGCATGCATTGTTCAAAGTGTCACAGGTCACTGGTGCATTGTCAGTGGCCAGCATAATTAGAAAGGGCACATCAGCCTCAGAACCACACCGCTTCTGAGCAACCCAAGTGGAAGGGCTGGGAAGGACCCATGCAATCTGTCTTCTGGTCCCCTGGCTAGGGTGCCTCCTCGGGCTGCCTCCTGGATTCTGAAGCTGTCATGGAGGAGCAGCCCTGGAGCAGGTTGCTGTGAGCACTTGCTGTGAGCCCCGGTTGCCTCCTGCTGCAACCAGAAGGGAGATGATAAGGGGCCTGTGTGGTGAGGATGGTACTGGCCGCCTTCTTCCCATGCTAATCACACTTTCTGCAAATTGAAGGCTCAGCGCAATTTTAAAGAAAGCAAGAGAGAAAGGAAACCAAATATGGTTGGGCCAGGAGCCCTTTGGAATTATGTGGTGTTCTACCCTGTAGCTGGAGATCCAGTTTCAGATGCCTGTGATTATGGCCTTTGCAAACAGTTGTCAGAGAAATTCGTAAGACTTCCAAAGGCTGCGGAAGAGCAGATGTGGCATTAAATTTCAAGCGCAGTTACTCATAATAGCTTACATGTGGACCCGTAGTGTTCAGGATTCAGGCCTGAGTCCCTGTGACCAGGAGGTGTGGGATGTTGAGCAGAGGTGTCAGCATTTTCTGGTGGTCTTTTCCTGTTATGTCACTTATTCCCGGCCCACAGACCCTTTCCAGTGGGAGAACTCTTCCATTACAGCTAGCTCACAGTGCCTAACACTGTCATCCCTTCGTCCTGTTTAATAAGAAGGCTCGATGTGACTTCTTTGCCAACAGGTGTCAACCATGCCGGCAGATAGACTGTGGAAAGTGTGAGTCTCTGTGCTCAGTCGTGTCCAACTCTTCGCAACCCCAAGGACTAGAGCCCACTAGGCTTCTCTGCCCATGGAATTTCCCAGGCAAGGATACTGGATTGGGGAGCCATTTCCCACTCCAGGGGATCTTCCCAACCCAGGGATCAACCCTGCGGATTGGCAGGTGGATTCCCTACCACTAGTGCCACCGGAGTCTCGACCAGTTCAGTTCAGCCGCTCAGTCGTGTCTGACTCTTTGTGACCCCGTGGACTGCAGCACGCCAGGCCTCCCTGTCCATCACCAACTCCCGGAGCCTGATGTCCACTGAGTCGGTGATCCCATCCAACCATCTCATCCTCTTTCCTCCCCTTCTCCTGCTGCCTTCAGTCTTTCCCAGCATCAGGGTCTTTTCTAATGAGTCAGTTCTTCACATCAGGTGGCCAAAGTATTGGAGTTTCAGCTTCAGCATCAGTCCTTCCAATGAATATTCAGGACTGATTTCCTTTCGGATGGACTGGTTGGATCTCCTTGCAGTCCAAGGGACTCTCAAGAGTCTTCTCCAACACCACAGTTCAAAAGCATCAATTCTTTGGTGCTCAGTTTTCTTTGTGGTCCAACTTTCACATCCATACATGACTACTGGAAAACCCATAGCTTTAACTAGACAGACATTTGTTGGCAAAGTAATGTCTCTGCTTTTTAATATGCTGTCTAGGTTGGTCACAGCTTTTCTTCCTAGGAGCAAGCATCTTTTAATTTCATGGCTACAGTTACCATATGCAGTGATTTTGGAGCCTAAGAATGAAAGTCTGTCACTGTTTCCATTGTTGCCCCATCTATTTGCCATGAAGTGATGGGACCAGATTCCACAATATTCGTTTTTTGGATGTTGAGTTTTAAGCCAGCTTTTTTGCTCTCCTCTTTCACTTTCATCAGGAGGCTCCTCAGTTCCTCCTCACTTTCTGCCATGAGTCTCTATGGCCAACTTAAATTGGCTGTGCAACAGACATTGTCCCGTTGTTAGCGAAGTTTGAAGTGTTCAGCCTTGCCTTGTTTAATATTTCTTTTCCACAGTTCAAATGGCAAGGACTTAAATGACTGTCAGAAATACCTTTATTTTATTATTAATAATGAAGGTCAAGATCAAAAGGATCAGGTGTAATTATAATAAACTAGCAGTTGTTCTTTTTGAAGCAAAAGCTGCTAGGTTTCTCCTTATCTCCAATAAAGAGGTAAGCTTACTGAGTTAAAAAATTTGAAGTGTTCATTAGGCAACAAAAACGATTAAAAAGAATATTCTAAGTCTTAGTATATATAAAAAGGATATTCTCATTCTTGTTACATTGAAACACCCTTCTCTAGAGCTTTTCAAATAGTAATTGCTAGAAAACACAGTTTATCCTAGATTAATAAGTGGAGAACCCTAAACTGAGTGGTGGAATAGAATTTAAGGATCAACTTTTTTTTCCCCCTATAAAACTTGGACATTTCTGCCATTGCTTTATTGAATGTGTCTGCCTGCTCTTTTGGGGAGAGGAGCCGGGGAGGATGGGGCCTTGCACAGGCTCACCCCTGGAACACTTACACATTCCAAGTGGGAGTCTCTTTGCAGACTTGACTGCCCCAGTGCGTCACTGTTTTGTGGTGACCGAGGAAGCAGAGACAGAGGCTGAGAGCCAGAAGCACACCAGCTCTGGGAAGCTCCGTGCACTGGTCTGCAGTTCCTGCATTCAGACACTGCGGTTCCTCTGTACTCTCAGGGCTTCTGCAAAACCAGATAGTGTAGCCCTCTTCTGTAAATGAGGCCACATGAGACTCAAGCGGATGACATGGAACAGCTACCACTAGTACTTGCCTGCTGCTTCGTTGTTACAAAACCATCTCACTTAATCCTCACAGCTGCCCAGTGAGGTGGCACGTTGATGAGCCCGTGTTAGGAATAGCCGAGCTCTTAGAGGTTTGAGTCACTTGCCCCAGGGAAAGGAGACCGAAAGGGCAGCCTTTGACCACATGTGGTAATTATGTCCCCACACTGCAAATAGTGAAGCCGGTACTTAGCCCCAAGAGTCTGCACTCCAGAGTTGATGCGGTTCCTCCTCCTTAGCTCCTTCAGAGAGGTACAGCCTCGGATGAAAATGGCCTTGCCATCCCTTCCACTTGAAGCTCTGACCCTGGGAGCTCGTGTGAGAAGGGTCTCACCGCAGGCCCCATCGGTAGCATGGAGTCAATAGCCTGTCTCTGTGATTGCTGCAAGTGATCCAGGTAGGTGAATGCAAGGGATCAGTTTGTCCACGATGAGGAGGAGGAGGTTTGTTGTAACTGCTAATGTCCTCAGTCCTCTTGAGGTTTGAGTTCTGGAAGACTCTGTCTCCCTTGATGAATGGCTGGGATGTTTCTATGCGGAACACTTATTTACTCCTGACCCTCTGGTACTGCACACACCCACAGTAGTTTCCTGGGGGCTAGTCTCCAGGGATCACAGCTTTAGAACCTCTTTCATCATCTGTTTCCTATTCATTCCAGATACCCCCAGGTTCAAACTTTCAAGATTCTTCTACCTCACCGAACTGTAGAGACAGCTGGGCCTCTGGTTCTTGCTCACCCTCATGCTTTTCTAAGGCCAGTGGTACTCATAGTTTCTGTCCAGAGCTAAGCTTTTAATTCATCCTTGAAAGATTTATGGAACATTTTTCTCCCAAGCAGAACCAAATGCTTTATATCCGTGTGTCACTTAGCCGGGAGTGACATTATCCTCTTGTCTCATTTCCTAGAAACAGGTAGAGACAGGCCCACAGGAGGACCTAAGAGCTGAGGTCACACTGCTTCCCTCATTTGCACTGTCAACGAGAAGTACTTCCTGACAAATGCTGCTGATCTTTTTACCTTTCTCAAGAAGTTTTTCATCCTGGCTGTCTTTGCTTTCTCATTTACTTATGGGAAGCAGGAAGACTATCAGTTCAGTTCAGTTCAGTGGCTCAGTTGTGTCCGACTCTGCGACTCCATGAATCGCAGCATACAAGGCCTCCCTGTCCATCACCATCTCCCGGAGTTCACTCAGACTCACGTCCATCGAGTCCATGATGCCATCCAGCCATCTCATCCTCGGTCGTCCCCTTCTCCTCCTGCCCCCCAATCCCTCCCAGCATCAGAGTCTTTTCCAATGAGTCAGGTCTTCACATGAGGTGGCCAAAGTACTGGAGCTTCAGCTTTAGCATCATTCCCTCCAAAGAAATCCCAGGGTTGATCTCCTTCAGAATGGACTGGTTGGATCTCCTTGCAGTCCAAGGGACTCTCAAGAGTCTTGTCTAACACCACAGTTCAAACGCATCAATTCTTCGACACTCAGCCTTCTTCACAGTTCAACTCTCACATCCATACATGACCACAGGGAAAACCATAGCCTTGGCTAGATGGACCTTAGTTGGCAAAGTAATGTCTCTGCTTTTGAATATACTATCTAGGTTGGTCATAACTTTTCTTCCAAGGAGTAAGTGTCTTTTAATTTCATGGCTGCAGTCACCATCTGCAGTGATTTTGGAGCCCCCAAAAATAAAGTCTGACACTGTTTCTACCTTTTCCCCATCTATTTCCCATGAAGTGACGGGACCGGATGCCGTGATCTTCGTTTTCTGAATGTGGAGCTTTAAGCCAACTTTTTTGCTCTCCTGTTTCACTTTCATCAAGAGGCTTTTTAGCTACTCTTCACTTTCTGCCATAAGGGTGGTGTCATCTGCATTTCTGAGGTTATTGATATTTCTCCCAGCAGTCTTGATTCCAGCTTGTGTTTCTTCCAGTCCAGCGTTTCTCATGATGTACTCTGCATGTAAGTTAAATAAGCAGGGTGACAATATACAGCCTTGACATACTCCTTTTCCTATTTGGAACCAGTCTGTTGTTCCATGTTCAGATCTAACTGTTGCTTCCTGACCTGCATACAGGTTTCTCAAGAGGCAGGTCAGGTGGTCTGGTATTCCCATCTCTTTCAGAATTTTCGACAGTTTATTGTGATCCACACAGTCAAAGGCTTTGGCATAGTCAATAAAGCAGAAATAAATGTTTTTCTGGAACTGTCTTGCTTTTTCCATGATCCAGCGGATGTTGGCAATTTGATCTCTGGTTTCTCTGCCTTTTCTAAAACCAGCTTGAACATCAGGAAGTTCACGGTTCACGTATTGCTGAAGCCTGGCTTGGAGAATTTTGAGCATTACTTTACTAGCATGTGAGATGAGTGCAATTGTGCAGTAGTTTGAGCATTCTTTTGCATTGCCTTTCTTTGGGATTGGAATGAAAACTGACCTTTTCCAGTCCTGTGGCCACTGCTGAGTTTTCCAAATTTGCTGGCATATTGAGTGCAGCACTTTCACAGCATCATCTTTCAGGATTTGAAACAGCTCCACTGGAATTCCATCACCTCCACTATAGGAGGCTCTATTCCTAGTTTTTCAGTATTAATCTAAATTTTATGAAAATCCTAAACTGATCAGCTCCACCCTCCCCAACTGAAATCTCCTTGAGCTTAAAATGCCATCTCCTTTTCCAAAGTCGCCCTTCTTAATTGCTTGCCAAGAGTTCAGAATCATTTGGGCTGCATCATTTCAACATAAACTAGGACTAAAGATCTCTTATTTATCATCTAGAAGAAAAGCCATTTTTAAAACTGTCATTTGTTTCAGAAAAAACAGAGAATGAAAAACTAAGCCATTGATATGACAGAATAAATGAAAATTTGAATGGAATGGGGACAAAATAAGTTCCCTTATTTTTAATGGTAGGGCTTCTGTTCATGCAAAGTGACCCAGGAATAAAGAAGTAGCCAGTTTGAGTTGAGCTAGATAAAGATGAACAAAAAAGTTGAAAACCATTGAGTTATTTGCTTTCTCATTTCCTGTTATTGCGAATGGAATGGGCTTCTCAACCAGCATCTTCCTTCTGATGATTACAGATGAGGAAGCTTCAGGGACGTACCTGATCTTTTACTTCATCTGAAGATCCCTGTCACAGTCCTTGATTAGATATGCTAAGCTGGAATGTAAGTAAAGTATTAAGTGAGATTCTAAGAGCAATTTTTTAAGACTCCTGCAAATCAGTCGGTCCCCTCAGTTAGCCAGCGTAAGTTGCGCATTACGGTAGGCATTTCAGCTTGGCTCACTCCTGAAATCTGAAGTTATTAACTGTGGCTCTAGCAGTTGCTCTGTTTTGACCCATGGTACAGGGAACTGGCCAGAGAGGAAAACGGCAAAATCCCTGAAGTTGGGACCCTTCCTAAGCCTTTTTGCTTTGAGGCCAGTTTTCATCTTTGTGTGTGTGTGTGTGTGTTAGTAGCTCAGTTGTGTCCAACTCTTTGTGACCTCATGGACTGTATAGCCTGCCAGGCTCCTCTACCCATGGAATTCTTCAGACAAGAATACTGGAGTGGGTAGCCAGTCCCTTCTCCAGGGGATCTTCCCAACCCAGGGATCAAACCCGGTCTCCTGCTTTGTGGGCAGACTATTTACCATCTGAGCGACTCAGATGCAAAAAGATGGAGGAAATAAATTACACTTTGGTACGGAGATTTGAGTTAATCTTGAGTATTATACCAGGTGTACCTTCTCAGAACGGTCTGCTTGAAACACAGCTTTCACGAGTAAGCATTCTCCCAGACCATAGCATCTAGGTAGCAGAGAGCTGGCCCTGGAGTCTCTGAGCCCTCACAGTGCTCACGTATGTTATTAATGGATCTCATGATAATTTTGCCTTGTTAGAGGACCTGTGGGTAAGAAAAAGCATGATACCGGAAACCTAGCATGTAAGGCGGAATGGAGAGTAATGGTGTTGGAAGCCTTGTACTAAATGATTCCTGGAAGGTGGTTCCCAGAGGAAATTGACAATGAAGTGAAGCTGTTCATATCACCCCTTGATCTCTTAGTGGAAGAAGGTACCCCAGGTGGAGGAAGAAGCCTCTGAAATATATATGACCCAAGCCATTCCCAAACAGGGATAAATGTTTCTATTTGAAATGGAGCTACCAAAAGCTCCATACCAGGAATCTTCTCTCTTACAAGAAAATGAAATTATCAACTATACCCTGGTTGTGGGCGATCAATTCCAAACCCTGCTAGAGAGAGTCTGAACTCAGCCATTAAAGTAAGACCCTGTGTTTTGAGTTGTTTCTCTGTTTTAACTTTCCATTCATTTGAACTCGGCCTCATTTGGACTAGTTGGCAAAAGAGAAAAAAAAGGAGGTCTTACTCCTCCTCCTTTCTGCCCCTTAGGTCATAGATTTTTCTTACTCTCTCATTGCTTTTGAAAAACTCAGTAATATTACTTTTATTCTTTCTGTGATTGATGTCTTTGTCACAAAGGTTACATGCTGGCATTCCTATCTTTACATTGATCCTGTAAAACGGCGAAATGCAAACGACCATGCCAGAGAAGGAACATAATTAATGTCTTTGTGATGCTGTCCAAGTTTTTGAGAAACTATTAGAACTGGATTATCTTGGTGTTTGCCAGTTGAGGTCAAGCCAGCAACTCTACTTGTCTCTCTTTCCCAGAGGGCACGACAAGAAAAGACGGAGAGAAAAGTTCAAGGAATTAAAAACAGAGCTTTCATGAGGATAGCACTTGAGGTCAGGTAAACATCTCTTTCACGTTTCATTGAAAAATTCCAGGAGGCCAAGGGCAAAACCGCCAGAAGACTTGTTTTCAAGGAGTATAGCTCAGTGGAACTTAAAATAATTTAGGAAATTTAGGAAACCTGAGTATGACATTGCTTAGGGGGCATTTAGAAAAACAGAAAAGGAAAAGGACACCAAAACCCCAAATTTCTTCTCATTTGAAAAGTGTGGAAGCCTGGGAATGATTTTCCAGAGTGAGTAGGAGAGACCTCTTCAGCGCACATGAGTTTCTTTCCAGAGCCCGCACAGTGTTCATGTATGTTATCGATGGATCAGGTGATAGTTTTGCCGGGTTATAGGACATGTAGCTAAGAGAAAGCATGCTGAGATGGAGAGTAATCATGTCAGAAACCTGGTACTGAATGATGCCTGGAAGGTGGTTCTTAAACTTGTGACTTTGAGTCCCGAATGCAGACACCCATGGTGCATATAGGGTCACCTGGGCAGAGAGGAGAGCAAAACAAGCACCAGAACCATCCTTGTAGCTCGGGCACACGTCCAGTGTGTGTGGTTTAGCCTACAGCAGAGCTCTCTGTGGCTCACTTTTGTGTTGTTCCAGTTACTAGTTTCAGGGTTCAGATGACATCTTTAACAAGAGCTAAGCTCTTGCTTAACTCTTTTTTATAAAGTTGAAAGCAACAGTCCCCTCTGACTCTGAAGGAAATTAAACCACAAGTCAGACTACCAGTGGAGATTGTGGAATTTCTGTCCCAGAGATCTTCAAAAGCAGAGCATGAAAGTTAGGTCGCTTAAGTAAGTCTGTCTGGGGGCTAACCAAGATGACACTCCGCAGAGTTCCAAGTTCATGAAACAACTCATGTTAAGATTCTATGTCCTTAGAACACAAGGAAAATCAGTACTTTGTTCCATTATCTTTTTGAAAACGTATTTAAAAAGTGTTTATGCAATACAGTTGATTTAACAACATTGTGTTAGTTTCAGGCGTACAGCAAAGTGACTCAGTTATGCATATACCTGTATCTGCTCTTTTTTTCCTTTTAGATTCTTTTCCTGTATAGGCCATTATAGAGTATAGAGTAGAGTTCCGTGCGCTATACAGCAGGTTTTTAGTAGTTGTCTATTTTATTATATAGCAGTGTGTATATGTCAGTTCCAATCTCCCAATTTATCCTTCTGTTCCATTATCTTTTGGCTTCTTAAAAATGTGTTGACTTTTCCATGCCCTGGAACGACTGTGTCTCTCATTTGTGTTGTAATGCTAATGTTCCTTGTGGAAATTTGGGAGTGAGTAGGAGGGAGGAAGGAGGAAGTCCTTTTAGAAGATGACATTCGATCTTTTCAGAGGATGGCACTGGGAGGTCACTTGGCTTCTACAGAGCTGGCTTGCCTGAGCATATTAACAAACTCCCCAAAGAGCGGCGTTTAGCTTGAGGGCACTTCCTGTAAGGAACTGTTGCTTTACTAAATGATCAAGCTTGCTGGCTTTAAACAGTCTATAAAATGAGAAGAGGTTGGTTGGTTCATTGTCATTGGAAGCTGTTAACTTTACAAAGTTAATAAGATAGTCTGAAACAAGATTTTTAAATCACCTAGCTCCACTGTGAGCCCATAATGACAAAAATGAAAAAGTCAGAAAGTTGTTTTGTGGCATGCCAAACCACAGTGAGCATAGCTCTTGATGACTTGATGAATTCCCAATGTCCCCGGGGCCCTCTGCTCTCTTCAGACTGCATCCAGCGCTAGCCTACCACGTGGTGATGAAGGAGCCTCCCTCCCGCCTACTCACCTTAAAGAGACACTGTTCATTGCCTTGTGAGCATCTGTAAAAAAAGAATTAGTTTCTTTAAAAATGGAAGAAGTTACAAGCCATTAAAGGTCCTGAGCAAACAGGAAAACAAAAGGTAAAATTGGAAGGAGTGTGTGTGTGTACCAGTAACTTGTGAAAACCTTTCATTCTTTTTAGTGAAAATTTAACAATTTTAGGAAGGCTAATGTCCTGTGTGACTCGGTTTCTTAAAATTGTCCAGTTAGTGTAGCATGGATTTAATACATTCCTGGGGACCTAGAAACAAAAATACACTCCCTTCCCTTTGTTTGCCTTCTCCTTGTCTCTCTTTTGTTTCTTATTTTCTTGGATGGGCAAAAGTAAAGGAGAGAGCGCTAAGTTATAACATTTGGTTTAGTGCTGTTTTCTTTCCTTGTTCCATTTTGAAAAGGACACATCCATTAAAGTAAGACCCTGTGTTTTGAGTTGTTTCTCTCTTTTAACTTTCCATTCATTTGAAGTTGGCTCTGCCGTGTGGTGGTTTTCCAGATGTTTGTTTATTTACAGTAAAACCCTTTCTTTCAAATGAAATCTTGTGTTTAACTTTAATATATGAAACAGAGAAAATATAGCTGTTCTTGGGGTCTCCCCTCAGCCTCCTCCCATGTCCTGGTGCCTGAGGCACAGGGCCCGGGTGGGCACCCCAGGGCCCAAGGAACCTGGTGTTTAATCCCCTGGCATGAGCACGGGACTAGGAGACAGTATGCAGTTTGCTGACCTCCGGCTTTGCCACCCAGACATGTTTTCCTCACTTCACTTCTCTGGACTTAAGTTCCCTGTTTGAAAAAACAATGGCTTTGTATCAGAACATCCCTGAGGTTCTTTCTGCCCTCCTAACAGCCAGCAGTTCTGAAGTGTACACAGAGCTCTGAGGCGGTGAAAAGGTCAGTGACTGAGGAATGCAGACACCGGGAACGGGAGACCTGGCTCAAGGAAGGATTGTCCCGTGCCCACGTGGAGGATTCATGTGAACGAGAGCACAGGAACCAGAAGTCAGGCAGCAGAAGAAATGTCTCTGAAGAGAGTGTTTTCTGGAGATTTCAGTGAGGCATCCTCTCACACACGGGAGTGGGAGCAGAGGGCGGGGTCTGAGCCAGTGGGGGTTGCTGTGTAACCACTGACTGCAGTCGAGTTTGCTGCTAAGTCCTTGGCTGTTAGAGCTTCCAGGTGGCTCAGTGGTTAAGAATCCACCTGCAAATGCCGGAGATGCAGGTTCGATTCCTGCATCTTGGAAGATCCCCTAGGAAGGGGAAATGGTGACCCACTCCAGTATTCTTGCCTGGAAAATCCCATGGGCAGAGGAGCCTTGCGGGCTACGGTCCATGGGGTTGCAAAGAGTCAGACACAACTGAATAAGCACTGGGCTGTTGACAAATAAAATGATGTTCCCGCACTAGAGAAAATTCTCTCCTGTCACTGTGTGTGTGTGTGTGTGTGTGTGTGTGTGTTAGAAAATGCACTGAGGCCTAGTTAAAAAATCTGCAGCCAGTTAACACGTTTGGTTAAGAGAATGGGGATGGTGCGGCCAAGGTCAGGGTTCAATCATTCGCTCAGTGGGCCAGCTAACTGGGCAGGGCTCTGGAGCCAGACTGTCCTTTTAACCCTGACCAGCTGCTCCTCACATGTGTGCCAGGGGTCACAGGGAGGGTCAGAGAGCCTGGAAGGATTTCTGAACTCAGCTTTTCCTCCCGGGACCTTGCAGGCAGGTCCTGGTCAGAGAGGGCTTGGTGTCTTATCTTGTGGGTAGGGGATGGGGATTGGGGGAGCACACAGTCTCCATCTTGAACAGCCTTGAAAATCTAAAATACGCTTTGTGAGCCAGGGTCTCAGTGAATTCTGACTGTGGGTCTTTCCAGTTTGAAGACAGAACTTTCAAGGCTAAGTTACAATAGAGATTACTGAAATAATGCGCTATAGTTCTTGTGAATGCCAGCCTCCTCGTTTGGGAACTGGGAGAAGGGCTGGCATTAGAAGATAGATCTGTTTGTATTTTAACCCCTCAAAACCCATTGTTCTCTGTAGCTGTTCTCATTTCTTCATTGAAACACCACTTTGTAATTAAAATTGAAAACACTTGGTTTTCATCTGTAAAAGAACAGTGTACAGGAAGCTTATGAGAGTTGTCTTTAAAAATATTCCAGTGCTCACAGTTCCCCCAGAGAATGGTTCTATATGAATAGATTTCACTACTAATTAAACATGAAACAGTTTCTCTTGTTGCTTAGCATACAGTCATGTATGAAGCCTACACAGGATTTCATCTTTGCTGAGGGAAGCAGTTAGCTTCAACTGTCATTTGTTTTCTGTGCTGCTGCTAAGTCACTTCAGTCGTGTCCGACTCTGTGCGACCCCATAGACGGCAGCCCACCAGGCTCCCCCGTCCCTGGGATTCTCCAGGCAAGAACACTGGAGTGGNTGCCTGCTTTCCACTGTTGGAATAACACATAATAATACAGCATTAGTTCACACGGTGGGTCATGCGGAGTATCTCTTAATCGGACTGATTAGACTGGAGTAACTCAGAATGCTACACAAGGAAAAGAGCCTCCTGTAAATATACGATCCTTGAATCAATGCTTTGAGAGTAGGGCGGCACTAAGGATTGTCGGTCTTAGTCTGACGAGTTGTTTGTATATTGCAAAGCATTTTTCGAGCACCTTCTGTCTAGAGTAATTTGGCTAAGCCTGGAGGAGACAGATCAGCTATTGCACTTGTACTGACTCCTTTAGTATGCCTCCCTGGAAGGTAGATGCTGTTAACTTTATTTCTTTTTTACCTATATGATAGTCAGCTCTTCCCTTACTCTGGGATAATCTCACCCTTAACCATGACTTCAGTCACCTCCTGATAATTTCCCAAATTCTGTGGACTGCTCTAAACTCTTCAGTTCCTGCACTTTGCCTACTGGCATCCCCCCTAGTTGGCCACCTAACCAGGTTATGGTTGGCCCTCCATACCCCTGTGTTTTGCATCCACAGATTCAACAAGCCTTGGGTTAAAACCTGCCAATACAGAGGGACAGCTATACTTCAGACTTGAAAAGCCCCAATGAGCAGATAGAGGCTACCCTCATGTGACCTCCTTTTTCCCCCCTGAGTTTCTTATCTTGATCCAGACATTACCATCTTCCTCTACATGTATTCATCAACTGACACTGAGAACTCCCTCTGTCTCAGATATTAGGTGTCCATATAGCACAGACTCAAGCATATTCAGGGTTTTGCTTTAATGGAGCTTGCACTTTAGTGGACAAACAACTAACTTAAAACAGTAAAAAATATATCTATACCTATCTATCAGGAGAAACGTCAAGAACCTCAGATATGTGGCTGATACCACTCTAATGGCAGAAAGCAAAGAGGAACTAAAGAGTCTCTTGCTGGGGGTCAAGGAGAGTGAAAGAGCCAGCTTAAAACTAAATTTTAGAAAAACTAAGATCATGGCATCCAGCCCCATTACTTCATGGCAAATAGAGGGGGGAAATGTGGAAGTAGTGACAGATTTCCTCTTCTTGGGCTCTAAGATCACTGCGGATGGTGACTGCAGCCGTGAAATCAGAAGACAATTGCTTCTTGGAAGGAAATCTATAACAAACCTAGACAGTGTTTTAAAAAGTAGAGACATTTCTCTGCTGACAAACGTCCGTATAGTCAAGGCAGTGGTCTTCCCAGTGGTCACGTACAGTCGTGAGAGCTGGCCATAGAGAAGGCAGAGCACCAAAGAATTGATGCCTTTGAACTGTGGTGCTGGAGAAGACTCCTGAGAGTCCCCTGGACAGCAAGGAGATCAAACCAGTCAATCTTAAGGGAAATCAACCCTGAATACTCATTGGAAGGACTGATGCTGAAGCTCAAAATCCAGTATTTTGGTCATCTGATGTGAACAGATGACTCATTGGAAAAGTCCCTGATGCTGGGAAAGATTGTGGGCAGAAGAAGAGGGCAATCAAAGGATGAGATGGCTGGATGGCATCACCAGTAATGGACATGAACTTGGGCAAACTTCAGAAGATTGTGAGGGACAGAGAGGCGTGGCATGCTGCAGTCCATGGGGTCACAAGGAGTTGGACACGACCGGGCGACTGAACAACAGCAATACCTATATAGCTAGACGTGTCTGTATCTACCCATTCATCCTTTTATATGGATGGCTGTCAGGCAGTGGTGAGACACCTGGAGAAAAACACAGCAGGGTGAGGGTTCTGGAGACCACGGGATGTGTGTTGTACTCTTCAGCAAGTGCGGTCAGGGAAGGAGGTGGTATTTGCACAGAGACTTGAATGAAGTGAGGGGATAAGGCATATGCGTATCTGTGATCCAGAGGCAGGCCTGACTCACCCTCTGTTAATCCTTGCTACTCAAGGACTGAGTCATGACTCTTTTTAAATGTTGCCCGAGCCGTAGCTTGTAACTGTTAGCCAGCAGATGGATGTACTTGGACCTGGAAACAGATAAGGAAATAGTTATTACCCAGTGTGCTGGGTGTGGCACAGTCATGCCTCAAAGTCTGCATGCGCTCTGAGAAGAAGCAGATGGGAAGAAGGCAAAGGCAAGAGTACGTTTAGAGTTGGTCTCGCAGAAGATTACACTTGAGGTCGGTCTTGAGCAGAATTCCACGTGTGGAGTTGGGGGGTGGGGGCATATAGGGGTAAACAGGGAATGATTTGGAAGACATAGCATCAGATTTGGGGTCAAACCAGCCCAGCAAGAAGGGGAGCACAGCACTGTGACTTGTGATGGGGAGTGGTCAGCAAATTTAGGACAGGTGACCTGGAAATAGGTGTGTGTTCTAAGAGGATAAATTTGTTAATCTGACCTTGAATGCTGTCCTTGGGAAAGAACAAAAGGGAGAAAGAATCTTGGGTTTTCCCCTTTACCCCTTTCCCAGGTAACCCCACACCAAGAATGTTCCTTCCCTATATCCCCCTTATCCGGTGTCCTTTTCTGATTTTTAAAGACTGCTTCAGCAAGGATTCCTTATCTGAGGCTATTGCAGAAGCCTCTGACAGCTTCACGGGAAGATCAGTCATTATGTGTTTTGAGAATAACCTCTGCTGTGTCATGCCCCCAGGAAGGGACCTGGTGACTCCCGGAAGCTCGAGGGAGGGGAGGCGGGGCTGACCTTTGCTTCTGACCCAGGGTGAAGCTGTCTGGGAGGAAAGACAGGTTGTCTCTCTTAAGTGAAGGGACATGGGCTCTGGGGTCACCCTGGTTCTGGACACTCACTGGGAATGGGATGAATGTGCAGTGGGGACCCTGCTGGAATGATCTGGTGTCTTCCATATGCAGCTTTGGCATTATTTTGGTTTAACTGTGTTTGCCTTCCTTTTCTCTAATTTGTCAGGGCAGGTTTCCGCCACCTCCCACTTTAAGTTTTGTTTGGAAGACTTTATACAGTGATTCCATGACAAAAATTCTGGTGTATATAATTGTCTTTATTCTTTAATACCAAATCTTTGCATTTCTTTGTGGCACGCAGGTTCGCCTGCTCAGGTAAGCAGAGCTGGTTGACAGCTCAGATCCTCAGCATGCTTCCTTCCGCCCCTCCCTGGAGGGCAGCTGCTGGGCTTCCTTCTTCCTTGTGGGCTGGTGGTTGTCGTAAGCAGGCCTTGTTACATGGCTCCTCTGCCGAGGAGTGTTCAGTTCAGTTCGGTCGCTGAGTCGTGTCCGACTCTTTGCGACCCCATGAATCACAGCATGCCAGGCCTCCCTGTCCATCACCAACTCCCGGAGTTCACTCAAACTCACATCCATCGAGTCAGTGATGCCATCCAGCCATCTCATCCTCTGTTGTCCCCTTCTCCTCCTGCCCCCAATCCCTCCCAGCATCAGAGTCTTTTCCAGTGAGTCAACTCTTCGCATGAGGTGTCCAAAGTACTGGAGTTTCAGCTTTAGCATCATTCCTTCCAGAGAATACCCAGGGCTGATCAGTGTTAGGATTGACTTTTATTGATGTTATACTGTATGTTACTGTGTGAGATTTAGTGCCATCATAAACTTCCTAAGAATATTTTATCAAAGGTTCATGTCCCCTTTGCTTTGTTGTGATATGGATTTTTACAAATTTCTCGAAATGTTTCTCCCTGAAACTGATGAAAGCTGTGTCGTAGGGTTTTCATGCAGTTAATGTTTGAAGTGACTTTGTCCTCCAGCCTTCATTCAGAGGGTGTCCTCACTCATGCCCTGGTGTCCCTGTCTGTGGTATAAATGAAGATCCTTTTCATTGTCTCTGCACCACCAGAATCCCGTTACCTGCTCACCAAGGCCCAAGGGTTAGCAAAGCTCAAAGCCTTTGATTCTGAAGACAGAAGCTTCAGGTACTAATGCCAGCAGTGACCCATATACATTGTGGTGTAAGCCACAGTTCCCAGCCCTTCCTGCAGTCAGGGTCTTAGGGGCGCACCAGCCCTTCCTGCAGGGTCTTGGGGGCACAGTGCCAGGGCATCTAGGCAGACGGTTGTTAGCAGCACATGAGAGGAAGTCCTTTCCTGGAAAGTAGCAAATACAGCCTCCCTTCAGTACCTGGCAGACGCCTCCCCAGGTGTCCAGTAATTTCTGGGTGGAGAGTGGATAAAATAATGGACAGGTAGGTAAATGCTTCCATGCACATGTAAGATAATGAAAAGGGTAAGTATTTAAGCTGGGTTTTCAAAAGCAAACCATCCTGTCAGTAGGGCTGTTTTGCTTAGAGACAGTCTCCTTTTCTCTGATTTCTTTCCTGTGTTTTTGGGTAATCACAAATCCTTTAAAGGAAAGGCATTTCCAGAATGGCGAGCTGGCCTGTTCCGATGGTGTAACAGCCCTACCCCTCAAAGACCTTCACTTCTGTGATGGCGATGCCATGTGAGGATCTTCAAGAAGCATTCCTCAGGTCAAACAGGCTCATTCCTGGACTTCACAGGGTTTATCACTGATGGCCAGGCTTGGAGCAGTGTCTACTTGCTGTACGTATGCCTTGGCCAGTGTGAGTCCATATTACCCTCTTTGGAAAGCTTTTGAATGAGTAGACTTTCTTTCTTTTGAGTTTAAATCTTGGCGTCTGTTTTTCAGAACACTAGTCTGTTACTGCTTAAGGCTTATGCCCAGATTTGGAATGCAGGCTGCTAAGAAATGTCAAACAGAAAGGGCTTGTCAGCACTTATAGTCCAAGTTCGTCATGGGCTGCCTTTTGGCTTGGCATGTGCCCTGGGCATGCTGTGCTCACCTGCCCACCTGTGATGACCTGGACCTGTCAGTCTGAAATGATCTGTTCTTGAACAAGTGATCGTTAGGGGTATTTGATGAGGTTTGCTCATTGCCAGTGCCTGACTATATTCACAACTGCTTCTCTTTTGCAAAATGATCATATGCCTATATTCAAGTTTAAAAAATAAACAAGAATATTAAGAGTAGTTGTCACTCAGAAGAAAGTTTCTCAGAATTAAAGAGCTCTTTAATTATGCACACCCTCCTCCACCACCTGTATTTTAAGGATATTCCAGGACAGAAGACATTCATGGAGGTTGGCCCAGACATTGATTTTTTCTGTTTTTAATTGGAGGATAATTGCTTTAGAATATCATGTTGGTTTCTACCATACATTAACAGAGATCAGCCATAGGCGTATGTCTGACCCCTCCCTCTTGAAGCTCCCTGCCATCTCCCACCCCATGCCACCTCTCTGGGTTTTCACAGAGCACTGGATTGAGCTCCCTGTGTCACACAGCAAATTTCCACTGGCTGTCTAATTTTATGTATGGTAATGTATATGTTTCCATGCCACCCTCTCAGTTCATCCCACCCTCTCCTTCCCTTCCTGTGTCCACAAGTCTGTACTCTATATCTGCGTCTCCATTGCTGCCCTGCAAAGATTTGTATGTGTATATATAAAGTCCTAGAATATGTATGTATATATATCTCCATATTATGCATTAATATATGATATTTGTCTTTCTCTTTCTTACTTCACTGTGTATAATCGGCTCTAGGTTCATCTACCTCATTAGAACTGAGTCAAATGCATTCCTTTTAATGGCTGAGTAATACTCCATTGTGTACATGTACCACAACTTCTCTACCCATTCATCTGTCGATGGCCCTCTAGGCTGCTTCTGTGTCCTAGCTGTTGTAAACAATGCTGGGATGCAGACAGCTGGTGTGTTGAAAATGTGCCCACTTGAGGACCGCCCTGTGAGCCAGTGTGGCCATAGCCCCCTGTTCTTCCATGCCCTCTGGTGCCTCTGGGGCTTTCTCCTCTTGGAATCCTGCTGTCACCTCTGCCTGATCACCTTCTCCATCCTGTAAACCCAGTGTTCTGTCTTCCCCGTATCCTGCTTTTTCTGATGATCTGTGGGACATGTTCCTAATGCAATCATCCATTGGTTTACACAGTAAACATTCCTGAAATGTGCCCCCTGCCTTGTGCTATGCTCAGTGTAGGAGATAAAATCCCAGTAAGCTAGAGTTAATTTTCTTCACAAGGAGCTCCTGGTCTGGTAGACTTACAACTGAATGTTGGGGAATGACCTACAGGCACGTGAATGGACGTAGTGTGGCTCTGTGTGCGTAGAAATAGCAGGCTTGGTGTGCAAACCTGTCGTGTTCAGAGGCAGTCTAATTGAGTCTCACTGGTTGCCAGCTCATCGGTAGGCTATTCTGTGGTACCCAGATATTTTAAACCTTCCCGTTTAAGAGCTTCATGTTGATGTCAGGACTTTTGAATTGAGTCATTTCTCCTTCCTTAAGAGTAAAAGGAAGCTTCTGTGATGAACATTTGGCTTATAGTCTGTGAGGTCTTTGAAAACTTGAACTTCAGTCATTCCCTGTGTGGCTGAGTGATGGGGCAGGCATTGTAGAGGTTCAGGTTCCCAGCATTTCACATGATTTAACACAGTCCAGCCTTTGGCAATCTGCCACCCTCTCTACTTGGTAGACAGGTTATGAAATTTGACACTCTTACATCTTTCTTAGAAAACCTTGTAAGTTCAGCAGTCCTTCAACGGCTGACCCATTTCTGTTAAATTCCTGTTGTCAGACCCAAGTGTGAGGTTATCTCAGACCTGTTGTCAGAATAGTCAGTGCATTTCATTACTTAAAAAAAAAACAAAACTATCAGCCTAGTCTTTGAGTGACAGTTTATACTTTAAATGCAGAAACTGGACACTGCTCTTTGTGTTTACTACGCTGCCAGCAACTTACCTTAAAATGTGAACCGAATTCCCCAAGCATGTATTATATCAACATAGCACAGTAAAGTAAGATTTGGACAATTCCTTTAGCTGACACATGGAAGCAGAGCCTTAGAGAAGTGTGTCTACCAAAAATACAGAGAACTTCTTTAGTGAACTAGGAGGGATGCTTTGTGAAATAGGTGGCTCAGACGGTAAAACGGCCACCTGCGATGCGGGAGACCCGGGTTCAATTCCTGGGTCGAGAAGATCCCCTGGAGAAGGAAATGGCAATCCACTCCAGCACTCTTGCCTGGAAAATCCCATGGACGGGGGAGCCTGATAGGCTACAGTCTATGGGGTCGNGGTTGTCAGAAAAGCTTTATCATGATATTGAAAGCTTACTCCCAAATACCTTACTTCTCTGGATCTTAGGCCAAATTTATGTATTACCGAAAAAGCCCTGATGCTGGGAATGATTGAAGGTGGGAGGAGAAGGGGGCGACAGAGGATGAGATGATTGGATGGCATCACCAACTCGATGCACATGAGTCTGAGTAAGCTCTGGGAGTTGGTGATGGACAGGGAGGCCTGGCGGGCTGCAGTCCATGGGTTTGCAAAGAGTCGGACGTGACTGAGCGACTGAACTGAACTGATATATTACCGGAGCTGTTTTTTTCTTTGTGGTGTAAGTTTGGAAAACTTTAAGTGGGGATTGGGATGGTTTTAGGGGCGCTAGAAGTAAAGAACCTTCCTACCAATGCAGAAGACACGAGACTCGGGTTCGATCTCTGGGTGGGGAAGATTGCCTCGAGGAGGGCCTGGCAACCCGGTCTAGTGTTCTTGCCTGGAGAATCCCCTTGGACAGAGGAGCCTGGTGGGCTACCTTCCAGGGTGTCACAGAGTCCGACGCAGCTGAGCATGCACAAGGTTCAGCTCTGCCTTCCCTGTTGCTATTAGGGCCTCCAGAGTTCTGTCTTAACTGGCCAGAGCTTTGCTTGTAAAAATCTCTACAAAAGAGATTTTTAAATGTCATCTTTGATTTGAACGTGTCCTAATTCAAGTATTTTTGTAACCCATTTCGCTTTTAGAGATAGTGAAACATTGATCAAGAACTTCATTTCTAACAGACCCATTCATAATAATCCTAGTGGCTTATTTCACAGAAGCTATTTCCAGGTAAAAATACTGATCATGACTTCCCATGATGTTCCCTGAAGGGGTAAAATTAAACTGTGGGAAATGCTTGGAATTTAACTAGTAACTAACTTATAAAGAACCTTTTAAATCCCCTAAGCTATTATATAACAAAAGACCTTATGAGTTCAGAGTTCTTTTATGTGTGTATTTTTCTTAACTGAAACCCAAGGAGTATTATTAAGTATCTTCAAGTTTATAACTGAACTAAAATGGTTTCTTTAGACTGAGGAGCCTTTGAGTCCCGTGCTGGCTTTTCAACCTCAGGTCCCGTCTGGGTTAGTGTTGATGCTGCATATATTAACCTAGTTATCTGGATGTGAGCTTTTACTCATATACTATATTATGTTATAGTCCTACATGGCATAATTAGGGTAAACATTTTTAAACATACATAAAGCACAGGTTAATTTTATCTGCTAGTCAATTTCTTTTCCAGACTTTTACATTAAGGTATCCCAGATTTCTATCTGGGCAGGTGATGAATAGACTACATAGAGAGAAAGGGGTGCTTTCAAGGGACCACATGGCAGAGTGAAAAAAGCGTGATTTAGAAACCCTGCTTCTCTATGATATTAGGGAAATTTCTCTGCTTCTTTCACCATATGTTAATGGACATGCTCTCTGTCTGGAAAGGTTATAATCTGGTACCACACAGTCCTGGATGTGCAATAAATTCCCAACAAATGGCAACTGTGACATTTTATATTAGAAATTTGTTCCGTTTATGTCTAATATTTCAAAGCAATGCTGAAAGACATTTTGGTCTATTTTATGATTGTTTCAATGGGCTTATAATTTTCTAAGTTTACCTAAAGACTTTGAGAACACCAAAAGGAATACTTGATTTTGAGATAAACTAATCATTAGAAATTCTTCTTCTATTTACTGTGCTAGAGTTTTAATGACCATTTTTCCATTTCTCTAGTCATTGACATCCTAGGGAATTTAGCTTTACAAGAAGTTAGCAGAGTGAGTGAGAAGGATATAAAGTGCTGCCAGGATAGAGGCCTCATTTATAATTTTCTCTGTCATCCTGTAATTCGTTTCTGGATTGTCTGGGCCTCCTGTGTTTGTTTATAAAGCACCCTCAGCAGGCTGTGAAGGATGTCGTAAAGCGCGTGTTCGTGGACCTTCCTCACTGTCCTCTTAGCTTTTCTAGTTCTCGAGTGGTTTGGGTCTTGTGTTAGTGCACCAGTGTTCTTAGGAAGCGGTGGCTCCTTTGTAATACAAGCAAAACTTTATATGCATCCTGGGGACCCCTATTTGCACATCACATATTTTAATGAGATATAAAATTGCACGGTAAGTCTTCCTTGTGTGTTTAAAATACAAAGTAATTCTTTGTTCAGTTTGCTTCTCCTGGTGGCATCTTTCTGAAGTTGCTCACTGAGACTTCTCAGCATTCCTACGGGTATAAGAGGTGAGTCAATGAAATCAGATGCCCTTTCCAGGTGGGGAGCAACTTATTTCTTGAAAGAGGTACAGTGTTTCAAACTTTTGGGCCCTAGTTTTTTTTTTTATTTTTGTTTTTTGCTAGATACACCACTTTGATAAACATACACGAATGTTGTAAAGGACTCTGTAAACTTTCTTAAATGCTATTAAGTTTAATGTTGTAAATTCCTTACTTCAATCTGACATGGTTTGTCCTGTCACCATTTATAAACAAGTTTCAGGGCTCTTTATAATGGGAAAAGCTGGCTTCAAGTTGTCTTTCTCTTTGAGCTTCTCTGTGGACCATTCACCCTTTGTTATCATTTCTCTCTGAAAGGGGAAGAAGAGATGACTAACTCAAATTACCCAAATGTATCACTTGAAGATAGCCTGGGTAGAGGATTTGCTTAAATAGAAGTTGAAAACAGTTGACTAACAATAAGTGATTTATGATTAACTCTATAGATTTTAACTTATGAACATCACTTTGAGAGAATATTAGTAACAATACTGAGGCTGAGTAACCTCCTAGAATATGCATTCAATGAAATCAAGACAGTGGAATAATAATCATCCTCAAAGACTTTGCTCTAGTCTGGTTCTCAGAGGGCAGAGGCCTGTTCAACCTGGCCTACAGGGCAGGTCCCCCACCTTTAGGATCCAATGCCTGATGATCTGAGGTGGAGCTGAGGTCATAATAACAGAAGTAAAATGCACAGCAAATGTAATGCATTTGAATCATCCGGAAACTATTCCCACCCCCACCCCCGCCTTGGTGCATGGAAAAATTGTCTTCCATGAAACTGGTCCCTGGTGCCAGAACGGTTGGAGACTGCTGCTCAAGGGTCCTTGCTCTTGTTATGAACTTCCGGGTGGGACTCAGGCCAAGGAGCCAGTGCTTGGTATGTATTTGGGACTGACTGACACCCTGCCCTGGAGAAGGCAGTAGCACCCCACTCCAGTACTCTTGCCTGGAAAATCCCATGGATGGAGGAGCCTGGTGGGCTGCAGTCCATGGGGTTGCTAAGAGTCGGACACGACGGAACAACTTCACTTTCACTTTTCACTTTCATGCATTGGAGAAGGAAGTGGCAACCCACTCCAGTATTCTTGCCTGGAGAATCCCAGGGACGGGGGAGCCTGGTGGGCTGCCGTCTATGGGGTCGCACAGAGTCGGACACGACTGAAGCGACTTAGTAGCAGCAGCAGACACCCTGCCCAGGATGGTCCGCTGTGTGCAGGGGATTTGCGGAGTATTTTCACAGATATCATCTCATTTGTGGAAAGGTTATCTTTTTAGTTTTCTCGATTCTGGAGAAGGAAAAATTGCTGTTAATATCATGAATGGAAGTACTGATTTCTCAAATGTTCTTAAAACTGTCCTAAGGACTGCTGGTTGGGTTAGCTGGGGAAGCTTGGCTTGTTTTTCTGGTTCTTTGTTTCTTTAATGGAAACTGTAAGCTCTGATGAGTTATGGAATTATTTGAGAAAAGTTCCTGCTCATGGGAAAGCCAGGGCTGACCCAAGACAGGTGGGTGTCATGCTGCCATTTTATCAAACTGATAATCTTAAAATACCTGCTCTGTATTTATTTAGTGGGGGTGGGAGAAACTATTAACAAAGACTACTAATGAAAAATACATACCTCTCCCTGAATGTTGAAAATAAGGGATTTATTACCTGTGCTGTTTTGAACCAGGTGTTCCGAAACCTGTTTAAAAGTTGGGTGATAATAACGGTCTGCCATGCACTGCTCAGGTCCAGGTTTGCAGAGGCCTGCCAGCCAGGCGACATGGAGCTGGTGTGGGGCCTGCTTTCCCTCATATGGCTCTACGAGGGGAATATTCTCAACAGAGACAGGCCTGTGCTGCTGAGGAGTGTTTATTTCCTCTCCGAGGCACTGTCTCCTTGAGTGAAAGCAGGTCTGGTTGCCATTTTGCCCGTTATGTAAGGAGTCGAGTGAACCCCCAACTTAAGTGGCTCCGTGTTTCCGAGGTATTCCAATGATGATTTAGGACCCCTCTGTGAGTTGTCACTCTGGATCAGTGCCAGGCTGGCCTGTTCAGTCCAGCTCCAGGGAAAAGCCAATTCCATTCTGCCAGTGACTTCAACAGCTAAGTTGTGTATGCCCTTGAAATCCCTGTCTCTGAAGATTTAACCAGATAAAACCAACCTGCTGTGTATCTCTTTGTTTTTTGAATCGTGGATTCATCCTGTATAAATATATAAAACATTACCAAATGAGGGACATAAGAACAACCACTCTGATTAACAGCATCTGAATTACAAAGAAATCTGATCCTGCCTTCTGTTACCTATAATCACTCATGTTATATCAGCTTGGTGGAAGGTTTCTCTGAAGCAGAGAGAGTCTTTGTGGTTTGGGGAGAGCCGTGACATCAGGAGGCCCTAGGCTGGGACTCTACCTCGGTTGGACACAGATCTGGCTTAGAATTCCAGCTGTGGTGCAAGCTGGCCATGTGCCCGAAGACAGGCTTCTTTACCTGATGGAACTCTCATCTCTTCATGTGTGGATATGACTTCCTTCCAAACTGGTTTGGAAGATTGAACGCAGCAAAGATGGCAGTGTGTATGGGTACACAGTAGATGGCAAGTACCCTGTGCCTGGCTCCTAATACCAGATGTCTTGGATGTAGGGTGGGGAGGTCAGCTCTGCCAGACAGCTCCGGTGCCTCACTGGGAAGGTGAAAGCTGATTCCCACTCTGTTCTGCCCTGCCTGCTCCAGGACAGTTATGCAGAGCCTTTGAAAAGTAGGAACTTAGGGTATATGGTTGGAATGAGGGGGTTACTAATGGCAGGCATCTTTTTTTTCAATCTAGTCAGAATTTCTGAGCTTGAATCCTAGATCTGTACTTTATCATTAGGTATATGACCTCGAGTAAATTATTAACACCCTCTCTGCCTCTCACCCCATCTCATAGGACTGCTGTGAGATTAAATGATTGTGTATAGAGGAGGGTGTACGGAACGAGTACCTAGCCAATCTCAAGAAATATGCCAATAACTTTGCCAGGATCCTTTTAGAAGGGAGGCAGAGAGACCGACTCAAAAGAATATCCATGGTTTTAAAAAGTCTCCAGTTTGAACCTCAGCTTCTTGAACTGCCTTTTCCATCATGTTATGTTAGTCTGGACCAGGGAGGATCATCTTTGTCATGAATAGACGGAGAGTGACTGTATCCTGCCATGTGATGCTCACTCATTTAGAAGGGGGGAGCGCTGGGATTTGCTCTTCCTGGATTTTCTTCACAAGTAAACAGATCTTTCCTCGTCCGGGGGAATTCTTACTAGAACTGACCAGATAAGCAAAGTGAAAGCTCTGGATCTGCATTGTCCAATGTGGTGGCCGCATCTGGCTGTTGAGCCATTTGAAATATGGGTACTGTGACTGAGGCACTGGATTTTTCATTTCATTTCAGTTCTTTTACAATTTAAAACTAATATTCAATTATTGGTAAGTTTTTATGTATTGGTGGGAACAACTTGGGCGCCTATTTTTCAACTGTGAATTTTGTAAATCTAGACTAAGTGCTTCTAAGGAAAATTTAGTGCCTGAGTTGAGATGTGCTGTAAGTGCAAAATATATATTTTGAAGTGTTAGAAAAAAATACGTCAGCATCTTAATACTTTTATATTGATTAGATATGAAAATGATAATATTTTGTTTATCTTGAGTTAATATTATTGCAATTAATTCCTTTTTTTTAATGTTGCACCTAAAATTTTAAAATAATGTACGACGTGCTCACATAATTCCGTTGGACAATGCTGCTCTAGATGATCCTTGAAAGAACTGGATAATTTCTCATTTAGTAAGTGAAGTACAAGGTTTTCCAGTAGACTGCAGATTATGAAAGTAGCTTTTTTTTTCCTTCTTCTTCTTCTAAGGTATTGTTTATAGTCTACCAAGTAACAAGCTTAGAGGAATTTTTTTAAATACTTAAAATTGGAAAGAAAAAAAAAGGCACCTTGCAGATATGTTATCCGTACCTTATGTGATAGAGGCTGAGGCTCTGTTTAGATGTCTTGGCTGTAGTCTTTCCCCTCCGCCTCCTTATGAAATGAAGTGGGGAGACACTTATAGCCACCCACCAGAATATGAACCCAAACACTGTTTTTCAGCTAATTCTCCTTCTTTGATGATTGTTGGCTCTACATATGATGCTAATACCTTGTTCCCTGGGTCACATTTTGTCGTGCCCCAGGAGATCAGCTTAGGAACTGTCCTCCGGGAGAAATCTGTGACTTACTTACCTATAGTGAATAGCACTCTTTCCTTACTGTTGTTGGTGTTTAGTTGCTCAGTCGTGTCCAACTCTTTGCGACCCCATGGACCGTAGCCCACCAGACTTCTCTGTCCATGGGATTCTCTAGGCAAGAATACTGGAGTGGGTTCAGTTCAGTCACTCAGTCGTGTCCGACTCTTTGCAACCCCATGGACTGTGGACTGCAGCACACCAGGCCTCCCTGTCCATCACCAACTCCCGGAGTCCACCGAAACTCATGTCCGTTGAGTTGGTGATGCCATCCAACCATCTCATCCTCTGTTGTCCCCTTCTCCTCCTGCTCTCAATCTTTCCCAACATCAGGGTCTTTTCAAATGAGTCAGCTCTTCGCATCAGGTGGCCAAAGTATTGGAGTTTCAGCTTCAGCATCAGTCCTTCCAATGAACACCCAGGACTGATCTCCTTAAGGATGGACTGGTTGGATCTCCTTGCAGTCCAAGGGACTCTCAAGAGTCTTCTCCAACACCACAGTTCAAAAGCATCAATTCTTTGGCGCTTAGATTTCTTTATAGTCCAACTCTCACATCCATACATAGCCACTGGAAAAACCATAGCCTTGACTAGATGGACCTTTGTTGGCAAAGTAATGTCTCTGCTTTTTAATATGCCATCTAGGTTGGTCATAACTTTCCTTCCAAGGAGTAAGCGTCTTTTAATTTCATGGCTGCAGTCGCCATCTGCAGTGATTTTTGGACCCCCCCAAAAATAGTCTCTCACTGTTTCCACTGTTTCCCCATCTATTTGCCATGAAGTGATGGGACCAGATGCCATGATCTTAGTTTTCTGAATGTTGAGATTTAAGCCAACTTTTTCACTCTCCTCTTTCACTTTTATCCAGAGGCTCTTTAGTTGTTCTTCACTTTCTGCCATAAGGGTGGTGTCATCTGTATATCTGAGGTTATTGACATTTCTCCCGGCAATCTTGATTCCAGCTTGTGTTTCTTCCAGTCCAGCGTTTCTCATGATGTACTTTGCATAGAAGTTAAATAAGCAGCGTGAAAATATATAGCTTTGACATACTCCTTTTCCTATTTGGAACCAGTCTGTTGTTCCATGTTCAGTTCTAACTGTTGCTTTCTGACCTGCATACAGGTTTCTCAAGAGGCAGGTCAGGTGGTCTGGTATTCCCATCTTTTTCAGAATTTTCCACAGTTTATTGTGACTGACACAGTCAAAGGCTTTGGCATAGTCAATAAAGCAGAAATAGATATTTTTCTGCAACTCTCTTGCTTTTTTGATGATCCAGCGGATGTTGGCAATTTGATCTCTGGTTTCTCTGCCTTTTCTAAAACCAGCTTGAACATCTGGAATTTCACGGTTTACGTATTGCTGAAGCCTAGCTTGGAGAATTTTGAGCATTACTTTTCTAGCGTGTGAGATGAGTGCAACTGCAGTGGGTAGCCATTTCCTTCTCCAGGGGGTCTTCCCAATCCAGGGATCGAACCCGAGTCTCCTGCTTAGCAGGCAGATTCTTTACCACTGAGCCCCCTGGGAAGCCCTGAAACATTCTAAACAAGCAGATAAAGTGATTGCCTAACTTGCTGGACATATCTAAACCTGAATGTTTAATTCTGTTTCTGTACCAGTTTAAGACGTTTCTAAAAGGCATTTTTCTCACTTATTCAATAAATAGACATAAATAGGAATTTGAAAGAAATGAATGAAAGCATTCTAACACAAACGTTAGATAGTTTCAACAAATATTTAGCCAGGAACTATGTCAGAAACTTAACTGTACTGGTCCTGTAGTACCAGAAATAGAAAGGGCGTAAGTGCTGGCTTGAAGTTTAGTTGTACTGGTTCTGCATGAAACATGAGAAGATAGTACAATTAAAGTGATCGATGTTCTGTCTCACATTCATGCCCTTGGTGACACTGAAGGGTATTCTAAGAGGTGGGGGAGGAGGGTGTTAGATGCAGAATCGCACTGGTCCGGGTTTGAGTCCCGGCTGTGTCACAGTGGGACAGTCCTGGGGTTTCCAAACTTCCCTGATCATGTCCCGTTGCAGTCAGTGCCAACGACGCCAGCCACTTTGCTTGTTAAAATCTTTCCATTGTATTTACTTGATCTGTGACACCTGCACCCGTTTGGTTAATTCACATGGCGAGTACCTTGCTGTCCTCATACTTTGCCAGACTGAAGAAGTGAAGGAGGGTTTGTCCAGTATTGTAAACTCTCTGTAAGAATTAAGCAGGATTGATATTTACATATTAGATAGAAACCATTATCAAATTTCATGAAGACTCTTCAGCTAAAGAAAGGTAGCTTTTCCTTGCAGAGGTTAATTGTTTTGACATTGAGGTTTTTCAATTCCAATATTAGAATATATTAAGAGAATTCATTTCTGCCAGCAGCTCACAAACAGTTAATAGACAAGGAGAAGACTTAGTGAGAGAGGTTATAATAAGCCTTCTCTTCTTACTGAGGGTAGATTGGACAAAATATATGCTTTCTGAATAGAAAGTGATGAAGTATAAATAGACACTGGTTTGCAAGATTTAACAAAAGTAAAAGTAATTAAATGCATTGAAGACTTAAACTGAGTGCAGTTCTTTCTCTATTTCTGTTACTTGCATGTTGACAAATTGTCTTTTTTTCTGGTAAGAAGTCTGGCTGTAGACAACGTGTGTGTCTGAAGGAGAGTCCTGAGCATTCTTCCCAGCAGGAAAGAATTCTTCCCTTTTTATGAAAAGCGGCTTCCCTGGGTAGACTGTGAACCTCCTGAGGGCTAGTCTGAGTCTTTTATTGCACTCTCTGTGCCCAGTACAATGTCTGATGCATGCTAGGTGCCGAATGGGCATCTGTTGGATGGCTGGAGGAAAAATGATGGTTAGACTGTAGCGCTGGTTCTGTGACATTCTCTGAAGAGAACTCTACTTCAGTACGTTATAGATGGCCCAGCACAGAGCCTGACACATGTTATGTACACAGTAAATGTTGGTGAAATGGAGGCATAATTGTGGGCTTAAGTATAGCTTCTAGTTTATAAAGGACTTTTGGAATATGACCTGTGTTTTTAAATATGTTTGTTTAATAATATCCTCATTACACAAAGTAGGGAATAATCCTTACTCTAGAAACAAAGAGTATAAATCACATAGGAAACAATAACTTTGACTACATTAAAAATGATGAACTTTATCAAAAGGCTATGCAGAGAGTGAAAAGATAAACTATCTAACACACTCATAAATTTACAAAGGAGAATATGTAAGGAAAGCCTGTGAATTAATAAGGAGGACAGGCTGACAAATGAAACAAAAATCCAGGAGTAGAGAAGGGTGGTGAAATACTTGAACAGACACGTCATGAAGAGGAACCACAAGGAACCAGCAAATGAAAATTTTCTCAACCTTGTGAGTAGTGCAAATACGAACCCCTCCATGAGATAACAAACTCACTTCTACCTGATAAGCAAAAAATAAGTCCTGACAAGGGTGTGGAACACCATGAACTCTCAGATAACAGTGGTAAGAATCAAATTATGTTCACCCACTTTGTTGTTTGACTTTTACTGTTCTTTTTTTTTTTTTTACTGAAAAAAAGTTGACCTGCAGTATCATGTTAGTTTCACGTAAACGACACGGTGGACCGCGTTTTAAATACATTATGGAATGATCACCATGTTAAGTTTAGTAACTGTCTGAATATAACCCATTTATGATGTGGGGAGCCAGGAAGGTTCTTTTAAGCAGAGAGGTAAGGCTGAACATTGAGAAGGCACCATGAGGGACTTCCTTGCTGGTCCACTGGTTAAGAATCGCCCTTGCAATGCAGGGGATCCCTGATGGGGGAACTAAGATCTCACACGCTGAGGAGCAACTAAGCCAGCTGTAGCTAAGTGACGAGGCACAGTCTGGAGGGTTGCGGGGGTGAAGGGAAGGGGAATGGGATTAGCTCTGGGCAGAGACTGGGCAACTCTGTGGCATAGAGGGTGGGGCTGCCATTGCTAAGAATGAAGTATTTACACGGAATAGATGTTAAGAGAATTCTCACAGGGTGGCTTCAGTTCTTTTGAGAAGTAGGAAGTTCTTCTGCAGTGGGGAGAGGAGGTGAAGCCAGGGGTTAAAAGGAAGAATCCATGCTTCCCCACGTGGAAAGGAACTCTTCTCCGTGCTAATGTGGCCATCTTCCTATGAATTCTGGTTCTTTGTCTGATGGATTATTCTACAGGGAATTCTTGTTCTCCACCTGATGGAACTGGTCTACAAGGACAATCAGGGTCTCACATTAGCAGGCATATAGTTTTTTTAAACTTTTTATTTTATATTGGAGTATAGTTGGTTAATAATGTGATAGTTTCAGGCAGACAGCAGTGGGACTCAGCCATACAATATAAACATATAGTTTTGTTGATCAAGTGTCTAAATCTATGAAAAGGGCTATTTGCAAATCCTCTAGTAAGTTGTTTTGGTTCCAACCGGTACCTCTCTTGTCTGTTCTGTGTCCAAGAAGAAATATCCCATCCTTATGCAGAAAGCTTTTCTACTTTAATGATCCACTCTTTAAATTGTTCCTTGAAAGAAAGGAGATGAACTGACCTCAGATGAATGAACACACACTGGGATAGTGCAGACGTGTCTTCCTCATTGTCACTGTAAAATGTATTTGTGCTTTTATATGCAGCTTTTTAATACAGGTAAATAGTAGCCACATGCATTTTATTTATTTTTTATCATTTTCCATGTTAAGCCACAGTAATCCATTCTTCCCACTGAAGAAGGCAGTGAAACAGCTCTGAAGTTCCAAGATGCTGCTCCCATAAACACCCTCTCCACTCTGAAATTTTGTCATGATTTTCTCACAAAAGCTGACTTCTTCTGAATTAAATATTGATTTAATCTACATTTCATTTTGGGTTGATTCAGTAACGAAAGCCAAGTGTTTGTGCTCTTTTTTCTCTCTTGGGCTCGCATGCTATGGGGGACCCTGGTCATCCAGTGGACCTGTCCTTACAGACACCAGCATCTCCTGAGCCATGGGCAGCATGTCACCAGATGGCATAGGGCCGGGGGGCCAGGCAACCTGGAAAGGTGGGACTGGCCCCGATCTCTGTATCTCGTGTTACCAGCCCAGGGCAGCCTGTGAAAAAGTCTCAATTGACAACCTCAGGTGGACTTGGAAATGTACCTGATTTGGGTCCAAATTATACTATTTGCACAGCCAAGCTGTGTTAGGAAATGGACACTTCCTGTCATTAACTCACAGGTCATAAAGGCAAATATGACTGCAAATCCACTTTGGAAATCCAGTGTGGCTAATCTGAAAGAGCTGACTCCTCTCTTGTTGGTGCAGTGCCTCGTTTCTCTCTCCTTGCTTCTTTCTCAAGCTACATTTCCTATTCAGTTGCCGTTCAGTCCATTTTTCTCCTACTATTCATGGAGTGACTGTGGGTTGGAAAGATGCAGACCACTGCTGTAATGACCAACTGCGGTCATGGACTCCTCGTCACTGTTCAAGGTCAGCGTAGCCCATTTAGTGGTCGCTTATACCCCACATCGGGCTTCCCCAGTGGCTCAGTGGTAAAGAATCTGTCTGCCAGTGCAGGAGATATGAGAGATTCAGGTTTGATCCTCTGGAGAAGGAAACCCGCTCCAGTATGCTTGCCTGGGAAATCTCCTGGACAGAGGAGCCTGGCAGGCTATAGTCCATGGGGTTGCAAAGGGTTGAACACAACTGAGCAAATAACAGGGCTTCCCTGGTGGCTCAGCTGGCAAAGAATCCGCCTGCAGTGCAGGAGACCTGGGTTCGATCCCTGGGTTGGGAAGGTCCCCTGGTGAAGGGAACGGCTACCCACTCCAGTATTGTGGCCTGGAGAATTCCATGGTCTGTATAGTCCATGGGTTCACACAGAGTCAGACATGAGCGACTAATACTTGGTACTTGGTACAGAGAATGTCACTTGGACAGAACACCAAGAGTTACATTTTTACCTAGCTGCTCTGATAGTCTGTGTTTTATGCTTGTATTAATATGTTCATATCATATGCACATCTGAAAGCAGAGAAGGTTTTTTATCTGCTTGAAGGTCACATCCCAGTCTTTCTTGTGCTTTTGAACACTGGTGTACTCTTGAAGCCAAGCAATAGCCTTAATATACATAACTCTTTTTTTTAAAGGAAAACTTTGTATTTTATATTGGAGTATAGCCGGTTAACAGTATTGTGATATTAATAGTTTCAGGTGGACAGCCAAGGGACTCAGCCATCTTATATACTTGTGGTTGGACTAGAATTGCCAGAGAATGTTTATATGTGTTTTTCTCCAGATTGTCAGAATAATCCACGTTCATACAGAAAAGTATAAGCAAGAAGGGAAGAAACCCCTGTTCCCTTGGGTGTCACCACTGCCAGTGTAAAGGCCAGGTTTTCTTTTTGTGCATTCTTTTCTTCACATAACTGAGCACTTACTCTGCATACAACTTTATATTCAGTTACTTTTTTGTTTAATAATATGAGCATTTCCCCATATCATAAAAAGTTGTCTACAGTTTCAATGGTTGAATATTCTGTCTTAGGGTATATATTTAAATCATTTTAATCTTTCGTTTTTGACAATCAAGGTGTTTTCTGTTTTCTTAAGGTGTTAAATATAAACGCTGATTATCCTTTTAGAGATATAAGTTCAGTTTTTAAAATCTATCCAGGAAAGTTGGGCTCTCATGGGCATTATAAGAGAGTGACTGCCTTGGCACACCCTAGAGGTGATCAGCTCTTTAAATCTTGCTGCTTTGGGAATTGAGAATGGTATGTCATTTCAAATTTTACTGTTTTTACTACCAATAAAATTGATTGTTTTTCGTAAGTAGAAGAGTCTTCTTTTTCTCTCTTTTGTGATTGTTCGTTTATGGTCCTTTTCAGGTCAATTTGTCATTTATGACAGTTGGGACATCTGTAATTTTTTTCCATTTTCCTAGAAGGATATATTGGAATGTATAACTTTGAGTCTAGTGTCTTCTCACTGATAGTGTTAGCTGCTTAAGTCGTGTCCGACTCTTTGAGATCCTGTGGACTATAGCCTGCCAGGTTCTTCTGCCCATGGGATTTCCCAGGCAGGAATACTGGAATGAGTAGCCATTCCCTTCTCCAGAGGATCTTCCCAACCCAGCGATCAAACCCAAACCTCTTACATTGCAGGCAGACTCTTTACCCTCTGAGACACCAGGGAAGCCTGTTAATTGCACACAAAATTGGCCATATTTGAGGGGAAATCAAGTGTGGAAGTGTCAAAGAGAGTACACTCCAGGGCAGTGATGTGGCTTGTCAGTTGTGACAGTCAGCATCTGGAAACAGCCCTACCTAGTGAGCCCTTGCCTCCCCCAGCCCCCAGACCTGTGGCCGCCGCACTGCACCCTGTCCAGGCGGGCCTGGTACAATACCTGTTGGCAGAGGAATAATGAATACACAGTATGTTGGCTCATGGTGAAGTGTTCGTCGACTCCTGGAAGTGATGCTTGCCTGCTCCGTTTCTGCTCATGCCTCTTCTCAGACTGCTTGACTGACTTTTCCTGCTTGCCCCTTAGTACTGTGTGCAGGCAGTGTTTGACCCCTTTCTCTCCTGCATCTTCCTGCAATCTCCAAATTCTCTAGCCTGCTCCGTGCCTTTAGCCACAGTCCACAGGCCAAACCTCCCCGGTGCAAACCCCTCTTCCAGGCTGTAGACCCATGTAGCCTCCTGCCTGTAGGGGGTCTCTCCCTGGTGTGTGTTTCCTTTGTAAATTGAAGGATAATTGCTGTACAATTTTGTGTTTCTGTTGTACAACAGTATGAATCAGCTATAAGTATGCACATATCCCCCCACTCCTTTGAGCCTCCTTCCCACCCTCTCCTATCGTTCCCTCTAGGTCATCGCAGAGCACCAGGCTGAGCTCCCCATGTTAGACAGCAGGCTCCCATTAGCTGTCTGTTTTATAAATGACAGTCTGGATATGTCCATTCAGAGTTGCTCAGTCGTGTCTGACTCTTTGCACCCCCATGGACTATACAGTCCATGGAATTCTCCAGGCCAGAATGCGGGAGTGGGTGGCCTTTCTCTTCTCCAGGGGGTCTTCCCAACCCAGGGATCAAATCTAGGTCTCCCACACTGCAGGCATATTCTTCACCACCTGAGCCACGAGGGAAGCCCCCCAATACTAGAGTGGGAACCTATCCCTTCTCCAGCGGATCTTCCCGACCCAGGAATCAAACCGGGGTCTCCTGCCTTGCAGGCGGATTCTTTTCCCACTGAGCTACCAGGGAAGAAGCACCTGTGTTTGTCCGTGCTGCTGTCAGTTCCTCCTGCCCTCTCCTTCCCCCACTGCGTCCACAAGTGCACTCTCTACACCTGCATCTGTACTCCTTTCCTGCATCAGGACCATGCTAGGAACCCTGCTGCTTGACGGGCACTTCTAACGCAGCGTGCCCCCAAGTGGACCTGTTCCCTTTCCCTGACTGGCCCTGTCCCTGGATTCTCTCTTCGGGTACAAAGACCCCCGCTTCATCCTCCACAGCAGACACCTGGGAGCATCTTGAGACCCTGCTTTTCCCTCACTGACAGCACCCCATGGGTTACGTGAGATTCTGATTCCTGCTGCCTCCTCCCTATTCTTCTTCTGCACCCCTCTCACCCTGCCCTAGCTGAGATTTCATGCTGTGAATGAATGATACATGCTTTCTCAGTTAGAGACAGTCTTTAAAAATAAGTAAGTCAATAAAATTGATGTTTTTCAGGGCATAGCATTGTAATGGAATATTTACTCTTTGTGTGAAATAAATCATCCTCCATTAATTTATCTTTTATAGAATTGTGAATTCTTCACCTTCCTGCTTGGCTTAAAGCAAACTACACCTTGAATAATGTCTAACACACATTAGTCAAGTGAGATGCCCTGGGGATTATTCTCTAATTAAAGTGTTTTTGACTTGAGGGTTTGACATTTTTTCTTAATTATTTCCATATTCCATGTGTATTATTTTCCTGTAATATTGGAACTATCCTTTTGAGCTAGCTTTTCAACTTCACCTCCCAGGCAAGAAATGTAGTTATTTTAATAAGATTCTTTGAGGGAGTAAAATTAATATTTTGAAGAATGAAAATAATGATGAGTTATCTCCCAAAGATTGAAAGACTGGTATGATAGCAAAATATCCTTACCAAGGGGTAGTTTTTTTTTCAGGGTTTATTGAAAATATGGTGCTGGGAAGAATAAAAGGAAATTTAATACCATGGAATCTGGAAACAACCACTGAAATCCAGTCTTTTGAACACATATGATATACTAATTCCCAGAGATTTAAGACAGCTCCATTTGCTTCCTGAGGCTGTCAGGCTCCTTATGACCAAGACACGGAAAGGTTCTTCAGCACGAATGTGCCATGATGATACTTTATTTACTATGAACATTGACTGTACATGAATATGGGATGTCCCAGGGTTCTGCCTTCCCTTATTGATATCAGGTTACCCCCTTGTTGGTACTTTCCTTAGATCTGGTTCCCCAGTGCAGATCCTGTGACAAAGATTTAAACACACGCAGGCTACCTGGGAGTTTATTGTGAAAAGCATTTTTAGGGGACTAGGCGTGTGAGGTGGGGAGAAGAAAGCCAAGAAGAGGGTGCTCTTGAGCAGGTTGCTCAATCCCTGGTGAATTCTAAGAAACAGTCTTCAGAAACTCCCATCTGAGGGGCCGGAACACTGGCATACGTCTCCTCCAGCCCACAGGTGTCCTTGCAAGCTGCTCCTGAGGCCAGAGCTTAAGCTCCGCTTCTTGCAGGGGTCAGAAGAAAACCATCAGGGGAAGGTCCCGAGTCCTTGCTGTTTGCACGTGTGGGAGAGGGTGCTGAGGTGGGTACGACTAGGGCACCAACAGTGTGTGTGCTTTAATCTTTTTGTTGTTGTTGTTGTTGAAATAAAATTCCAGGTTCTCAGTGGGCAACGTTATTTCATGGATGGACTAGGTCGCTTGAGACGGTCATAGACAAAACACAGGCGGAGACTGTCAGCAGAAAGCAGTTAAGTCATGTCAGTGCCTGATCGATGTCAGGGTGGGTTTGAAAAATACTGGAAATTAGCAGCTGTTTTTAAAATGGGGAAGGGAAGATGTAGAGGGAATCTCTGCGAGGTATCTAGATGTTGTTCCTAAAATAACATATCATGCCTTAGTCACAAAGGTTGTGATAAGCCATTAACGGGAACAGATGGAACAGATGGATTGTCCAGGCTCCTCAGAGGGTCGTGGTTTCCTCAGTGCTAATCAGCCTACAGAATTATAGTTAGGCCCATAGGAAATTACAATATTGTTTCCATGCACTCAGATCTGGAAGAAAACAAAACTCTGACGGAAATCTGTGGCCAGCCAAGTGTGAACGAGGCCACCTTGATTACTTGGGGAAATTCCTGGGGAAAAAAAAAAGGTGGAATCCAGTGCTTAGTGGACCTTAAAAAGAATCCTCCTCTGCTTCGTGTCTGTCT
>SJYQ01094267.1:64345-130380 GCA_006410935.1 Redunca redunca | reverse complement strand
TCTGAACCAGCTGGGCTGGATGAAGCACAAGCTGGAATCAAGATTGCTGGAAGAAATATCAACAATCTCAGATATGCAGATGACACCACCCTTATGGCAGAAAGTGAAAAAGAACTAAAGAGCCTTTTGATGAAAGTGAAATAGGAGAGTGAAAAAGTTGGCTTAAAACTCAATGTTCAGAAAACTAAGATCATGGCAGCCGGTCCCATCACTTCATGGCAAATAGATGGGAAGCAATGGAAACAGTGAGAGGCTTTGTTTTGGGAGCTCCAAAATCACTGCAGATGGTGATTGCACCCATGAAATTAAAAGGTGCTTACTCCTTGGAGGGAAAGTTATGACTAACCTAGACAGCATATTAAAAAGCAGAGACATTACTTTGCCAACAAATTTCCATCTAGTCAAAGCTATGGTTTTTCCAGTAGTCATGTACAGATGTGAAAGTTGGACTATATAGAAAGCTGAGCTCCAGAGAAGTGATGCTTTTGAACTGTGGTGTTGGAGAAGATTCTTGAGAGTCCCTTGGACTGCAAGGAGATCAACTAGTCCATTCTAAAGGAGATCAGTCCTGGGTGTTCTTTGGAAGGACTGATGCTAAAGCTGAAACTCCAATACTTTAGCCATCTCATGGGAAGAGCTGACTCATTGGAAAATTCTCTGATGCTGGGAGGGACTGGGGGCAGGAGGAAAAGGGGACGGCAGAGGATGAGATGGCTGGATGGCATCACTGACTCAATGGACATGGGTTTGAGTAAACTTTGGGAGTTGGTGATGGACAGGGAGGCCTGGTGTGCTGTGGTCCACGGGGTCACAAAGAGTTCGATGTGACTGAGTGACTGAGCTGAATCAATAGAAAGGAATTTTATTCAGAAGTCTGAAGTACCCTTTCACTCGTGTTATTTCTAACTGCTGTTTCATGCTAGCATCCCCCTGCAGGAAGCATTATGACGCTCTTAATTGTCCAGTTGATAATAAAGCAAAAAATTTAACTGATAAAAACTGCCAAGTAGATAGATGTCTAAAATGTCAAAAAATAGGCTAACCTTTTGCATTGTACAATTTTCCACACACATACAGCTTCCATTCAAATTGTTGATCAAGCTATGTTAATTTGTTCCAATTTAATCTCAGTGCTCCACATGATGTCTATTTAATATTTGATATCAGAAGGAGGTAATTTTTTCATTTAAAGTTTTATTCACTTACATTTCAAGTTCATTTTAATGTTAGTTGTATTTCATTTGTAGGAATAATTTTTTTTCCATCTTAATAGGTGATTCCATTTTAAATTTCAAATAGGAGAAAAATACAATTAACCCTTATTCAGAGTAATAGGATTTGTATTTAAAAACATGCCTCTTTAGATAAGAAAGCTTTGTATTTTTTCTTAAATTATATATATGAAGTCTCCAAGAGAAGAGACATCAGCGAACATCTTAATGCTCTGGTGTACAAGTTGTAGATTTGATCAAAGTTTCAGTCATTTGAATTTAAAAATACACACAGTGAGATTTATAACAGAAAATCTAGAGCTGAATATTTTCAGAATAATAGGCAATAATAATAAAAATGAGAGTGCATTCTTGGAATAAAAGGGATAAAGAGTCAATCATTTTTGTTTTAAGTCTCTCTGGCTGTCTAAAAATGACAGAGAATTCACTTTTCCTGAAGAGGACTGTGAACATGAAGGGTTAGAATTATGAGGAAATGAAAGGCAAGAAAGGCAAGAGCAGGCCCTGAACAAAGCTTTACTGATTTGCATTCTACTTAGAGTGTTCAGAGCTCATTCTACTTAGAATTATTCACTGCTATCTTTTCAGTCTCCTTCCTTTTCTTACTAAGTTCTTCTTAATACCTGTCCATCTCCTCTTTTAATGCCGAAAAATGTACCCTCACTAGATGTTTTAAACTGACCCCTGTTGTGTTTGTGACAGAAAATATAGACATAGATGATTTGGACATCCTAAGAAGAAAATAAGCTCTAACACTTCACAGTATTAATGAAAATAGCCAGAATTCAGTTCGTAATAGATTCATTCATTTGTTTAATTAATATTATAACCATTTACATGCCAGGCTCCATTCTAGATTCATGGAATATATTGATGAGTCAAACAACAATGTACACAATGGGCTTTAAATTGTAGTATGATATAGACAGCAATGTTTAAGATATTTCCTGGATATATAATAGGCAAATATCATAATAATCCCTATAGTGACTCATGTAGCTTGGCTTTAGTAAGCAAACTCGAGTAGCAGCATATTCAGACACCATTGTGAGGTCTTCAATGTCAGGTGACTAAAAAAGGGGAAAATATACACATTTGCAGGCATATGTAGTGAATATATATATGTTGCCTCAAAATCCATGCAGAAGTTACCAGATAACATCTAGTCATGATTGTTTGAAATAGTATTTTCAACCATTTTATAAATCCTTGCTTTAAATACATTTGAGCTTAAAAAAAAATTAAGGCTGTCATCTCTTTTCATAGTCTAAAACAGAGTGTTTTTTATGAGAATATTGAGGACAGATTGCATGGTTCAGGGGGTGGGAGGAAGAATATTTGGCTGTATATATTCTTAGGTTGTTCTTGAGGCTTGTGAAAAGCAACAGGAAGGAGAGAGGAAATCATGGGGACAAAAATCTTAAAAAATATTTACAGTGTCAGTAAAATACAGCACGGGGCTCTGTGCTTTTGTTATGTTGTAGAGAAAAATGTTTAAGAAGACATAAATTTATGTGAACTGCTGAGTTTTTCTAACAATTTTTATTTATTTTACCTTACAAGTATAAACAAAATAAAACAAATATTATGCTTGTTATTACTGTAGCATTGGCAGGGATGGATCTTATGACATGATTACATCTCAATTTCTGGTGCTTGGTCAGTGGAAGAAAATTGGTCAAGTTCAACTCTTAAGATTATGCAAGCCAAAGAAGAATTACTTTCCCATCACATCATCCTTCTTAGTTATAAATGCACTAAAGTAACCTAATTTCTCTGGTGATGATAAGCAAATTAACTCACAGAATAAATGCTTTACTGAATGCCCATCAAGTGGCTGAATCACTTGATAGTATGAGGACTGAAATTCAGTAGACAGTAGACAGTTATTTGAGTAAGATATTATACTAGAGGGTGTTGGTACTCCACCAAGATCACCATCCTCCATTTAATCCAAGTGCTGGCTGCTAATGCTCATAGAGGCTTCCCTTCCCTAGATAATTGTTTCTGCCAGCAGAAGTCACATTTTTGCTGGTAGATTACACACTCACCCACCTGCTGTGAAGGCAGTCTTCATCCAATGAATGGATAGTTTAAGGGTGGGCAAAACTCTGCAATACAATTTGTATTTTGGGAGTACCTTCCTTCTTCATAGTCCAAACTAAGGCTAGCTTTGATTTGAGTTAATATCCTTGGTGGACCCTTAGCCTTTATCCTTTACCCACTTCAGGTTTTTTTGTTTGTTTGTTTTGTTTTTGTTTTTTTCTTTTTTAGGAAAACACTCCCTTACTATATCACTGTGATTTGGGTTTTGCTCCTAGGGAAGTGAACTAAGGCAGACTTAGTTAGGCAGAATAGTAGCTAAGATATCATGAGCTTTTGAAGTATTCTTACTTTTACCTTCTTTGTACCTTCAAATTATTACATAAGCAGTGGGCATGGAACACTTTCTTAAGTCTTCTTTTATCTTCTCTCTTTCTTGGTATGATGACGTGAAGATTTCTCAGGAATCACCACCTATCTGACTTACTCATGAAGCAAATGTTCTATGTTGAGGTCGGCAATTTTTTTCTACAAGGAACCAGATAGTAGATGCTTTTGGCCTTACTTGTCATTACATTTTAATCATATAGCTATGATTTTGTAGTATGAAAAGAGCCATTGATGATACATAAGCAAATGGACTCTCTATTCAAATAAAAAACCCTACAAGCAAAACAAGATGACTGGATTTGACCACAGCTTGCTTGTTTTATGATATCAACCCAGTGTACTCAGTCAGAATCACCAAGGGTTTTCATGCCTTGGTATATTTTATGTACCAAGATTAATTCTGTTAAAATCCACAATTTGATGTTATGTTTTATCTCCTTTCATTAACTATATTTTGAGCACATTTTTTCTCTTTTATATTCTTAAATTGTAGCTCTACTATTATACTGGTTTGAATAGTTTTGCTACTGTATTTCTTTAATTATTCTTTGTTTGTGTGTGTGTGTGTGTGTGTGTGTGTGTGTGTGCTCTATCTTTGATCTCTGCTCTTTGCTAAAGTTTTCATTGTTCTCAGTTCTTCTTTGTTCTGGTGTTGATAAAAAGATCAAATCCTTCAGGAAGTACAGTGGAGTAGGTAGATTAAGAACAAGCTGAAGGATTATTTTCTCAGTAAAAAGAAAAACTCCACTATTTTGTGTTTATAGCGTATGCTATTCCACCTGCTCACTGCCTCATATTTTGTATGGATCAAAATTATTAATTCCTTAAATTTGTTGTTAGGTTTATAGTACAGTAAATATTTACTGTCATATATTAATATAGTATTTTGGTACTCTGTGTGTATGTTAGTTGCTCAGTAGCATCTGGCTTTTTGGGACCCCATAGACTATAATCCCCCCAGACTCCTCTGTTCATGGAATTCTCCAGGCAAAAATACTGGTGTAGGTTGCCAGTCCCTTCCCTAGGAGATCTTCATGACCCAGGGATTGAACCCTAGTCTCCTTTGTTGTAGGCAGATTTGCCATCTGAGCCATCAGGGAAGCCCCTCATAAATAACAGTTATCAATAAATGTTGGATGAACAAATTAATCATTAAATCGCTCGACCTATATAGTTTCCTATTCAGGGGCAGTTAATTTATTGGGACAAGTCTCTCAGACTATTCTGTTGATAGGATATAAAGTTAATATTTAAGAAAATAATAGTTTTACTCTTCATTTGTATTCAGAAGTCAGTCATCAAAATCCTTAACAAAATATGTTATACAAATGTATTTTATTCCAGCTTCCAAGAGCTCTTAATTGGCTGAACAATTATTTCTATTATTGCTACACATGCTTGTTTTTGGCAGGTTGATTTGAACAGGTTCTACTGAGTTTTCATTGTTATTTATCTCACAGATACTATTTGGACTTTTATTGGTAGTGATGGTGCACTATACATATTCATATTCTTTCTAGCTAGAAATGTAAACAAAGATTAGTTGTTTGGAATTCTGACATTATGAGAAAGCTGAAGATAAGTTTTTTTCTCTTCCTCTGCTTCATTGTCCTTCTCCTTCCTTTTGTGAGATTAAAGTTGTGGAAGATATCCAAGATGATGATATAAAACTAAGGAAGTAGTATATTGGAAAAAAATGAAAATTCTAATTCAACTTTNAAAAAAAAAAAAAAACCTCCAAACTAAGGCATAAATGAGTGACTGGACATATTTATGAATAGAAAGTTGTGAAGATAAGATATTGAAGAGAATACATCAAGTTGAGAAAGAAATCTAAAGAAAATACTGTTTAAACTTCATCTAGAAAATAAGGAAAATTTCTTCAAGTAATGATATTTGAGAGGGTATACAAGATAAAATGGTGACCATAAATTAAATCACAGAAGCACTTCAACCTGAAACCTATTAAGAAGCAGTATTAACATAGTTGAGTATTGAAATGTATATTTGCAAGATTAGAAGTTTAAGAAAGGTGGCATAAGGAATTCTACATATTCTCCCCAGAGTAACAACCTTAATTGGTGAAAATATGGGGAAAAAAAAAATTTACAATCTCTTGAAATTTTTCTAAAGACATACAACAAGTAGAGAAACATTTATTTAAGAAAAGCTACTAAGTCTCAGTGAGATTGTTTCATTTGAACCATGACCTCCCTTGGTCTCCCCAGCAGTCTGGCAGAAGGTTTGTTCTAGTCATGTGCAGTCAAGCTTCTAATCTAGGGCTTGGGTTCTCCCTGGGAAGGGTAGCACACCACCATTGCCCATCCTATGCACACCCCCAATCCAGCTCCATGTTATAGATGTCCAGTTCCAGACAAGAGCAGTTGAGACATCCAGGGCTTTCTTCTTCCATCCACCCCTCACTTAAAAGATGAAATCTCAGGCCTTCCTTGTTAGGCCAGTGGTTAAGAATCTGCCTTCCAATGCAGCAATTAAACAGGTTGAGGAAGGAGGATCCCACATGCCACAGAGCAGCTAAGCCCATGCTCTGCAGCCACTGATCCCACATACCAGAAAGCCCATGTGCCAAAAATACAGAGTCCATACATTCCGGAACTTGTGTGCTGCAGCTGCAGAACTCACACATTCTGCAACCCGCACATCATTACTACAGAAGCCTGCACACGACAACGAAGAGCCCACATGTCTCCACTAAGACCTGACACAAGCAATTAGAAGAAAGATGGAATTTCTATTCTAGGGATGGTAGGCCAGGAGCCCTGGACCTTGGTCACTCTCATCCCAGCTCATCTGTATAGGGAAACAGTTCTACTCTGAGACACTCAAGCGGGGAACAGAAGCTACCTTCCCTCCAAATAATAAAAAAGCCAACAATCCAATTAAGAAAATTAACAAAGGATCTGAGTACACATTTCTCCAAAGGTGATTTGCAAATGGTCAATAGATGCAATAACAGATGCTCAGTATTGTTAGCAATTAAGTTACTAGGAATGTGAAAACTGTAGGCTTCCCATGTAAATCCTCGGTACTACAAAGTTTGAAAATTAAAATTTGATTAGAATGCAAAAGGGTATAAATACCATCTGAAACTAACAAGAAAGATTCATAACCAAATATATTTATTTATTTTATATATATTTATCCATCTGTCTTACCTTGAGCATGTAAGTAGTAAGAAAACACTATTAAAGACAATTTTTTCACTAGGGAAAACTTCAGTTATGTTTATTGGATATTTCTGGAGAAGGGCATGGCAACCTACTCCAGTATTCTTGCCTGGAGAATCCCATGGACAGAGGAACCTTTCAGGTTACTACAATCCATAAAGTCACATAGAGTCAGGCATAACTAATACTTTATACTTTATTGGAGATTTAAAGGGTGACCAAAAGCTAGGCACATATAGGGAGGGTCCTAATATATTTAAAGCCTGGAAAGTGGGCTTAGAAAATTGTGAAAAAATATGGTATGTAGAAACCCCAAATGAATACTAGTGAAACTCAAGATTCATCTGTGCTGTGTGTGTGAAGTTGCTTCAGTCGTGTCTAACTCTGTGTGACCCTATGGACTGTAGCCTGCCAGGATCCTCTGTCCTTGGGATTCTCCAGGCAAGAATACTTGAGTGGGTTGCCATGCCCTTTTCCAGGGGATCTTCCTGGCCCAGGGATCAAACCCATCTCTCTTAGTTTTCTGCATTGACAGACAAGTTCTTCACTCCCATGAGTGCCACCTGGGAAGTCCCCCAAATTAATATGTAGTCATGAGTAGTGACAAAACTTAATACTGGTTAGACAGAAGATAGATAGCCAGATCATGAATGTCCTATAATATCCATAATGCTTTGTCACTTTTTGGCCTTTCTTAATACATGTAATTTGGAGAAGGCAATGGCACCCCACTCCAGTACTCTTGCCTGGAAAATCCCATGGACAGAGGAGCCTGGTAGGCTGCAGTCCATGGGGTCGCTAAGGGTCGGACAAGATTGAGCAACTTCACTTTCACTTTTCACTTTCATGCATTGGAGAAGGAAATGGCAATCCACTCGAGTGTTCTTGCCTGGAGAATCCCAGGGATGGTAGAGGCTGGTGGGCTGCTGTCTATGGGGGTCTCAGAGTCGGACATGACTGAAGCGACTTAGCAGCAGCAGCAACAGCTGCAATACATGTAATTATTCAGTAACTGTGTAACTACTTATTGTATCTTACATATAGTTTGTTGGTTTATGTCCACTGCACAATTGTTCAGTGTCTCACGCATAATGAGCACTTGGTAAACATTTGTTGAATTAATGAAATAGTGGCTCTAGATACATTTTACCTGTATAGAGGACCTACATAATTTATATTTTTGGAGGAAGTCACAAAATAGAGATGTTAAAGACTGATGTTAAAGTTTTATATCATGTCTCTCAAGGCTTTGCTGAAAGTATCTTTAGCTCCATGATTATACAACTCATCTAAATAAAATGGATCAAATTATCCTATAACTGGGACACATATAAATACATAATAGTATATAATGTGAACATTATAGAATGTATATAAAGAAGTATGTTCTTTAATTCAGTGACTAAGTGAATGCAAGTATTAAATATTTATTTTATTTATATCTAAGTCAGAATTATAAAGGTCACAGCAGCATTTTCCTATGGGCTTGAAGAATAAGTCTATTTTCCAGATTTTTTTTTAATACCTCAAAATATTATGTGTGGTTATTCTATAAAATGATACTTTTGAAATCCTCGATTGTATCAGCCAAGAATGAAATTTAAATGTTCTATCTAGCTAGATGCAGCTGTCCCCTGGCCCATGTTCCACGTACAATGATTTGTCTGATCTGAATCAATAGCTTCTGCTTAAGATAAACTGGATTGGGTTGTCATATAATGTTGAGGACCCAGGAGGGCAAATGCCAAACAGCAGTTGTTTCACCTGCATAGACTGGGAAGCCTGTAAAGCCTCTTCAAGCAACTGTGAAGACTAATTTGGGAAATCCATCTATCCTTCTCTGTAGAGGTTTCTGTGACACCAGTTAGCATAGTTTTTATGTGTTTCCATGACATTTATTAACACTGTGTGGAGATAACACAAGCAAAATCTTTTTAGAAAGGGGAAGAGTCTCTCCCTTTCCATTGGTAATGTGTTAGCTGAAAGAAAATGTTGATCAAGGTGGATATGAGGAAGGGAAATTAGATGAAGCTGGTCAAAATGTACAAACTTCCAGTTATAACTAAGTACTAGGGATGCAATGTACAACATGATTAATATAATTAACAATGCTCTATGAGACGGTCAGATGGCATCACAAACTCAATGGACATGAGTTTGAGGAAGCTCTGGGAGTTGATGATGGACAGGGAAACCTGGCATGCTGCAGTCCATGGGGTCGCAATAGTTGTACATGACTGAGCAGCTGAAATGAACTGAAATGAAATGCTATATATGAAAATTGAGAGTATATCCCAAGAGTTCTTATCATGAGGAAATTATTTTTTTTCTTTTTCTTTGATTTTATATCTATATAACATGATGGATGTTGACTACATTTATTGTAGTAATTATTTCATGATGTATATGTCAGATCCTTATGGTGTGTGACTTAAGTTTATACAGTGTTCTGTGTCAATTATATCTCAATAAAACTGAAAACAAATATTCATCAGTGTTTAGTACATGTTATGTGATTCAACTGTTTATGAAAATATCCTTAGTAGGCCTAATAATTTGATAATGGAATTAAGTAAATTAAGTTGGATTTTGTAAGAGAGCTTTTTAAGCTTGGCTAACCATTTCAAAAGTGGCTCATACCATACTTATAATAACTATAGGGTCATAGAATTATATATTCCCTAGTTAGAGTATATGATCATCTTGAAGGAAATTGTTTGATAGATTTTCAAAGTAATTGACAACAAACTCAATTCTATTTATCAAATATTTGTCACACATTTTAGTGTTTTTGAACTTTTATGTTTTCATATATTTAGGATTGTTCCAAGAGTAATCTTAATATCCATCAATATAATTTAAAAAAATTTCAACTGAGAAAAGAATGTGCATTTTCATTTTGACTCTGCTGCTGATCAGCTTGATTACATAGAATAAGTCAACCTATCTTCTGAGGCAACATTAAAAAGAGAACTTAAATTCTCTTGATATAGTTTTGGATGATGGTATAAGATATCATGATTTCATGATTATGATATATCAAGATGATATGAAAGATAAAGAAAGTGTCTCATATTTGGTCTCCATCTTTTGTTATAAATTACCTCTTGGGAATCAAATGACATAAACCATAGTCTTATTGGTTTCAATTTCTCACTGATGAAGGAAATATTTTCATGTGTCAAATGAACAAGGAAGTCCCTTAGCTTAACTGAACAGGATTGTGCAAGGCTTCCTGGTGTAGACATGTAGGAATAAGAAAACAATTTAAAAAGCCACTGACTTCAGTGTGTTCACAGAAAAATCTGTAGAGGTAGAACTAGCATACATTGAACAATCAGCAGAATAATGCATAATAAGATTGAGTGCTGAATTTAGGTACAAACTCCAGATATTTCTGATCTTAGAAAACAACTCCAAGTTAAGTCTTATTCACATCCTTGTACTTAGTGTGATATTCATATCATTTAGTCTTTGCTGTCCAATAAGTATCTACTAGAAGTCGAACACGACTGAGCGACTTCACTTTCACTTTTCACTCTCATGCATTGGAGAAGGAAATGGCAACCCACTCCGGTGCTCTTGCCTGGAGAATCCCAGGGACAGAAGAGCCTGGTAGGCCGCCATCTCTGGGGTCGCACAGAGTCCGACACGACTGAAGCGATTTAGCAGCAGCAGCAACGGCAGCCACATATTGCTGCTTAGTCGCTCAGTTGTGTCCAACTCTTTGTGGCCCCATGGACTGTAGCCTGTCACATTCCTCTGCCCATGAATTCTCAGGCAAGAACACTGGAGTGGGGATCCATGCCCTCCTCCAGGGGATCTTCCCAACTCAGGGATTGAACCTGCATCTCCTGTGTCTCCTGCATTGTAGGCAGATTCTTTACCCGCTGAACCAGTTGCTATTTAAAGTTAATTTTAAATAAGATTAAGTTTTAAAAAACTCCTTGGTCATGCTAGCCACATTTTATTTGACACATGTGACCAATGTTTACCATATCAGATAATGCCCCTCACTCCAAAATAACCCCCAAATTTCCGTTATTGCAGAAAATTCGTTTTTGCTTAAATAATTAAAAATAATTTGAGAGACAAAGATAATAATGATGGAATAATTGAGTATTAAATGAGATAATGAGATAATGTGTGATAAGCCCAGTGCTTATCATAAAGTATAAATATAGCATATTGTTATTGTCTTAATTATATACTGGGCTTCCCTGGTGGCTTCGATGGTGTAGAATCCACCTGCAATGCAGGAGACTGAGGTTCAATCCTTGGCTCAGGAAGGTCCCCTGGAGAAGTGAATGGCTACCCACTCCAGTATTTTTGCCTGGAGAATTCCATGGACACAGGAGCCTAACAGGGGGTCACAAAGAGTCAGATATTACTGAGTGACTAACACTTTCACTTTTAATATATAGATAAATCATATGTTAATCGTATTAGTAATCACTGTATTATTTCGTATTAGGAAATTTGAAATACGTTTTTTACATATAGAAATTAGTTTCCCAAAGACCACTTAGCTTAAATCCTAGGTCCGCAATGGGAGTGGAACCTAGATTTTCCTAAAGTAGAAATCCTTGTCCCTTTCTTGGCTGATACAGTCTCCCTAGACTAAAAAGGATGAGCAAACACCATGGGTCTGTTTTGAAGTGGTGGAGGAAGAATATACTATTGAGCATCATCTATCTGCCAGACCTTTCTTATAAATTTAATCATCACTAGAATCAAATGAGGTAAATTTGATTTTCTCTAATTTAAAGATTATTGTTTAGACTCCAGAGACTGTCACTTCATTAACTAATACAACAAATTTTAACAGCTGTCTCCACTAGCACAGTTTGTTCTCTTTTCTCAACTTTATTCTGTATTTATGTCTAATTTATTTTTCTTTATGGTTCAAAATTTTCTCATTGTGTCCAAATATTTCATGTTGCTGTTGTGGTANATGGAAAATAGTGTAAACTAAATACTCATTGTATACTCAATGGAAATGAATTAAAGTGTATACATCTGTGTGCTTATATATGCATATATACATTTATATATAAATTTTGGGTATTTGAATGAAATATCAACTATAGAGATACATATGGTAATCATTTGTTAAATGGAATGTAGGGCCCAATAGTTTATGCAAGCATTGTTTAGTGTTCCATAAATAAAGACAGGCTATTTGCATTGATGAATATAAAATGTGCTAAGATGAACAAACACCAGACATAATTATTAAATGGGAGTGACAGGAAATAGATAAAAAATTCCATAATGTTCCTTGAATGCAAGTTAAAAAGAAAACAGACATATTCAGCTAAACAAAATGCAGATGAATATCTGTTACATTTTTAATTTTAGTAAGTTTATGTCAACATATTTCAACACTAGATGTCAATATTTTAAATTCACAGACGAGTGTTTGCTAAAAGATACTTTAATGGTATTTTTATAACACATATCTTTTTCTAGAAAATACAATTAGACATGTAAATAGTATTAGTAAAAAATAGTTATAAAAATGTTACTTGTTTTATATTAAGTAATTAAATGTTTGGAATGCTTCCAAAGATGGACACTTAACCACTAAGACTGACCATAATGATCATACCAGAAAGTTGGTGTTTGAGGGGTGACAGTTTTACCTATATCATTGCCCAGTCCTATATTTTTCTCCTGTTATCAACCACAAGGGCAAGTCTCAAAGAAGAATCTTCTGGTAGGCAAGTTCCACTCATTTCTCTCTCCTATCAGCGACCAGATTGGACAAAGAAGGATGTGCTTGTAGTTGTTCCATTCATGCCGCCTTTGCACCAATGGTGTGGGAAGGTCCTAACCTTCATACCTTGCTCTACTTTTAGCCAGCTTAACAATTCCTTCCCCAGTAATGAAACCTAAGGACAAATTTTTCCTTGCTTTGCATTTTTGCTTCACATCTGCTATAGAGTTTCTAGCCTTGTGAATTATGCATATGAATAATTGGAAGAAAAGTGTAAGTTTATTTATTGTGTTCAAGTTCCTGTGTCTAGCAGATAAATTTCACATTAAGGTGATTTTCTAGTAATAAAAAAGATATCTCTAGGGACACATTTCAAATAGACCTTTCTTACAGCCTTCAACATTATGAACAGGAATAGAAAACTAATGAAATTAATTAGCAAACTAACAACTTAGATCCTGATGTATATAAACAAAGCTACTGCTAAAACTGGAAAGGAGCAGTTTGTTCTTCACTGCAATTCCTAGTTGAAGACAAAATTTCTATTTTATCCAATTAATTACTGACACATAAAGAATTCTTTCATTGTGCCTATAAAATATTTGCTATTTATAGTTATTTCTCAGTTAAACATCTTAATAGTTTTACAAGTACTCTGTTCATTGACCAAAGTTTTATATCAAGACTAGAGAATGTGTTATATCCAGATCCTTATTTCTCATTCTCACATATCTTTAAAATAGATGGGGAAGCTAGCCCTGGCTTCTATCAAGTCCTTTGCTACATTAAAGAAACAAACAAAACATTAAATGGCATTTATTAAGCATTTTAAACAACTGATTTTATACAGAGTCAGTTTAATCCTTTGAAATAGTTTAGTAAAATACTTTTGACAAATTCAGAACTATTTCTAATGGGAAGGAGAGGAAATAAGATATAAATGGAAACACTAGAGGAAGAAGAGTCCACCGTATCCTTCAAATACACTGATGCAGGTTATAGATATTGTTGAGTAGATTTGCTCTCTTAAAGTTTCAGTCCTAAAATTTTGCCCTCAGGAAAATTTTACTCCCTGTAATACCTTTCTTACATTTCCTAAAGTGTCTAGATTTGTGAAAGTTTACAACTATGAGAAGAAATACTTAGAAACCACATACAGGTTCTCATATTAAATGAAAAAAAAAAGGAATTATATTAATTAAAGCAGAGATACAATAAAACAAAGTAGAATGAAATGTTCCATGCACTCCTCACCTTTAGAGCAATGTACTATTATATAAAATCTTAGGCCTCTTTAGTCTCATTTCATTTTATTGTTAATTTTTCAATAAAATATTTTAGCTATGTGGTCATTATAAGTTTTGTGTATTCTTTTCCTGAATTCAATTTTTCTTAGTCAACTATCTGAATATCTTCAAAAACCTTGTTAAAAGTTTGAGTTATGTTTGACAGTCTTTTATTGAGCATTTGCTTTGCCAGACATGCTCTAAATACAGATGACACAAGGATAATTAACTGATTATGTTCTTGTTTTCTATGGTCTTGCAAGGAAAGAGTCACAAATCATTCCAGTTAAGTGTGATAAGCATAAAGACAAGGGGTAGACAGAAACTTCTGGTCTAGTTTGAGATGACTGTATAGAACAGAACTCAGGCTTGACTATGTGATAGCAACTGATCACAAAACTGGTCTCTGACAATTTCTCCCATCCCTGTGGACATGCCACTCCTTCCCTCCAGACAGAGAGTGAGTTTCACATTGTTTTTGAATGTGGGCTGCTGCTAAGATTTGCTTTAACCCATAGGAAGTGGTAGAAGTGATACTGTGTTACTCTTAGGCCTAGGACTTAAGAGGCCTTGCAGTTTTTGTTACCTTCTCTTGGGAAGCAGTCATCGTAAAGAAGTCTAGATGCCTCTGAGAAGAGAGAGTCCTTAGAAACAGAAAGGTCCCAGATGACAACTGACTAGGAAATGGAGAAAGAGAATCTCAGCCATCCTCAACCATTGCAGCAATAGCTGGTGAAGCCACAGCAATGTCAGGGATTCCATTTAGATGCTGTACTCCAGGTGACTTGTCCCAGACACCACGTAAATGCCTGTCTGCCCAAGGTACAGAATCATCATAAGCAAATTCGTTTTTTTCATTTTAAGCAAGTAATTATGGTTGGTTGCATACCAGTGAGCTTCCAAGTTAGCACAGTGGTAAAGAATTTGCCTACCAATGCAGGAGACCCAAGAGATGGAGGTTCGATCCCTGGGTTGCTTTAACCCATAGAAAGTGGTAGAAGTGATACTGTGTTACTTTTAGGCCTAGGACTTAAGAGGCCTTAAAGCTTTTGTTACCTTCTCTTGGGAAGCAGTCATCATAAAGAAGTCTAGATGCCTCTGAGAAGAGAGAGTCCTTGGAAACAGAAAGGAGTACTCCTATTCCCCTGGAGTAGGAAGTGGCAACCCACTCCAGTATTCTTGCCTGAAGAATCCCATGGACAGAGAAGCCTAGCAGGGTTGCAAAGAGTCGGACACAACTGAGTGACTGAGAATGAGCACATAAGATAAGTGAAAATATGAGTAATACAAAACTGAGAATAGGGCATGGAGGTGGGCAGTTAGAATACAAGATTCAAAGATTCAAGGGTGTTTCAAACTCTAAAATTTAAAATTCATATGAGTAACATACGATGATATGCCTAACAATAGAACTAATTATTTGTCCTTAATTACAGTTTTAACTGGGTAACTAGAACTTGTTTGTACAGTATTCATAAGTACATAAAACTGTGTATTTTCAGTAAATCTGGCTGTGTTTTTCTCTTATATTCTTTTCTTCTATGCATTATAGATGATTTCCCTCCAAGACCCATATGTCCTGAGACTTTCCAGGTGCTCAGGTGAGGTGGGCTAGAGGAAATAAAGTAACATGGATTTGCATTCTAAAATGTTATCTTGATAACTAATAAATCTAACCTTTCCAGGCGGATGTATGGAGGTAAAGGTACTAATTGATCATGTTGGCACTTAGGTGTTGCTCATTCTGCAAAGGCCACGTTAATTCAAATTGATGTGATTCAAATTAACCTTAATCAGCTTCTACACAGACTGTGATTCCATTACAGGATACCTTGCAATTAGATTTCTCCTGTCTCTTTATCTGCCCCATGCCATTATGAAACGGTTTACATTTTTTCTTTTGGCTTTTAGGGTGTTAAGATTTTTAATAATAATCATCCATTTACACATATCCTGTCATCATTACTGGCTTCAAGATTGACTTTTAATATTTACTTTTTGGTTTTGTTTACTCTAAAAATGTATAAATACCTGGATCAGTGTGACCTATATTAATCTTAGGCATTTTCACTTGGCTTGAAAGTTAGGGAGTTTTAAGAGAAGATGAGCCAGATATAATATGTATGCACTCCTATTTTTTGTTAATAAACCAAATGACCATGTTTAGGAAACTAAGTAATTAAGACACTTATAAACTGGAACATATACCTATACCATAAAAGGTAATAAATACACCTTTGAAAACATAAGTGTGAATGAGTTTAGAGGAATACAGTCTTTGCAAAGTATCAATATTTCTATTTTAATTATGTAAACTAGACAATTTTTAAATTTTCTTTCTATTTCATCCTTATGCTCTTGGGATAATTTTGGAAGTCAATGCTTCCCTGTAAGGATGCTAAAGTATTCTTTCATATGACATATTTTAGAAACTTTGCCTTCAATTTTATTCTAAAATGAAAAGAGAGTAAACTTTGGTTTTATCACCTTCTATATCAGAGCTCTGATCATATGTTCAGTGAATACTGCTGAGAGATGTGAGGCCATAAAAGGAGACTGGCTGCATTTGACTATGTCAAGTGAAGTGAATTAAAGATGATCAGTCATGTCTGAGTCTTTGTGACCTCATGGACTGTAGCCTGCCAGACTCCCCTGTCCATTGAATTATCCAGGCCAGAATACTGGAATGGGTTCCCTTCTCCTGGAAATCTTCCCAACCCAGGGATGGAACCCAGGTCTCCTGCATTGCAGGAGGATTCTTTACCAGCTGAGCTACTAAGGAAGCCCTATTTGAATATAGTTCCACCCTAAGCAGCATTACCCTCTATGAATTACTGAGCCTCTCTGTTCTCCATCTACATATAGGTATGATACCACCCACATCTTAGGATAGTTGTGAGAATGGAATAAGCACATGCATGTATATTTCCATCTCCTACATAAGCAATGGCTTGCCACAAATTTTAAAGTAACCAATAACTAACTTAATTAGAACCTAGTACTTTATTCAGATAATTGTATATCTGATATCCTTCAGATTAAAACTGAAAACCATGGTAAGCATCAAGGCCAATTTCATGGGTGTGAATTTTTTCTAAAAAACTGACAAGATATGTAATTTAAGACACATTTACCTATAATATGACAAATGCCCTTCATTGTGTAGAATGTAGTTACATAAAACAAAGGCCATTTGGAACCTATTGAATTGCTGTAAGTAGTGTAGTGATATGATTAAATGTGTGAAATTTAGAGAGATCAATCTCTTCCAGCATGGAGAAGGCAAGCGAGGTATCATGGGGGTTGGGTGGGCAAAACAGGGACAGAGAGTCGTTTGTGGCTCCAGCAGTCATTCAGTACAAAGATGCTTTTCCTCTATAGATGGTAGTGGCAGAACAGAAGCACATAAGTGGTAGCTTTGTCCATGAGAAACCAATATAAATATTATAATTAAAGCAACCTAGTTTCCACAGCCTTAGAAAAACAAGGGTCATCAGTTATTGCAAAATTCTATAAAAGACCATTATGTGAATTTCTGAACACATCAAGTATTACATTTGCTTATGCTTAATATGCTTTTCCCCATGGGTGAAACGCTTGAAAGATGAACAGTGGAATTTCAATGAATTTATTTTTTCTAAAGATATAGTTTTTTAAAAAGATATATGCCCTTTCATATTTTTAGGTTCATGGACTAATAGTCTAATCTTGATATTTTCTTTCTAAATTTGTTCAGTGAATACTGCTGAGAGAGAAAGAAGGGAGCTTATAGGTATAATTTGTAACTTTAAAAATAGAATAATTTCAGTGGTCAAAGTTCTTGGGATTTTGTTGCTGAAGAGAGGAAATATTTGGAGTTATAAAGTTCAATGAATGAGGAAAAAATATCACCAGATATCTTGCCCTTGTGGCCAGTACAGTTTGCCAAAATGAGAGGAGGACTTGCTATGAAAGGAAATACTGTCAACTGTATACTATCTCACTAGTGAAGTTAGGAAAAGTGCCTGAGATGGCCACAGGGTCTCTGGTCAGCTGGGCTAAGCATCCTTCACTTTGAGAGATATAGGAGAATCTCTTTGTTCAGAGGAGAATCAGATTTAAGTTAAGAGTCTGATCATGATAGTAACAAACAGAAGAATGAGAATGTAGGGGCATGAGTTAACCAGGAAATTGGGGCCCAGAGATGGAGCAGAAAGAATTAAATTGGATAATATCTGTATATTTTCTGGCAGCATATCAAGTATTTGTGTTCCTTAGATGTTTATAGGGCTTCCCTGATGTCTCAGACAGTAAAGCAACTGCCTGCAATGCAGGAGACCTGAGTTCGATCCCTAGGTTAGGAAGATCCCCTGGAGAAAGAAATGGCAACCCACTTCAGTACTCTTGCCTGGAAAATCCCATGGACTGAGGAGCCTGGTAGGCTACAGTCCATGGCGTCGCAAAGAGTCAGACACGACTGAGCGACTTAGATGTTTACAGATTTCCTTAGTGACTAAGACAGTAAAGAATCTGCCTGCAATGCAGGAGACCTGGGATTGATGTCTAGGTCAAGAAGATCCCCTGGAGAAGGAATGACTAGCCACTTTAGTATTCTTGCCTGAAGAATTCCATGGACAGAGGAGCCTGACTGGCTACAGTCCATAGGGTCGCAAAGAGTCATAGCATCGCAAAGAGTCATAGGGTCGCAAAGACACAACTGAGTGACTTTCACTTTCACTTAAGATGTTTATACAATTCCCCATTTCCACAATACTCACCTCCTTGTTCACATTAGCCACATTCAGCTCTGAGCAGGTAGCAAGATTCTCAAGATGCAGCATAAAAAAAATGGAGAGCAGTGCATAGTCATCCATTATGCTTTCAAAAATTTGCCTCTGTTTAATTCTACCTTCATTGAGCAAAACTTAATCTACTTGAAAACGTTCTGAGGCAGGTCTTCTTCTAATGACTGTGTGGTACTCAAATTTTCCCCATTTTTTTCACAATTTTCTAGCTTTGCATTCATCTAACATGGTAACTTTTGTACAGTAGGTGCTAAATAAATGACTAAAGGGCTTGAATGAATAACATGTCAGGATAATTTCCATAGGCTGGAGCACAAGATAAATATTAGATGACATTAATCTTTTCTCACTTCATTCCACAGTATGTGCAGTTCCTTGAAGCTAGGTAATTTACACTCTTTTTTAGAGGATTTGCCTTTTCCACTGTGCCAATCTTCATCACAGCAAAGAGTTGGAGTTTTAATTAAAGGAAAAATAGCAAAGCAGGTCAAATCATCTACAATTAATTGCATGTGGCAAACTGCTCAAAAGTGTACATAAGACATTCAACAAACAAACATGAACATTAATTACAAAAACAAATGTAGTCAAATCCAATTATATGATGGTCTACTTAAGTTTTGGAGTCAAAACTGCAATAAGTATTTATAAAGTGATAAAAATATATTGATATAGTAATTTCATGAAAGTAATTTATACAACAGCAGGTAAGGAAAAAATGAATATACTTGACATCAACCAAGGGAGATTATTACCCATCACATGTGTATAAACAAAAAGAGGAATCCCTTTGGATTCCAGTTTTATTTTTTAAACCCCTAAAAGCATATTTCGTTAAATAGTTTGCAGTTTACAGTCAAAATATTAATGGTATATTGGGGTGATGAGATGTGTTTAAAAATGAACAAATAAATAAATACAAGCAGCACAATGATGATTGAGATAAATTCTTTAATGAAACTTTAAAAAATACCTTTAAGAGAATTAGATTTTTTTTAAACTAGAACTCCTTGTGATTACTTATTGTCTACTCAAGTTGATTAGCAAGTAGAAGCATCTACTTTAAAACATGTTTTGTGTTTTAAACCATAAATATATTTGTGATTACATATACATAGATATGTCTCTCCAGTAGACCGCAGCACTCTCCAGTAGAACCTTCTGCAGCGATGGAAATAGTCTGTATCTGCACTGTTCAAAAGAGTAATCGCTAATCATATGTGAGTTCTGAGCACTTAAAATGTGGTTGTTGTGTCTGGGAAACTTAATTTTAATTTTTAATCATAATTAACTAAAATTTAAGTTTAAATAATAAACTGTACCGAGTGGCAAGCACAGACTGTATGTGTGTGCTCTTAGTCTTAACTGAAGGCTAAGTACTGGCTCTTTCAGTGCAGATGCAATAGGAGGAAATTTTGAGACTCATGCAGTAAGTCTCATAAAACCTACAACTGAAAAATTAAATTATTTAAACTCTCTACTATTAAATTTATTTAGCTCAGTCTCTCTGGGATTAAGTTTGTCTCTTAAGCAAACAAAAAGAAGTTTGAGTCAAGCAATTTCTGGTGCTGCTTTTTGTGTAGAATTCTGAAGCTAATAACAAGAAATGCATTGACAGTCATTAATTTTGAAATTACATATTTCTGTCTAAGCCAAACATGGACACATATGAGTAAGAATTTCTACATCAGAATTAATTTTCACTTTTTAATTCAGTAAGAAAAATAAAACCTTTATCGTTAATGACATTGGTAGAATTACCAAAACATTTATACTTCTACTTTAGAGTTAACAAGTAAAAGAAATTTTTGAAGTATTTCCAGGATGGAACCCTAATTGTGAAAGAGATATTATCATCTGGATTATTCAAATAATGAATTTATAATTCTTGCCTCAATTTATGAAAATAAGTTGCAAACATACATATTTAACATTAAGGACAATATTCTAACGTCATCTGACAGATGAATAAATCTGCTTGTACAACAAATGTGTAATATTTATTCAGATGTTCATTGAATTTTTCTGCTAGTACACTCATATTTCTTGATTTAAATTAGCCAACAACAGTGTTTCAAATGTAAAACAAAAGCATGTCATAATCTACAGCATTAAAGTATGGTGTGACTTTCATTTTTGTAGTCTCCCAAAGCCATATATCCAAACTCAAATTTAAGAATGAGACATATGAAAATAAAGTGCTTATTTTTCCTGCAAAGAGACAATATTTAAGAAGCACAACACAACACAATGTGAATTATGATGTAATAATTCATACCCTTTGCATTGTTAGATATGACTGTACTGAGTGCTATTTAATGCACAAGGTGTGAATTATTACCCCATAATTCACACCATGAAATGATTTATTGTGCTTATAAAGAAGTCCCTATACAAAAAAAAATTTTATTAGAGTAAAATGTTCCAATTTAATATGTTTTTAAAAGGAAATGTGAGAGAACAGTAAGAATGGGAATTAAAATAACATCAAACATTATCTTGAATTTTAAGCACATTTTCTTTAATCAAAATCAAAATGTATTTTTTTTTTTTGCTTTTCTTGACTCATGTTCAGATCCAGGAGGTATTTTAGCAGCCAAGTCAGTTTAACCATCCTATACCAGAGATCCCTTTGGAATCATCCATTTTTTGCAAATTCACCTCCCCTGCTAGGATTTTCACTATTACTTCAGAGCAACATAGCCCTCTGAAGTTTTACTTGTACTCTTTAAAGCATGCTAGTTTAGTTCTTGTGCACACACAAAAAAATGATGAAAGTCTCTCAGCTTGCTTCTGTAGAGTTCTAGATGGTATAAAGGCACAGAGCTGAAGTACATGTTTACCTTTGAACTTGGGATTCCTGTAAATGTCTTCATTGTGGGTGGCTAACTCCACTGGGAAAAAAAAATAAGAAAAAAAAAACCCTCTCCAAACTACCACCTCCCTTCCTCCATTTACACTTCTCAAGCTAGCTGTCAGGAAGTTTGGCCTATAGTGGGATTTTCTGAGTTCCTTTAAATATGAAGCTGTATAAAAATGAAACAAGTAAGTACTCAACTGACTTTTACCTATGAAGAGCATACATAGGGCTACTGTGGGATAGTAAGCACAGATTAAAGAAAAATCTTGTTGAGCAAGGCTTAGAGTAATTGCTCAGGGAATTTTAGAAAATTGTCCAAAATTTTCAAGGGAGAGAGCCCAGATGCAGCTTAAGGTCTCCCTCTCTATATATATTATATATATATATATACACACATACACACACATACACATCCCCACATGCATAGAAATAGAAAGCCAAATGTCATAGCTTTATTTTTCGCCCTTAAGCCCTCCTCTAGGTCATAGATATTAAAGAGAGGTGACAAGCAAAGATATAAGCAATGATTGGGAGAATAAATGATTAAGTTAAACAATATCCCCAACACAAGTACCAAGATAAGTCAGATGGTAAGGCTATTATTTGAAGTTAACAGGAAAATAAGTGAGTGGTAGTAAGTTTCATCGGTTTTGCTAACTAGAGAATGTTGCTTGCCACCCGGCTCTATGAAGATTAGGTCTTTAGCTACTACAGTTGCTGACCTTTAACACATTCTGAAAGGAACTCAGGGTAGAGATCAGGTGTGAGTGTTCTGTGTTCTGAGTGAAACTGGCAGAACAGACCTTCAGATAAATATTTTCAGGAGAAAATGTTATGAACCCAACTTCTTGCATTTTGGCATACCTAGAAAAGTGCTGCAATCATTAACAGAGGCATCTGCTCCTTGTGACTAGAGCAACTATCAAGATATGTGCATGTACCCCCTTTAAAAAATTATATATATATATTTCCATACACCTCACCTCTTTAACCTGTTACTGAGTCGAGTCCCAGTGTTCGCTGCTCACCAGTGTTTCTAGGAAGAAAAATTAAAGACATTAAAGACATTCTGCCTTTAATCAGAATTTCAGCAAGCTGGGGAGGGGTGGACTCAGTGTCTCCTAAAAGTCACCTCCAAAGAATCTGCTCAGCCATGAAAGCCTTTAAAGAGAAACAGGGAAGAAATCTCAGTTAATCATTGAGATAAGTGGTCAGTCATTGCCACCCTCAACGCACACAGGCTTGTCGACTTCCTATGATCTTTCTTTAGGTGCTATCTTGTTCACAGAGTTTGCTCATGAAATGAAGGGAAAGCTAGGGAAGAGTTCTGGTCATCTGTTAATTATTCTTCATTTCTACTGCTTTGATCTATGGCAAGAACCAAAAAGTTAGGCAGAAGTATTCTGGATTAAAAGAGGAAAAGTATGCTAGGACCAGAGATGACTAGAGCATGGAAGTGCCTGGTTTAGGTTAGTGACAAAACAAGGAGGGGCCTCCTGCAGAGAGCTCTTTCCTGCAAAGAGCTTTTTCCTGCCAATATCTGCTTTCAAATTCCTGTTTGTCAAAACACCATTCCATTTCTATGGAATCATGGGTGAAGGTCCACCCTCTGCAACATCTTGGGCACTGTGTTCTTAGAGTTGAAAACGTCTGTGGCATCTCTTTCACACTGTTGTAATTGCCCACTTATATACACCAGCAGAACAATCTACTATTATTTTGATGCCCATTATGAGCAATAGTGTTAATCCTATTCTCTTAGGGCCAGTTCTTAGAACTGTGCGAGCCATAGACACAGTATTTCTCGAGTTGGAGCAGTTTATGTTACAGCTGCAGTCTAGTCATCGTGTACTTAGCATTTTCCCTCTGGTGTTGCTTACAATATCTGTGAAACAACTCAGAAATTTGCATCAGACAACTGAGTTTGTGACTCTCTTGTCCTAATCATTAGCTTCTTGAGCCTGCTCACTCTTTTTTGAGAGACTTCAGCTTTTTCTCAGGAGAAATGGTGGGCCTTTGTACTTGGAGGGCGGGGGTTGGAACGCTGGAGGATTCTGCTCACTTAATTCCGGGAGAAATTCCATAGAGCTATCTGAGAGGCTGTCTTCCAAGCCATGGCGCTCAGTAACTTCCCAAATAAAACTGAACGCACAGCTCTCTTTTTGTTCTTGTGTGTGTGTGTGTGTGTTTCAGTCAACAATTTGTGGGATACTTCAGAGACAAAACTAATAATATTCCTTTTGTTTGTATTATTATTTTTTCATTTAAAGTAAAATAAATAAAAAGTTGCCAGCTTTGCTATTTTTAACTAAAATTCAGTGGGATTAAGTACACTGATGATATTGTAAAACCATCAACATTATCCATTTTCAGAAGTTTTTCATCATCTCAAACAGAAATTCTGTACCTAGGAAACAATAACTCCCTTTATCCCTTCTCCAAGCCCTTTGTACCTTCTATTTTACTTTCTGTCTCAAGGAATTATTTTGGTTTTCAACTGAATTGTGAGACTATATATTTTACTGTTGGCACTGCAGAAAGTGGTAGTTTTCTTTCATTGTTGATGCCTAAGTCCTAAAGTTTTCTTTAAAGAGCATGACTTAATTTCTTAAAAGTGAGGTACATAAATAAACTTAGTAAGATAGTATTAGCTTCAAGAAATTTGTACTTTGATTTTTTACATGAATATTTTTGTATTCTTGATGGGCTATGTCATAAAAAAGATAGCATGGAGAACACACTATTCATTTCAAATATCTGAGGTTTTGCTATTTAGATTCCCCCCCCCCCACTGGGATACGGTCCTATATTAAGAGGGATATGATTTGTATAAGGAAGAATTTGTCTAAATGTTAACTCTCCTTTGTTAACTGAAGTCATTATGACTCTTGTCAGAGTATTTTGCTAATATCCTTGAAATTTTTAAAAGGAAATACCCAATTTTTTTCCAGTAGCCATATCACTTATAAGAATTGACTTTTAATGCATTTAAGTTGGATTCTTCTTATCTTTATATTAGCTGTGCCCTCCTAACATTTTAAAACAAGATATGTAGTCACCATTAAATATTGAAGAATGATCTCAGAATATGAGAAAATAGAGTTAACCAGTTTTATCAGGTTTTAATATTCTACTGTTTCTTTAGTTAATTAAAACCCTCTCTGTTTGATTTTAAGTTTGCTCATAAAAGATATATACCATAGTGTTGAAAAAATTAACTGGTACGTTATTTCAAACAATGATTAAGTTTCAGAGATATTAGCCAAAAGCCCAGAATTACTGTGTATTTTGTGGGTAGGAAAGAAAATGAACAAAATTAATGATTACATATTTAAACATAAGCTTTCATGGATGGGAGTTTGAATCCCACTCCTGACAAGCCAGCCTTTGGGGGCTTCCTATGATGCACTGGTGGTAAAGAACCTTCTTGCCAATACAGGAGAAATAAGAGATGAGGGTTCAATCCCTGGTAGGGAAGATCCCCTGGAGGAGGGCCTGGTAATCCATTCCAGTATTCTTGCCTGGAGAACGCCATGGACAGAGGAGCCTGGTGGGCTATAATCCATAGGGTCGCAAAGAGTCAGACATGACTAAAGCAACATAACACAACACATACCTTGATTAATTGTATTAATTGTGTTGGAATCTGGCTCAAATCATTAAAAACATCTTCAGCCTAAATGTCTCATTATTAAAATGAAAATTCATAAACATACTCTGAGGAATGTATGAGTTACTTTATGTAAAGGAAATGAAATAACACATGGCTTTGAATAATTCCTGGTACATAGACAGTATGTAAATGTTAACTACTATCATCATCATTATCATTTTAGGCTAATGTAGTGTTTTTTCTATTAATTATTATTACATGTAATTCATTCTCTTTGTACTTTTTTTTAGCCACTTAAAAACATTTGAGACAATATGATTTAAACCAAAATTATGAATATTTTTCTTGAGAAACTTGTACTTTATGTTAATATTTAGATTCATTATATATAATCAAATGTATATCTAAAACATATTCCTATAGAAAATGAATATTTGCTGATTTAAAAGGACAATTTTACTTAGCTTCTATAATAGCTTTTAAAATAAGGACATTACTCCATGTATCATTATGTTTCCCTGTGTATCTACATCCTTCTGAAAATAGATCATAGATGTCCCACAAGTAATTGAACATCAGCTACAAAAATACTACAGTGTATCATCCTTTTCTCCTGCACCCATAAAAACCTGTCTTTTCTCTTTTATTCTGATTTGGGCTAGATATAGATTTAATTCATATCATATTACCAATTTAGGAAATTCATCACTCATTTCTATCCACTTAGTTAGGTTGTTTATCTGTTTGTACCTCTGAGCTATCTCCCAAACTCATTCCCATGTTGACATTCTGGGATATGATATTATGCCTTCAATAATTCTTCACTGGTTCATGCTTTTTTAACTGTTCCCCTTTCTTTCACAGCATCTATTGTTACCAGCCATCAAACTGGTATTCATCTTTTATCTATAGACTGTAAAGCTTGATCTATTTGGAACTGTGCTAAGTACCAACTAAATGATTATTAATTACATTGTTATTATCCTCATGATATTTATTCTTTAAAATGAGAGTGTAATTTTTAATGAGTTTATCTTCTAATAAAAGCAATAGTTAAATCTAGATTAAATTAATTATTGATTTAATTCAAGTAGATAGAATTCAAGTAAATAATCAAATTGATAGAATTCAAGTAAATTAATCAAATCCATTTACTGTTAATATTTAAACTACTTGTTAGAAGAAAAATACTTGATCAATATTTAATCTATTCATGAAATGAAATGTACTCCAAATCCACTTTCTAAACTTCTCTACCTGGTTTGGACTTAAGGAGGCTATATTATATAGACTCCATGCCTGAAGACTTTCAAGGAGGTTTGGCCAGTGGGACTCAGCAGAAGGATTTAAGAGTGGGAGAACAGTAGCTTTCCATAGGCTGGCTGTATCTAAGGCCATAGTACATCTTGAACATCCCTCTTGCTTTCACCTTCTATCTCTGGTTTCCAGTAATTGCTTCCTCGTCTTGCTTCTTTGGGCCCAGTGTTAGTTACAGCTCTCAAACCATTTCTTCTATCCCAGTGGTACTGGAACACCCTCTTGATTGTTTGCCTACATGTTTACCTAATTTCGGTATGTCAAATTCATTGTTTTATTAAAGTGCTCTCAACTCTACAGTTGCTTTATTTAATGATTAACTTCTTAGGCTCTTAATTGATATGAATATATTAAAATATAATTGCTTTTATTATATTTCACTATCTTTGATATTTTAATATATGGAATGAATTTATTATCCTTGGGTATATCATCATACAATGTTGCCTGTACATGGATAATATGTTTCATACTACATATTTTATGCAATGAGTTTTATTTCTTCCTTGGAATATGGCAAAAGAGGTATAAACATTTTTCATGGCCAAATAAATTTACTACCATGTTTATAGGACTTCTCTGTAGCTCAGATGGTATAGAATCTGCCTTCATTGTAGGAGACCTGTGTTTGATCCCTAGGTTCCTGGAGAGGGGAATGGCAACCAACTACAATATTCTTGCCTGGAGAATTCCAAGGACAGAGGAGCCTCGGGGGGCTATAGTGTGTGGGGTTGCAAAGAGTCAGATGTCTGGGTGACTAACACTATAACTACTACTACTGTGTTTATGTAGTTTCAAAAATTTTATAATTCTGTGCAGATAGAAAATGCTATGTATTTGTAATCACTCACACAACAAATAGCATTTCTATAAGAAATATGTAAAACAGCTGAAGCCCAAGAAGTTTTGAAACTTCTGAAATCACAGAGCTCAAATGGATATATATCTATATAATAATGTCCTTCTCATGTATGTGTTTTCTATTTTCTTTGAAGTCCTGTGCAATCCTTGATGTTTTCAGAATCTCCTATAATATTATTTAATTAATTTCTTTTCAAAATATTCTTGCAAGTTTGTTTTCATAGTTTATGGAATCATCCATCCACTACCTGTTACTTGAATGCTTATTTTTGCACTGCTGACTTGCCAGAAGAGTGCTTAAGTGACTTCCCTCTTTATTCTTTCTCTGTTAAAAAATGTGCTACAGAATTAACGTGATCAAGTCTATGCATACAAGCCTGCATTGAACTGACACTTTCATTTTCCTCTGACTACTTCTTATTTTATATTCATGTGCTAAAATGATGCTTATCTTTGATTTCAATATTCAAAGATCTGATCTCATAAAAATGATGCTGTCACTTGTTACTGAGGCACCTCTGATATTGACTTTTTGAAACCTTTTAGTGCAAAATCAATCGGCTCAAGGAATACTGCTACTCAAGAAATACAGACTTTTATTTTAATGTTAAAATCTAAAAGTGTGGTGGAAGCAACTTAAGCTGTAGAAATACTTACTTTAAACCATCAAATTTAGTCAGAATTATAATTATTCTATTTCACATAGTTAAAAAACTAATCCACTTATAAATTTACTATCACATATATCCTTTAATATTTTAATATATATAAATAAATGGATAAAATTGTTACATTTCTTCTAATAAGCATTCATGTTTGAAAATATTAGTTTTTCATTGATAATCATACAGTTCAGCTCAGTTCAGTTGGTCAGTCATGTCCGACTCTTTGCGACCCCATGAATCGCAGCACATCAGGCCTCCCTGTCCATCACCGGAGTTCACTCAGACTCACATCCATCGAGCGAGCCATCTCATCCTCTGTCATCCCCTTCTCCTCCTGCCCCCAATCCCTCCCAACATCAAAGTCTTTTCCAGTGAGTCAGCTCTTCGCATAAGGTGGCCAAAGTACTGGAGCTTCAGCTTTAGCATCATTCCTTCCAAAGAAATCCCAGGTCTGATCTTCAGAATGGACTGGTAGGATCTCCTTGCAGTCCAAGGGACTCTCAAAAGTTTTCTCCAACACCACAGTTCAAAAGCATCAATTCTTTGGCACTCAGCCTTCTTCATAATCATACAAAAATTATTAATTGATAAATATAAACCACAATAATAAAAACAAAATAACATTGATTTAACTTTTAAAAGTATTTGCTATTTAGTCCAAGGAGTCTGCTTCACATGGTTTTGAAGGAAAAGTCAGTGCAGCCCACACACCCAGTGTTAGCAGTATTTTGGGACAGTTATTAGAAGTGAACATGTGTAGACAATAAAGAACAAATTCACAGCTGGGTCGCTATGAAGGAGCTGACTCTTCCTGAATCTCCTGAGACAAAGGACAGAATTAGTTGGCCTTTTCAGCATTTCAAAGTCCTTCGGTTTGTGCTTGTGTTAGGAGCAGGTGAAGGAGCTGTTCTGATACGTTTGAAGGCATATTCTCAAGATTAAAAAAATAATAATAATTTTTGTCTACTATTTGCTTTAACACAATATCATGGTCTGTAGTAACATTTTTTTTTAAGTCAGTTTATCTTCATCGAAGAAAGTTTTACCTGTGTTCAGTAGTTAACTCACATAGCTAACACACTAGTTGTTGTTTAGTCAAAAAGTCGTGTCCGATTCTTTGCATCCCCATGGACTGTGGTCCATCAGGCCTTTTAGTCCATGAGATGCTCCAGGCAAGGATACTGGAGTGGCCGCCACTTCCTTCTCCAGGGCATCTTCCTGACCAGGGATCCATCCCATGACTGCTGCATTGGCAGAAGATCCTTTGCCCCTGAGCCAGCAGGGAAGCTCCAGTGCATTAGTATTTCTGATAAAATTGTGATCATTATAACTTCCTGAACAAAATTCAGAATGGATGTGACTAAAGAAAGACATTTCAGAGAACTTCGGTTTATGTCTTCAACAAAGTGCTCATTTGAGACGAGTCATCTTTTTTTTTTGACATAAAACATGTCTTAAACTCATCAAGTGTAAAATTTTGAGATAAAATTATTTGATTATAGTTTCTACTTTTCTTTCTAATGTAAGAATAAAACAAAATTGAGAAAGAAGTAAAAAAAGAGTTTCGAATTGTGCTAGTGTTTAATGATGTTTAAGAATGATTTGACTTCCATTATAAAAAAATATATAAGGCTTTTTATTATTGTATGTTATGTGTTCTCAGTGTGTGTCTGTGGGTGGAATGGGTGATACCATCATGAGACACGAATACTTAATTTATTAACTTAATTCAGATAACAATATCTATAATACATCCAAATTATAATGGGGACATGCTTAGATTAATATATGTATCAGTTCAGTTCAATTCAGTCACTCAGTCATGTCCGACTTTTTGCGACCCCATGAATAGCAGCTTGCCAGGCCTCCCTGTCCATCACCTACTCCCGGAGTTCGCTCAGACTCACGTCCATTGAGTCAGTGATGTCAACCAGCCATCTAATCCTTGGTTTTCCCCTTCTCCTCCTGCCCCCAATCCCTCCCAGCATCAAAAACTTTTCCAATGAATCAACACTTCGCATGAGGTGGCCAAAGTACTGGAGTTTCAGCTTTATCATCATTCCTTCCAAAGAAATCCCAGGGCTGATCTCCTTCAGAATGGACTGGTTGGGTCTCCTTGCAGTCCAAGGAACTCTCAAGAGTCTTCTCCAACACCACAGTTCAAAAGCATCAAGTCTTTGGAGCTCAGCCTTCTTCACAGTCCAACTCTCACATCCCTACATGACCATAGAAAAACCATGGCCTTGACTAGACGGACCTTAGTCGGCAAAGTAATGTCTCTGCTTTTGAATATGCTATCTAGGTTGCTCATAACTTTTCTTCCAAGGAGTAAGCGTCTTAATTTCATGGCTGCAGGTACCATCTGCAGTGATTTTGGAGCCCAAAAAAATAAAGTCTGACACTGTTTCCACTGTTTCTCCATCTATTCCCCATGGAGTGATGGGACCAGATGCCATGATCTTCATTTTCTGAATGTTGAGCTTTAAGCAAACTTGTTCACTCTCCTCTTTCACTTTCATCAAAAGGCTTTTTAGTTCCTCTTCACTTTTTGCCTTAAGGGTAGTGTCATCTGCATATCTGAGGTTATTGATATTTCTCCCGGCAACCTTGATTCCAGCTTGTGCTTCTTCCAGCCCAGCGTTTCTCATGATGTACTCTGCATAGAAGTTAAATAAGCAGGGTGACAATATACAGCCTTGACGTTCTCCTTTTCCCATTTGCAACCAGTCTGTTGTTCCATGTCCAGTTCTAACTGTTGCTTCCTGACCTGCATACAGATTTCTCAAGAGGCAGGTTAGATGGTCTGGTATTCCCATCTCTCTCAGAATTTTCCACAGTTGATTGTGATCCACACAGTCAAAGGCTTTGGCATAGTCAATAAAGCCGAAATAGATGTTTTTTTCTGGAACTCTCTTGCTTTTTCCATGATCCAGCAGATGTTGGGAATTTGATCTCTGGTTCCTCTGCCTTTTCTAAAAGCAGTTTGAACATCTGGAAGTTCACAGTTCACGTATTGCTGAAGCCTAGCTTGAAGAATTTTGAACATTACTTTACTAGCATGTGAGATGAGTGCAATTGTGCTGTAGTTTGAGAATTCCTTGGCATTGCCTTTCTTTGGGATTGGAATGAAAACTGACCTTTTCCAGTGCTGTGGCCACTGCTGAGTTTTCCAAACTTGCTGGCATATTGAGTGCAGCACTTTCACAGCATCATCTTTCAGGATTGGAAACAGCTCAGCTGGAATTCCATCACCTCCACTAGCTTTGCTCATAGCGATGTTTTCCAAGGCCCACTTGCCTTCACATTCCAGGATGTCTGGCTCTAGGTGAGTGATCATGCCATCATGATTATCTGGGTCTTGAAGATCCTTTTTGCACAGTTCTTCTGTGTATTCTTGCCATCTCTTCTTAACATCTTCTGCTTCTGTTAGGTCCATACCATTTCTGTCCTTTATTGAGCCCATCTTTACATGAAATGCTCCCTTGGTATCTCTAATTTCCTTGAAGAGATCTCTAGTCTTTCCCATTCTGTTGTTTTCCTCTATTTCTTTGCATTGATAGTAACCAAAAAAGCTCCCTGTTCTTTCATCACTCTGGATGTTTTTATATGCACTGAAATGCTAATTCTGAAGTTTAAGGAAAAACAGAAACTGTGGAAACTCTCAAATTCTCACGAATTTTCACATGAGAAAAATTATTATTTTTACTAAAGACACCTTTGTTTTCTGTTAAGGGCTGGGCTCAGTGGAACTTACAATCTAAACTAAAAATAAAATGCATTAGACATTCAGAATATTATTCTAATTTCTTTATAACCTCCTCTCCTCATTTTTTGCTTACACAAATGTTATTTTGAGTATCATTTCTATCTCATGTACTATGCTAGATACCAAGGAAATAAAGAAAAAGATACTTCTTGTTTTGCTCCAATGGCAGGAAATGGTTATACACCACCTATTGGAATATTTTGTGATTTATTTCATAGTAGAAAATAATAAAGTAAATGAAACAGATAAGAACAAGAAAAGGCTTTCTAATGAGAAGTCATGCCTGGTGGTGAGAAATTGGATGATCCTTTTCTAAGAACTCAGAGGGCTTATCATTTTTAGAAGGCGAACCTCAAGAGAAGTTATAGGAGAAGAGGCAGAAAAGAAAGATAAAAGCCTGAAAAATCTCATTGTCTTGCATGACAAGCTGAGTCATGTGTTCTTTGTCCTGCGGAAAAAGAGGGCTCTTTGAAGGGTCTGAAACACGGAAGAAGCTTCATCAGGTTACTGTTTTGGAAAGACTAGTCAGAAGGCAGCATAAGGAATAAAACTGGTGTTGAAGTCATAGTAGATATAGACAACATAGAAGGTATAACAAAAATTGAGGCTGGTGAGAATGAGAAAGGAATGAACTAGAGTAGAGAACAGACATAAACATTGACTATTTGAGCTCTGGGTTAAAAAATAATAATTCAGGATGTTGGCCCGATTTCATTTCTGGGTAACCATGCATTATGGTGCTATTCAAAAGGAGAATGAGTATAAAGAGGATCTTATTTGGGGGATTTTGGGGATCCTGAGAAATGAATCTAATCTTGTGTACACTGCAGTACCTGTAAGCAATTGAATGCCAAGTAAAGATCATGAGAAAGTTTTCTCAAGGATAATCTACTTTTTCAGAGTGAGGGAAAAGGACTAGGCCATGAAAACTCAAATTTATTGTGGCTGACATAAGAAGGTATTTAAATAGATATTAAAAGTCTGTAAAGCTGTCATGTCTATTCCCAGAGACCACATAGGAGAATAATGCTTAGTAAGAGGCTCTTCTTCATTTGACTTTAACTCCAATATGTTGCAAGATAAATTTTTCTGATGCAAGCTCTGCTCATGTTGCACTTTGGTTAAGAGAAACTTTTCATTTTTTTTATGCCATGTGAAATACAGAGTTTTTGACACTCCAGGCTATATCATGGCTTTCAAACCTTATCTCCTTCTAGTTTTTTCCACATACCATATGCTACTGCACAAATGAAAAATAAGCTATTCCCTGAATAATCAGTTAATCTTCTCTCCCTGATCTTTTGCCTTTGATTTAAAATTCAGTCTTTATAAATCAACCATTTAAATCTTCCTTGACTGTGATCTCCTTCTTGGAAATGCCTTAATTTTTCCCAGTTGCACTTGTTCACTCCTTGCTTTAACACCACTTGGGTGTTGTTTCCCCCTGACTACTTACATGTCATAAGATGTGTAGTATGGTTATTTTTGTGCATTTACTCTGTATTTTTACCATTATATCAAAGTCTCTTTTGGAGGTAAATGTGTGCTTTTATCCATTTTGGCTTTCCCTTAAACACTTGTATCATAGTATATCCTCAATAAATATTTTAAGTATTGAATTAAATATAACATAGCTTATATTTAATTGAAAAAATAAACTTCAAATGCATATTCAATATCACCTAATTTAAATAATGTAATATCTTGAGCTGGAAATGTTCACTTTATACATAAAGATGTGAGAACTATTTTTACACAATTATTTTGCCATCTACTGTATCATATTTGTTTATCTGTTTAAGTAAGATTTTTTAGTGATAAGAGTTATTGGCATATGGAAATTGAGAATGAATATTTTCATAGTGAGAAATGAAAACACATATTCTATTCGTATATTGCACATCACATTATAGGTATCAATAGGTACATAGAATATATGTTTTATTAAGTAGTGAAGTTAAACTGGAAACTATTTATTTTGGAGAATAGATTACCAAAACTTGATGCAATGGGAAAAACGCATACACCATAATCAAACAGAACAACTTTAGATTCCTTGAGTTAGGAGGGTGAGTGTGAGATTTTTACTTCTTTGAGTGACAGCATCCTCATGAATAAAAGCATCATATCTTGCAAGAAAACTGTGAAGGGGAAAAAACACTATAATGTGGCAATAAATAAATAAGATCATTATTATCACTGATATGTTAATAATATCATTATTATTATTAATTCCACTGTTATTCCATTTCTATTACTAATTCCATTATTAACCACTACTACTGTTGCTACCACAGTTGTACTGACATTGACATTGAAGTCGTTCAGTCATGTCCGACTCTTTGCAACCCCATGGACTGTAGCCTACCAGGCTCCTCCCTCCATGGAATTTTCCAGGCAAGAGTACTGGAGTGGGTTGCCATTTTCTTCTCCAGGAGATCTTCCCGACCCAGGGATTGAACCCGCGTCTCTCACATTGTAAGCAGACACTTTACCATCTGAGCCACCAGGGATATATTAATACATATGTGCATATATATTCAAATTTAAGGGTCACATGAAAAATGCTTATCTTTGAAAATAAGATGATAAATGCAAAGTGACTAGCAAACTGATCAATATATGTCAAATATGTATTTAGAACATAATCGTGGCCTTTTTTTTTTTTTTTTTCANCAGAAATTAGTAAAATTATTGCAAAAGAGCACTTGGCTTTTAAAAATTATATATTTTAAGAAAATGGGTCATTTTAAGTGAAAAGGATAATACTATAGCATCACAAATTGAAAGGAAATTAAGCAATCCACAACATACAGTGAAATCATCTTATAAAATTTAGACATTATTCATTATAAGACAGTTCCTATTAGCTAGCGTGATGTTTGGTTTGAAATTTATAAGTAGAAAAACTAAGATAACACATCCTTAGGAAATCCAAAGTACTATCTATGCCTCTGTAAATTATACATTGTGTATCCAGCTCCAAGAAACTGCTGTACTGTCTCAAAAGATTCCTCCCATAAGGAATGTTTGAAGCCCTAAAGCAGAGTTACACTGAGATAATGTCAGTTTAAGTCCAAACATTTTAAGATGATTCTTAAAGAATTAATTTTTTTATAGTGCTTTGCTTTCATTCTGGTCTTCAAGAATTTTAGAAATGATCAAATTGTTTTACTTAAAACATTACCAAGTTTTATTTTGTCTTGCCATTTTACCTTTTATTCATTCATTTATTTATTTATTTAGCCCTTTCTAATCCACAGAGTAAAACCTGTTCTATCTTGTTAATTCAAGGATACAGAAAAGATCTCCTTAAAGCCCTCTNTTCTGAATTTTGTTATAGTAAAATAAAGTAGAGACTTTTTGTTGTTGTTGTTTTCTGAATTAAGTTTAATGTTTATTTTGAGTTCAAAAAATATATAATATTATTATATGATGAACTACTTTAACACCAATTAAATGCCTGTTAAAGTATGCAGATATATGGTTATATTTTGTAGGTATTTATTATTTTAAGATTTGTAACTTGTTTGAGCATCACAACAATCTTGTCATATAAGCAGGGCAGATGCATGATGGTTTTCTAAATGAGCAAAATGTGTCCTGTCAAGGTAAAATTTGAAGGAGGCAACATGTATGACAAAGCAGGAAGCTCAGAGCATATGTGTAGCCAAATTTCAGGACATCTTAGGACTAATTTCACTTATGGTCTCAATGTAGCATTTGGCCTTTACGTTTCCTATATCTTTTTTCTATCATAAAATGTAGTTTTGTAAACTGTCCAGGAGGAATAAAGATGGATGTAGATAAGTAATCAGATATGCAAATAAATTGAAAATGTGGCCTATACTAATGAATTTGTGGAAAAAATATATTTATTTCCTTATGAAGAGGTTTTAAAGCATTGAAATTACATATCAGAAATGACAGACATTCTTTACCTCTTAAACTGTTGTTGACATAGGAGATTGAGATGAAATAAATAGGTTAACAGCCAACATTGTTAGAGTCATTACTGTAGAATGTAAATAAAATATCTCAGTTGATCTCATTCCTCTGTTCCTATGGAACTTCTGAAAGGATAGACTTCTAGTTGCTAAAGCTTCCTCCCAGTTATGCAGTTGGCATATGTTAAGGACGATGTAAGTTACAGATGTACACATTCCTTTTCATTTTAATTTCTTACTCAAGCTGATTTTTTGTTTAAAAAAAAAAGATAATGAAAGTCACAAGTGTTTTTTAGCATCTTTATTTTTTTCTATTTTCTATACTTGTTCAAGTCATGTAGTCCAGGCCTCTCAACTTTCTCAAATCATAGCACACATGGAAAATGAAGCCCACACCTTGTGCTGGAGGAAACTGAGAAGGTTTTTGGAGGCTGGAGGAAACTGGACTGGGGAATAGACTGCCCAGGGTTCCAGCAGCTCCCCCCAGGCTGATTAAGAGAAAAATATCTCAGGATACTTCAAACCCATTAAAAAGCACCAGTTCAGAGTTGTGAATTGATCTAAAGGTGTGGGATTTGGAAATTTCAAAACAGAGGTTTATATCTAAGCATAGTCACTTACTATGTGTTCAGTCAGTTCAGTCAATCAGTCGTGTTTGATTCTTTGGGACCCCATGGACTGCAGCATGCCAGGCCTCCCTGTCCATCGCCAACCTCCGGGGTTTACTCAAACTCATGTCCATTGAGTCAGTGATGCCATCCAACCATCTCTTCCTCTGTTGTCCCCTTCTCCTCCTGCCTTCAATCTTTCCAAGCATCAGGATCTTTTCAAATTAGTCAGTTTTTCCCATTAGGTGGCCAAATATTGGAGTTTCAGCTTCAGCATCAGTCCTTCCAATGAACACCCAGGACTGATCTCTTAGAATGGACTGGTTGGATCTCCTTGCAGTCCAAGGGACTCTCAAGGATCTTCTCCAGCACCACAGTTCAAAAGCATCAATTCTTCGGCACTCAGCTTTCTTTATAGTCGACTCTCACATCCATACATGACTACTGGAAAAACCATAGCTTTGACTGGATGGACCTTTGTTGGCAAAGTAATGTCTCTTCTTTTTAATATGCTGTCTAGGTTGGTCATAACTTTTCTTCCAAGAAGCAAGTGTCTTTTAATTTCTTGGATGTAGTCACCATCTTCAGTGATTTTGGAGCTGCAAAAAATAAAGTCTGACACTGTTTCCACTGTTTCCCTATGTATTTGCCATGAAGTGATGGACCCAGATGCCATGACCTTAATTTTCTGAATGTTGAGTTTTAAGCCAACTTTTTCACTCTCCTCTTTCAACTTTCAACAAGAGGTTCTTCTTCACTTTCTGCCATAAGGGTGGTGTCATCAGCATATCTGAGGTTATTGATCTCTCTCCCGGTAATCTTGATTCTAGCTTGTCCTTCATCCAGCCCAGTGTTTCTCAGGATATACTCCAAATATAAGTTAAATAAGCAGGGTGACAATATACAGCCTTGATGTACTCGTTTTCCTATTTGGAACCAGTCTGTTGTTCCATGTCCAGTTCTAACTGTTTCTTCCTGACCTGCACACAGGTTTCTCAAGAGGCAGGTCAGGTGGTCTGATATTCTCATCTCTTTAAGAATTGTCCACAGTTTGTGGTGATCCACACAGTTAAAGGTTTTGACATAGTCAATAAAGCAGTGGTAGATATTTTTCTGGAACTCCTTGCTTTTTTGATGATTCTATGAACCCCTCCCCAACCCACTTCTGGGCCCCAATGTGCAGGATGGGCCTGCAAAATCTCCACTGCTAAGAGAAAAGGAGACATGGGCAAAAATGCCACCGGAGTCAAAGCTCAAACATCATTTTCTTCAACGCTTGACTCTGGTGTAATTTTTAGTGTGGCTCCGGTTACACAGTGTGAGAGTGGCGACTGTGCAGCATGGGAGTGACTGTGAGAAGATACCCCACGTCCAAGGGCAGAGAATCCCCAGCAAGACGGTAGGAGGGGCAAATATGCATTTAGAGTCACACTCCATAGCCTCCAGAAATGCTCAGAGGGCTCAAACAAACCTTGTGTGCACCAGGACCCAGAGACCCCACAGAGACTGAGACAGAACTGTGTTTGAGTGTCTCCCATGGAGGTATGGGTCAGCAGTGGACTGCCACAGGGGCAGGGGCTCTGGGTGCAGCCGACTTGAGTATGGTGTAAGCCCTTCTGGAGGAGGTCACAATTAACCCCACCAGAGAACCACCAGAACTTACACAGGACTGGGCAATAAACTCTTGGTGGGCACAGAAAGAACCTTGTGCACACCAAGACCCAGGAGAAAGGACCAATGACCCTACAAGAGACTGACGCAGACTTGCCTGTGAGTGTCCAGAAGTCTCCAGCGGAGGCGTCGGTCAGCAGTGGCCTGCTACAGGGCTGGGGGCACTGAGTGGAGCAGTGCATGCATGGGACTTTTTGAAGGAGGTCACCATTATGTTCATTACCTGCACCATAGTTTCAGTTCAGTTCCGTTCAGTTCGGTCGCTCAGTCGTGTCCGACTCTTTGCACCATAGTTTGGCCCCAGATAAATAATAGGGAAGGAACACAGCCCCATCAACAGAAACTTGGATTTAAAATTTACTGAGCATGGCCCCACCCATCAGAACAAGACCCAGTTTCCCCCTCAGTCAGTCTCTCCCATCAGGAAGCTTCCATAAGCCTCTTACCCTTCTTCATCAGAGGGCAGACAGACTGAAAATCAGAATCACAGGAAACTAACCAACCTGATCACGTGGACCACAGCCTTGTCAAGCTGTGTAGAGCCACCCAAGATAGAAGGATCATGGTGGAGAGTTCTGACAAGGCATGGTCCACTGGAGAAGAGAATGGCAAAACGTTTCAGTATTCTTGCCTTGAGAACCCCATGAACAGTATGAACAGTACTATCTGTATGACCTTGAACAAATAACTAACCTCTCTGACTCTCAGTTCTTACATCTATAAAATGGAAGTGATGTGGATAACTGTTTGCAAGGGTGGCAGTTCTGATGATTTGATCAGAATGTGCATTCCTTAGCAAATTACTTGACAAGTCTGAAGCCCTTAATTAGTTTGGCTTTACCTTGGGGCTTCCCTGGTGGCTCAGAATGTAAAGCATCTGCCTGCAGTGTGGGAGACCCAGGTTTGATTCCTGGGTCAGGAAGATCCCCTAGAGAAGAAAATGGCAACTCACTCCAGTATTCTTGCCTGGAAAATCCCATGGATGGAGGAGCCTGCTAGGCTACGTCCATGGGGTCCTCAAAGATTTGGACACGACTGAGCGACTTCACTTTCACTTTCTTTCAGCACCCTACCCCATGTAGATCTGTTTGGAACAGATTGAGAAAGCAATGCTATGAGGCTATGGAGAACTCTAGGCCAGGAATGAGCTAAGCCATGAAAATAGCATATGAAGCACAAAAGGGAAGCAGGTATGTTTCATCAAGGATCAAATGAAATCTGTTTGTTCAATAAGGACAAGTTATTCCTCTGCTTTTCATTCAGGGTGATCCCAATTTGATGTTCCTGCCTTTGGTTCTAAAGATTCTGCTCTAGGCTTCTGTCAGCTCTTAACTTTATTTGGCAACTGAAAATCAAATCTCTTTCCTCTGGCAATAGAGCTTCCCCACTGATCTGTCTTTGATACTTTGATAATGTTGCCTTTGTGCACTTATATATCTTAAATAAGGAAAGTATTATTTTCTATCATCTATTCAATCTTCTATACCCTCAGTTTATAATCAACAACAGCCTTTAATGTTTGTAAAGGTTTGTTCTGTGAGCTCTATGATATTTGTAAAGTGAAGGGCAGATGCAAAGGGAATGGAGAAGAGAATTATAGAGCTCAAGGAGGTGATCTAATTTAATCAGTTCATTCACAAACAAGATACCGTGTCTTATAGGGTAATTATTTACTGAGATCGTGTGATTATTGAATGGCAGAACAAGGCCTGAAAACCAGATCTCTCATCTCAGTGAGCAGTGCCTTTTCTCCTGTTCTGTGCTTGTCTCCCTATTGGTAAGTTTTGTCCTAACGGCAGCTTAGAAAATCAAGTTGGCTTTTCAAGGTCTGTCGTCAAAGGGCCACATACGTCTGGACTATAGAACAATCATGGAATTGAGGACAGTATCCTTACAGCATATTCTCTGAATTTACAAAATAGAACAGAGGAAAACACACATTCTCTATGCAATTGTAACATCACAATTTCATAACATTTTTATTGAGATATAATTGACATTGTTTATGTTTAGGGTGTAAAACATGTTGATTTAAAATATATATTGCAGTATATAAATGAGTACTACTTTCAGTTCAGTTCAGTCGCTCAGTCATGTCCGACGCTTTGTGACCCCATGAACTGCAGCATGCCAGGCCTCCCTGTCCATCACCAACTCCCTGAGTTCACCCAAATTCATGTCCACCGAGTCAGTGATGCCAACCAGCCATCTCATCCTCTGTCATCCCCGTCTCCTCCCACCCCCAATCCCTCTCAGCATCACGATCTTTTCCAGTGAGTCAACTCTTCCCATGAGGTGGCCAAAGTACTGGAGCTTCAGCATCAGTCCTTCCAATGAACACCCAGGATGATCTCTTTTAGAATGGACTGGTTGGATCTCCTTGCAGTCCAAGGGACTCTCAAGGGTCTTCTCCAGCACCACAGTTCAAAAGCATCAATTCTTTGGCACTCAGCCTTCTTCACAGTCCAACTCTTACATCCATACATGACCACTGGAAAAACCATAGCCTTGACTAGATGGACCTTTGTTGGCAAAGTAATGTCTCTGCTTTTGAATATGCTATCTAGGTTGCTCATAACTTTTCTTCCAAGGAGTAAGCGTCTTTTAATTTCATGGCTGCAGTCACCATCTGCAGTGATTTTGGAGCCCCAAAAAATAAAGTCTGACACTGTTTCCACTGTTTCCCCATCTATTTCCCATGAAGTGATGGGACCAGATGCTGTGATCTTAGTTTTCTGAATGTTGAGCTTTAAGCCAACTTTTTCACTCTCCTCTTTCACTTTTTAGTTCCTCTTCACTTTCTGCCATAAGGGTCGTGTCATCTGCATATCTGAGGTTATTGATATTTCTCTTGGCAACCTTTGCTAACACCTCTATCATGCCATACAATTATTTCTTTTTTTTAATGGTAAGAACAATTTAGACCTGTTTTCTTAGCAATTTGAAGTTTATAATAGAGAATTGTTGAGTATAACCTCTATGCTGTGCATTAGATATCCAGGACTAATTTATCTCTTAGTTGCAAGCTTGTACCCTTAAATAATATTTCCCCCAATATTTAATGGAATATTGGAATATTTAATGGAATACATGGTACCTGTTTTTAAGGATTATATCGTAATTCAAGTAGGAAAAAGACAGAATGGTGTAAGAAATACCTTAGGTAGGTCTACCATTAATTTGTATCATTCATTTATTTACTGTGTCACTCACTGTATTAAACTGTTTGCACAAACCTCATCCAATAATCACAACATTCCAAACAGGAGATTTTAATGTTGTTCTCATTTTAATAATGAATAAACTGAATCAAGATGGAGAGGTGAGAGGAGAGACTCTATTTTATACAGATGTAAGCAGTTAAAGTCAGACTTTGGATCCATGACTGTCTGACTCCAAGTTTAAAGTTCCTATCCCTCTGTATATTGTGTCACCAATGTTGAAATATTTAAAAGAAGCCTCAGAGAAGAATCAATTTGAAGCTTGTATTTTATTCTTTTCTAAAAAACATGTCATGTATTTTTCCACAATCATTTTTATACATTGAGGTATATTTATTTTGTCCCTTTAGTGAGCCATAACATTCTGAATTTTTGCTGAATAACCTTCACAGTTATTTCAGTCTAGATGTAAGATCTATATGTGCCACCCTTTCCTCAGTCTCGCTCTCTATTGGGTCACCTTTATCCTCTCAATACCTAAAGTGGGTCTATATAATTCATTTATCAATGCACAGAGTTGCAAATTACTTATCAGTGATCAAGACTGACACTTTATGATGCTGATTTATCAGAAACGTGTAAACAATAATATTTTCGACACTAGCAGAAACTGTGCTTGGAAATAGTTTGTATTTTATTTCTTTAAGTTATAATTTACTTTCAATAGAAAAAAAAGATTTTAAAAAATCAGTTGAATCTCATATTAAAATAAAATACACTAATATGGAAACCATGTTTACTTCTCGTTAATAGGATTACCAGAGATATTACTTTCTGGTGTGTTAATCTTTGTATTTTCAATCATACATTATTAATTGTATATTACATTTATCACCAGAAAAAACACTTTAATATTTTTCACTTTCAGTACACATCCCTTTTCTCTCTTATCCTCTTTGTCCTTCCTCTCTTCCTTTTCTTTTTCATTTTCTTCATTTTTCTGTGAAAAACTTTGTCTTGATCTTGGCTAATAAGTAGAGGGAGCCATAATAAAATACACTATAGACTCATATAACCATAAGATTATGAAAAAAAGGTACAACCCTAAAATCAAAGTAGTAATTCTGTGTTGCCATATTGGTATAGTATCAATTAAGCCTTTTCAAACATCCATATTGAAATGATAGTAAAGCACATAAATTACCCAGTGAAGAACATCTTTTTTTCTAAAAGAATCACCATGGTAGAATTATAACATATATTACACTCTTTAAAATGTCTTCAAGCTCCTAAGTAGACATTTTATTTGGAAATACATTTAAGGAGCAGAAATGCATGAAGTGGGATCACTAGATAAAATAATTATGGAGCAAAATATCAAGGGGAAGGAGCTGTGAAGTGGCATGAAACTGATGAAATTCCAAGCACCCCAAGATTATAAGTGACCAAATGACAATACTTTTAAAGTCCCAACAATGGGTGACAAATAGACTTTCTTTGCTGGGGCACATCCATTCAGATGGGAAACAAAAAGGGATTCCAATCCAACCAAACAATAAGAATGACTAAAATGTAAGATGAGAGAATATATTAAGATAAAGGACAATAACATTGAGAATATATCTGTAAAATGACGTGAATTTTAAGATTTCCAATCTATATGGTAAATTAACCCTGTAGAGTCAGGTCATTTTGCTGTATATTTCAAAGGTAATACATATTTTACTTGAGTGACCAGATTTTACACATTACATAGGGTAAATTAACCAGATAATTGTGAGTAATAGATTTCAATACATCTATGAATAAAATGATTGTTAAAAGGTTTTAAATGCATTTAGTCATCTTGCTTCTCTTTTGACACTCCAGTTGTCTATGACTGTCAGAGAAAAAGAAGCCAAAAAAAGATAATATGCTTATTATGTAGGGATGGTATCTTGATTGGCAGTAAGAACCTGAAAAAAAAAACATAAAGTTTATTTTTCCTTTATGAATAACTCTAAAGACAAGGAAAGACTTTATTTACTGATAGCAATATGGATTTTCATATCTAATAGATGATTCAAATTTTAAATTTCTAAACAATGTTCTTCCACATTGATAAATGGTGTGACTGTGCATCTGGTTCTTAAAAATAGAAACCTGAAAGTGATTCCTGACACTTTTATCTCCCTTACTTCTTGCACTAATTGTATTAGATTCTTCACAAATTTTCTATGGCTAAATCATAAATTCCACCTTTCTCATACAAGAGAGTAATAATGTTTGGAGCCCTGTGGCGATAGCCTTCTAATGTGTCTCATTACATATATTTCTATTGTATTCCTGTCTATTTTTCACATGAAAAAAAAATTAAACTATAGGATGTCCCTGATCAGTCACGTCCAACTGTTTGCGACCTGATGGACTGTAGACAGCCAGGCTCCTCTGACCATGGGATTTTCCAGGCAAGAATATTGGAGTGGGTTGCTGTGCTTCCCTCCAGGAGATGTTCCCGACCCAGGGATTGAACCCATATCTCTTGCATCTCCTGCATTAGCAAGCAGATTCTTTACCACTGTGCTACCTAGAACTTAAAATACTTCAATGTGTTTGCTTTGTGCACAGAAAATGTGAACGCACTGCAATGGCAGACATGTCTTTATCTGAATTGACCCTTCCTTAGCCCTGCACCTCATCTTGAACCCAACTCCTTTTCTCTCTCTGTGGACAGCCATACTGTCCTCTTCTCAGTGTTGAAAACTGGCCAGTCTCTTTCTGGCCTTGGGTCTCTGCCACACTGTTTCCTCTGTTTCAGAATTTCTCTTTCTTCCACTCCCTCCACACCTACTTACTCCCTACATACTATCTGACTCCTCAAATGACTTTCCCTTTGCACACTTTGTGTTGCTTAAAATAGCAGTGGTGGATAACAGTGGAAATAGAATGTTATTGTCCTGAAAAGAAACGTTTTTTTGATACATACTACCACATGGTGAACTTTGGAAACATTATGCTAAGTAAATTAAGCTGGACTGAAAAAGACAAATGTCATATGACTCCACTTAGATGAGACACATAGAAAATGAATGTAATAAAAGAGTTACTAAGGGCTGCAGAGGAGAAGAAGGAGAGGTATTTTTTTCATGGATACAGTTTCAATTTGGACTATGGAAAAGTTCTTGGTGATGGTTGCATAACTTTGAATATATTTAATGACATTGAATTGTACACTTGCTAAACATACATTTAAGTATGTTTGGTTGTTGTTTAGTTATTAAGTTGTGTCTGACTTTTCTATGACCCTATAGGCTGCAGCCCACCAGGAACTTCTGTCCATGGAATTTTCCAAGCCAGAATACTGGAGTGGGTTGCCATTTCCTTCTCCAGAGGATCTTCCTGATCCAGGGATCCAACTCACTTCTCCTGCATTGGCAGGTAGATTCTTTACCACCAAGCCACCATGTTTTACCACAATTTAAAAACTCTATAAAATCACAGACACTTGTACTTTTCTCTCTCAGTAATCTTTTACCCTTATTAAATCTATCATTGTTTTATTAAAATATTTAGTTTGTCATTATCGTGGTGGTTTAGTTGCTAGGTCATGTCTGACTCTTGCAACCCCCTGGATTGCAGCTGGTCAAGCTCCTTTGTCCATGGCAATTCTCCAGGCAAGAATACTGGAGTGGGTTGCCATTTCTTTCTCCAGGGGATCTTCCTGACCCAGGAATTGAATCCTGGTCTCCTACACTGCAGGCAGATTTTTTACCAACTGACCTATGAAGGATCTTCTTTTATTCATTCAGTCAGTAAATTTTTCCCAAATAAACCTGTAAGTCACACGAGAACAGTATTCTCTGAGTTGTCACTTGTTTTTAATTTCCCACTGTCTACTTTGTGCTAAGCTCACTGACTAGTATCAGTATTTACTGAATGAGTATCTGATAAACAAATGGATGAAATGGACATCTGTGATATAACATGAGGTATTTTAAAATAAACATTTTACTTTAGGGTACTTTTAGATTTATAAAATATCCCCATGTAGTCCTCACACACGTTTCCCTACAGTTAACATTTTATATCACCATGGTATGTTTCTCAAACTAAGAAAAGTAACTTTGATATATTTATATTAAGGTCCAGACTTTATTAGAATTGTATTTTTCACTCTTTCACTAACATCTTGCTCCGCTCCAGGATCAAACTAGGAAGATGGTACTTTTAATGGTACTGATACAGAGTGATAATTTTCTGGGTTATCATAGTAGTTTTCCTGAATACTGTTATTACATCATGAGGTAAAGAAATACAACTATACATCCTATAATAACATGAATATATCTTCCTTCACTACTGTATTATGGAATTTTTGTTAAATTAATTAGACAATTAATTTTGTTAATTGTATAAATTTCACAATATTATATTCTTCCATACTTCTGAACTGGTATTCAATTGTTTATTTATAGAAAGAAAAAAACTTTCTTTTAACAATTTCCCCCCAAAAAATTCCACCTGTGAAATTATAATTTGGCATATTATGCTAACTTTTTTCTATAATTTTTTAAATGTATTACTTTTGTGCTCATAAATTTTAAGAATCCACTAAACTCTGGACATATGTAAAACAAGGATATACTCTATTTCACATACTTTTATCCTTTTCTCCATGTGTATAATTTAAATATTTGCATTTTGATATCCAGGCACCACATGCTCTGATTGTCTCAGATTGGCAAACACTCATTAGAGCAAACAGGTGCAGGAGGATCAAGCAGCAGCAAGATGTCACACAAAACCAAGAACATTTCCAACAGCTGGACACCAGTTCAAAGACATCTGAGGGATCAAATGAACTTGATATATGTTAGAGACAAATGTCAATGTCAAGTTTCTTCTTAGAAAAAACAAACCGTTCTCTCAAACATTTTCATCTTTAAACAAAAAGCCAGTTCCAGTTGGATATTTTATATTTGTTTGTTCAAACATTTTTTAATTTATTTTTTTATTGAAGGATAATTGCTTTACAGAATTTTGCTGTTTCCTGTCAAGCCTCAACATGAATTAGCCATAGGAATACATATATAGCAAAAACAATAACCAGCTGTGGATGTGACTGATGATAGAAGCAAGGTCCAATGCTATAAAGAGCAATATTGCATAGGAACCTGGAATGTCAAGTCCATGAATCAAGGCAAATTGGAAGTGGTCAAACAGGAGACAGCAAGAGTGAACGTCAACATTCTAGGAATCAGTGAACTAAAATGGACTGGAATGGGTGAATTTAACTCAGATGACCATTAAATCTACTACTGCGGGAAGGATCCCTCAGAAGAAATGGAGTAGCCATCAGGGTCAACAAAAGAGTCTGATTCAGTACTTGGATGCAATCTCAAAAACGACAGAATGATCTCTGTTCATTTCCAAGGCAAGCCATTCAATATCACAGTAATCCAAGCCTATGCCCCAAGAAGCTGAAGTTGAATGGTTCTACGAAGACCTACAAGACTTTTTAGAACTAACACCTAAAAAAGATGTCATTTTCATTATAGGGGAATGGAATACAAAAGTAGGAAGTAAAGAAACACCTGGAGTAACAGGCAAATTTGGCCTTGGAATGCAGAATGAAGCAGGGCAAAGACTAATAGAGTTTTGCCAAGAAAATGCACTGGTCATAGCAAACACCCTCTTCCAACAATGCAAGAGAAGACTCTACACATGGACATCACCATATGGTCAACACTGAAATCAGATTGATTGTATTCTCTGCAGCCAAAGATGGAGAAGCTCCATACAGTCAACAAAAACAAGACCAGGAGCTGACTATGGCTTAGATCATGAACTCCTTATTACCAGATTCAGACTTAAAAGAGCAGGGAAAACCGCTAGACCATTCAGGTATGACCTAAATTAAATCCCTTATGATTATACAGTCTAAGTGAGAAATGGATTTAAGGGCCTAGATCTGATAGATAGAGGGCCTGAAGAACTATGGAATAAGGTTCGTGACATTGTACAGGAGACAGGGATCAAGACAATCCCCATGGAAAAGAAATGCAAAAAAGCAAAATGGCTGTCTGAGGAAGCCTTACAAATAGCTGTGAGAAGAAGAGAAGTGAAAAGCCAAGGAGAAAAGGAAAGATATAAGCATATGAATGCAGAGTTCCAAAGAATAGCAAGAAGAGATAAGAAAGCCTTCTTCAGCAATCAATGCAAAGAAATAGAGGAAAACAACAGAATGGGAAAGACTAGAGATCTCTTCAAGGAAATTAGAGATACCAAGGGAACATTTCATGCAAAGATGGGCTCGATAAAGGACAGAAATGGTATGGACCTAACAGAAGCAGAAGATATTAAGAAGAGGTGGCAAGAATACACAGAAGAACTGTACAATCATGACCCGGATAATCGCAATGGTGTGATCACTCATCAAGAGCCTGACATCCTGGAATGTGAAGTCAAGCGGGCCTTAGAAAGCATCAGTATGAACAAAGCTAGTGGAGGTGATGGCATTCCAGCTGAGCTATTTCAAATCCTGAAAGATGATGCTGTGAAAGTGCTGCACTCAATATGCCAACAAATTTGGAAAACTCAGCATTGGCCACAGGACTGGAAAAGGTCAGTTTTCATTCCAATCCCAAAGAAAGGCAATGCCAAAGAATGCTCAAAGTGCTGCAAAATTGCACTCATCTCACATGCTAGTAAAGTAATGCTCAAAATTCCCCAGCCAGGTTTCAGATATATGTGAACCAGGAACTTCAGATGTTCAAGCTGGTTTTAGAAAAGGCAGAGGAACCAGAGATCAAATTGCCAACATCCACTGGATCATGCAAAAAGGAAGAGAGTTCCAGAAAAACATCTATTTCTGCTTTATTGACTATGCCAAAGCCTTTCACTGTGTGGATCACAATAATTCTGAGAGAGATGAGAATACCAGACCACCTGATCTGCCTCTTGAGCAGCCTATATGCAGGTCAGGAAGCAACAGTTAGAACTGGACATGCACCAACCGACTAGTGACAAATAGGAAAAGGAGTATGTCAAGGCTGTATATTGTCACCCTGCTTATTTAACTTCTATGCAGAGTACATCATGAGAAATGCTGGACTGGAAGAAACAAGCTGGAATCAAGATTGCTGGGAGAAATCTCAATAACCTCAGATATGCAGGTGACACTACCCTTATGGCAGAAAATGAAGAGAAACCAAAAAGCCTCTTGATGAAAATGAAAGAAGAGAGAGAAAAAGTTGGCTTAAAGCTCAACATTCAGAAAATGAAGATCATGGCATCTGGTCCCATCACTTCATGGGAAATAGATGGGAAAACAGTGGAAACAGTGTTAGACTTTGTTTTTTGGGGCTCCAAAATCACTGCAGATGGTGACTGAAGCCATGAAATTAAAAGACGCTTACTTCTTGGAAGGAAAGTTATGACCAACCTAGATAATGTATTCAAAACCAGAGACATTACTTTGCTGACTAAGGTCCATCTAGTCAAGACTATGGTTTTTCCTGTGGTCATGTATGGATGTGAGAGTTGGACTGTGAAGAAGGCTGAGCGCAGAAGAATTGATACTTTTAAACTGTGGTGTTGGAGAAGACTCTTGAGAGTCCCTTGGACTGCAAGGAGATCCAACCAGTCCAGTCTAAAGGAGATCAGCCCTGGGATTTCTTTAAAAGGAATGATGCTAAAGCTGAAACTCCAGTACTCTGGCCACCTCATGCGAAGACTTGTCTCATTGGAAAAGACTTTGATGCTGGGAGGGACTGGTGTCAGGAGGAGAAAGGGACGACAGAGAATGAGATGGGTGGATGGCATCACTGACTCAATGGACGTGAGTTTGAGTGAACTCCAGGAGTTGGTGATGGACAGAGAGGCCTGACGTTCTGCAGTTCATGGGGTTGCAAAGAGTCAGACCCGACTGAGCGACTGAACTGAACTGAACTGCATTTCAGACTGTTTTATTGACCTTGATGGCTACTCCATTTCTTCTGAGGGATTCCTGCCTGCAGTAGTAGATATAATGGTCCTCTGAGTTAAATTCACCCATTTCAGTCCATTTTAGTCCACTGATTGCTAGAATGTCGACGTTCACTCTTGCCATCTCGTTTGACCACTTCCAATTTACCTTGATTCATAGACCTAATATTCCAGCTTCCTTTACAATATTGCTCTTTACAGCATCAGACCTTGCTTCTATCACCAGTCACATCCACAATTGGGTATTGTTTTTGCTTTAGCTCCATTCCTTCATTCTTTTTGGAGTTATTTCTCCAGTGATCTCTTGTAGCATATTAGGCATCTACCTACCTGGGGAGTTCCTCTTTCAGTATCCTTCACTTTGCCTTTTCATACTATTCGTGGGGTTCTCAAGGCAAGAATACTGAAGTGGTTTGCCATTCCCTTCTCCAGTGGACCACATTCTCTCAGACCTCTCCAACATGACCCATCCGTCGTGTGTGGCCCCACACGGCATGGCTTATTTTCACTGAGGTAGACAAGGCTGTGGTCCATGTGATCAGATTGGCTAGTTTTCTGTGATTATGATTTCAGTGTAACTGCCCTCTGCCAAAGAATGTTCAAACTGCTGCACAATTGCATATATCTCACACCCTAGTAAAGTAATGCTCAAAATTCTTCAAGCCAGGCTTCATCAGTACATGAACAGTGAACTTCCAGAAGTTCAAGCTGGTTTTAGACAAGACAGAGGAACCAGAGATCAAATTGCCAATATCCACTGGATCATCAAAAAAGCAAAAGAGTTCCAGAAAAGCATCTATTTCTTCTTTATTGACTATGCCAAAGCCTTTGACTCTATGGATCACAATAAACTGTGGAAAATTCTGAAATGATGGGAATAACAGACCACTTGACCTGCCTCTTGAGAAACCTGAATGCAGGTCAGGAAGCAACAGTTAGACCTGGACATGGGACAACAGACTGGTTCCAAATAGGAAAAGGAGTATGTCAAGGCTGTATATTGTCACCCTGCCTATTTAACTTATTTGCAGAGTACATCATGAGAAACGCTAGGCTGGAAGAAGGACAAGATGGAATCAAGATTGCTGGGAGAAATATCAATAACCTCAGATATGCAGATGACACCACCCTTATGGCAGAAAGTGAAGAGAAACTAAAAAGCCTCTTGATGAATGTGAAAGAAGAGAGTGAAAAAGTTGGCTTAAAGCTCAGCATTCAGAAAACGAAGATCATGGCATCTGGTCCCATCACTTTATGGAAAATAGATGGGGAAACAGTGGAAACAGTGTCAGACTTTAGTTTGAGGGGCTTCAGAATCACTGCCTTTATCTTTCTCTTCTTCTCTGGGACCCCAATAATTCAAATGTCTGTGTGTTTGATATTGCCCCAGAGGTCTCTGAGACTACCCTCAGCTCTTTTCATTCTTTTTACTTTATTCTGCTCTTCAGAAGTTATTTCCACCATTTTATCTTCCAGCTCACTGATTCATCCTTATGCTTCAGATATTCTGCTTTTGATTCCTTCTAGAGTATTTTTAACTTCAGTAATTGTGTAGTTTGTTTCTGTATGTTTTTTTTTAAATTATTATTATTCTAGATCTTTATTAGTTGAGTCTTGCATTTTCTCTATTTTGTTTTCAAAGTTTTTGATCATCATTACTATCATCATTATGAATTCTTTTTCAGGTAGTTTGCATACTTTCTCTTCATTTATTTGGACCTCTGTGTTTCTCGTTTATTCCTTCATTTGTGTAGTATTTCTCTGCCTTTTCATTATTATTATTTTTTTAACTTATTGTGTTTTAGGTCTCCTCTTCCCAGGCTTCGAGGTTAAATTCTTTCTTCCTTTTGGTTTCTGCTTTCCTAAGGTTGCTCCAGTGGCTTGTGTAAACTTCTATAGGGTAAGATTTGTGCAGAGTTTTTGTTGGTTTTTCCTCTGATGGGCAAGGCTAAGTGAGGTTGTAATCCTGTCTGCTGATGATTTGGTTCATATTTTTGTTTTGTTTGTTGTTTAGATGAGACATCCTGCACAGGGTGCTACTGGTGGTTGGGTGATGCTGGGTCTTGTATTCAAGTGGTTTCCTTTGTGTGAGTTCTCACTATTTGATATTCCCTAGGGTTAGTTCTCTGGTAGTCTAGGGTCTTAGAGTCAGTGCTCCAACTCCAAAGGCTCAGGGCTTGATCTCTGGTCAGGAACAAAGATTCCACAAGTGGTTTGTTATGGCATTAAGTGAGATTAAAGCAAATATCCAAAACTAAGAAGTCAAAATGAACCCCAGACAAATGGCAGTTACAAAATCAGGCAAATAATAATTAAAATAATGGAATATACATATATACACATACACCCATGAGCAAAGTCAAAATTGTCCAACAAAAATAAAGTACAATAGATTGACCCAGTGAACAAAAGAAACCAAAATTTATAACTACCAGAATAAAACTAACTCAAGTACAAACTCAAAAGCAAAACTAAAGCAAGGTGCCAGTCAGGGAATAAGGCAATGAAAATAAAACTAACCAATATGTTGAGAGGAAAGAAAAGAAAAGAAAATAATAGATATGCAAAGTTAAATAGAGGTAGATAAAGGTTTATATACACTAAATATTAACTGCAAGGGAAAAGAATAGTAAGAAAAACAAGTAAAGGAATAAATGTGGAAAAATAATGGTAGGTTTAAAATATTAAAAAATTAAAATAAAAAAAGAGAGAGAGAGAACCACAAACTCCACAGAACTGCAAAAGCCCAACACAGAGGCAGAAGTTTATAACGACAATAAAAAATGTGACTAAGAAAAAGAAAAAAAAGCTCAAAAGCTTAATTAGATTTCATAGTGCCATAAAATCAACAACTACAACAGAGAGGGGGGAAAAGGGAAAAAATCCAAAAGAATATACAGAACAAGTCAAAACATAAGAATAATAAATGTTTTTCTTGAGTCACTGCTGTCAGAGTCCTTTGCCTCTCTGGGAGTCACAGTCCACCTCACCTGCCTAGGATGCCCTCCAACACTGTGCTGATCTCTGGACCTGCTGTGGGGTCCAGATTCTAGTCTGCTGCTACTCCTATGTGTTCTTGCCTCCAATGTCCACAGCTATCAGAGCTAGTGCATTTTCTTTTGTGGGATCTCTCAATGACCTTTTATGTATTCCATGGACACAGAGTCCACCAAGATTTTCAGGTGGATTTAATCTGCAACTTGTACAGCTGGTGGGAAGATTTTGAGTCTTCTTCCTTTGCCATACTGGCCTGAGTTTCAATTGTGGTTTTATTTCCTCTGCATGTGGGTTGTCCACTGGGGATTGCTCCTGAGGCTGCCCTGGAGGCCTTGGGTCTGCCCCTGTGAGGGCCAGGTGTGGAGGTGGTGCAGCTACTTGGGTCACAGGGGTTCTGGTAGCATGAGGTACTCAGGGGAGTTGGCGGCTATGGCAGCAGGAACTATAGTGCACTAGAAGGGTATGACAACCAGTATTTGCCAATATGATCCAGTATTCTTGCCTGGAGAAGCCCCTACCTGACAGAGAAGCCACAGTCCACATGGTGACAAAGAGCTGGACACTACCGAATTGACCCTGAGCAAGACTTTTTTTTGCCTGTGGCAGCTCTGCCCCAGTGAGAGTCGAATGTGAAGGTGGCACATCTACTTGGCTTGCAGGGACCCTGGCAGCACCAAATGTGCAGGGACACAGACTGCCTCTGCCACAGGAGTTAGGTCCTTTCAGTTTTTTTATTTTTTTTCCCCAAGCCTCCTATAGCTGGAAATCAGAAGGCCTCTTTGGCCAGGCTTTTTCTGTAGCTCCCCCCATTCAGGCACTTAGAGGGCTCCCTTGCCTGGGGTCCTACTCTGTTGTTTAGTGTCAGGCGTGTAGAGGGGTCCCCCTGGATGGGGTCCTACTCTGTGGATCTGTGCATCAGTCACTTAAAGGGGCATCCTGGGTGGGATCCTGCTGTGTTGTTCAGTGCCTCAGGTGTTTGATGGGCCAGCCTCTCTATTGTTCACCTGCTGATGCTGGCGTGTGGGAGAGAGAGGCTATGGTGATGGCTCCACCCCCTATGCGTGACTCAGCAGTATCACCTTGCTTCCATGGCTGCCCGGCTTTCCTCCACAGGCATTTCCCACTACAACCCCCCCCATCACATCCCTTTGATATGTCTCTCCACAGTTAACAGCAGCCCTTGCCCTGGGATTGCTCCACAATCCTTAAACTCCAGTTCCTAGCCACTGTGCCTTCCAGGGGACTTGCATCCCTGTCCATGGTATGTGTGACTGTGGCAAGGGCTGTCTGATTCTCATTCCATTTAGGCTGCCACAGATCAGCTGTTTCACTCTCAGCCTTAAATGTTCCTCCTCTGACTCAGACAATTGCCTCAGTATGGGGACTATACCCCTGCTTCAGTTCCCCCACCCACTGAGGGCAGGTTCAGTCCTGCCCACACTCCTGTTTTTCCCCCTAGTCCTTTGTCATACCAAGTTTTGCATGGTGCTGTATATTCTTTTCCTCTGGTCAGGTACTCCTGTCTACTCTCAGCTGGTGTTCTGCATTCACTTCTGTGTTTGAAGGTCTATTCCTGATATATCCATGGAGAGAGATGTACTCCATGTCCACCTACTCCTCCACCATCTTGTTCTCTTCAGTCAAACTTTTTAATAAAAAAATGATTTTTAAAAGATTTCAGGGGTTTTGCCTAGAGAGAACAAATCAACACCAGCAATGCAGGACTTATGTTTGAGTTCCAGTTTACTTATATATTTGTTGATACACTAAGATTTTATCTACTTAAAAGAAGCAAAACTTTCTAGTTTGAAAAGAAGAAATTTTATTGTAATGGTAATAGGAAGGACTTACTGCTTTATTAGTTTTTACGGACTTAGAGCAAAATTTGTTGTTGTTTTCTGGTTGCTAAGCCCTGTGCAACTCTTTTGTGACCCCATAAACTGCAGCCCAACAGGCTCCTCTCTCCATGGAATTTCTTAGGAAAGAATACTGGAGTGGGTTGCCATTTCCTTCTCCAGGGGATCTTCCTTACTGAGGGATAGAAACCATGTTTCCTGCATTGGCAGGCAGATTCCTTACTGCTGAGTCACCAGGGAAGCCCTTAAAACAAAATAACAATGTTAAATCTAAACCTTATTCAATTTTTATTTGCCATTTCTCTTTAGATTTTCTAGATTTTTGGCTGGATATATTTAAAAGAATAATGTTTTCTTTAAAGAAATTATCAATACATCCTAAATGAAATACAGAATGAATAAATATAACTCATTATACTGTACAAATTGTATTGTAGGGCATACTTTAAAAAATATTTCCTGCTTAATTTGCAAATTAAAAAATACTTCTCTAGGGGAAAAATATAGTAAAAAGACGATATTTGGACTTTTAAAGTGTTTGCAAATGGAGAAGGATTAAGTGCATTTAAATAAAATAATTCTTATGCATGTTTTAAAATACAACTGTTTAAAACATATATTTAAATCTGCAAATATTGTTGCAACTTATTCTAAAAACATGTCACAATATCAAAGTAAATATACAAAAGAAAATGGTTGGAAAAAATAAAGATATTTACATAAAAATTTTTAATATTAACATCTAGTAATTCCATTTGTTCTACATGTTATTTGAAATTATTATACTGAATTTTAGTTTTGAAAGCACTGGGAAATCTCAACATAATATTTAAGAATGTATATGTTGGAGAAGGGAATGGCAAACCACTTCAGTATTCTTGCCTTGAGAAACCCATGAACAGTATGAAAAGGCAAAATGATAGGATACTGAAAGAGGAACTTCCTAGGTCGGTAGGTGCCCAATATGCTACAGGAGATCAGCAGAGAAATAACCCCAGAAAGAATGAAGTGATGGAGCCAAAGTAAAAACAATACCCAGTTGTGGATGTGACTGGTGATAGAAGCAAGGTCCAATGCTGTAAAGAGCAATATTGCATAGGAACCTGGAATGTTAGGTCCATGAATCAAGGCAAAATGGAACTGGTCAAACAGAAGTCGGCAAGAGTGAACATCGACATTCTAGGAATCTAGGAATCTAGGATTTCTAGTGGACTAAATAGGACTGGAATGGATGAATTTAACTCAGATGACCATTATATCTACTAAGTTGGGCAGGAATCCCTTAGAAGAAATGGAGTAGCCATCACGGTCAACAAAAGAGTCTGAAATTCAGTACTTGGATGGAATCTCAAAAACAACAGAATGATCTCTGTTCATTTTCAAGGCAAACCATTCAATATCACGGTGATCCAAGCCTATACCCCAACCAGTAACGCTGAAGAAACTGAAGTTTAACGGTTCTGTGAAGACCTAAAAGACCTTCTAGAACTAACACCCAAAAAAGATGTCCTTTTCATTATAGGGGACTGGAATGCAAAAGTAAGAAGTCAAGAAACACCTGGAGTAACAGGCAAATTTGGCCTTGGAGTATGGAATGAAGCAGGCAAAGGCTAGTAGAGTTTTGCCAAGAGAACATACTGGTCATAGCAAACACCCTCTTCAAACAACAGAAGAGAAAACTCTACACATGGACATCACCAGATGGTCAACACTGAAATCAGGTTGATTATATTCTTTGCAGCCAAAGATGGAGAAGCTCTATCAGTTCAGTTCAGTTCAGTTACTCAGCTGTGTCTGACTCTTTGCGACCCCATGAATTGCAGCACTCCAGGCCTCCCTGTCCATCACCAATTCCCGGAGTTCATTCAAACTCGTGTCCATCGAGTCAGTGATGTCATCCAGCCATCTCATTCTCTGTTGTCCCCTTCTGCTCCTGGCCCCAATCCCTCCCAGCATCAGAGTCTTTTCCAATGAATCAACTCTTCACATGAGGTGGCCAAATACTGGAGTTTCAACTTTAGCATCATTCCTTTCAAAGAACACCCAGGACTGATCTCCTTTACTGGTTGGTCTCCTTGCAGTCCAAGGGACTCTCAAGAGTCTTCTCCAACACCACAGTTCAAAAGCATCAATTCTTCGGTGTTCTGCTTTCTTCACAGTCCAACTCTCATATTTATACGTGACTACCGGAAAAACCATAGCCTTGATTGACAGACCTTTGTTGGCAAAGTAATGTCTCTGCTTTTGAATATGCTATCTAGGTTGGTAATAACTTTCCTTAAGGAGTAAGCGTCTTTTAATTTCATGGCTACAATCACCATCTGCAGTGATTTTGGAGCCCAAACAAATAAAGGCTGACACTGTTTCCACTGTTTCCCCATCTATTTATCATGAAGTGATGGGACCAGATGCCATGATCTTAGTTTTCTGAATGTTGAGCTTTAAGCCAACTTTTTCACTTTCCACTTTCACTTTCATCAAAAGGCTTTTTAGTTCCTCTTCACTTTCTGCCATAAGGGTAGTGTCATCGGCATATCTGAGGTTATTGTAATTTCTCGCAGCAATCTTGATTTCAGCTTGTGCTTCTTCCAGCCCGGCGTTTCTCATGATGTACTTTGCATGTAATTAAATAAGCAGGGTGACACTATACAGCCTTGACATACTCCTTTTCCTATTTGAAACTACATTCAGCAAACACAAGACTGCTGGCTTACTGTGGCTCGGATCGTGTTGCCAAATTCAGACTTAAATTGAAGAAAGTAGGGAAACCCACTAGACCATTCAGGTATGACCTAAATCAAACCCCTTATGTTTGTACGGTGAAAGTGGGAAATAGATATAAGGGACTATATCTGATAGACAGTGTGCCTGATGAAATATGGATGGAGGTTTGTGACACTGTACACGAGACAGGGATCAATACCATCCCCATGGAAAAGAAATGAAAAAAGCAAATGATTGTCTGATTGGCCCTACAAATAGCTGTGAAAAGAAGAGAAGCGAAAGGCAAAGGAGAAAAGGAAAGATATTCCCATTTGAATGCAGAGTTGCAAAGAATAGCAAGAAGAGATAAAGCCTTCCTCAGGGATCAATGCAAAGAAATAGAGGAAACAAAATAATGGGAAAGACTAGAGATCTCTTCAAGAAAATTAGATACCAAGGGAATATTTCATGCAAATTTGGGCTCGATAAAGGACAAAAATGGTGTAAACGTAACAGAAGTAGAAGATATTAGGAAAAGGTGGCAAGAAAACACAGAAGAACTGTACAAAAAACATCTTCATGACCCAAATGATACCATGATGTAATCACTCACCTAGAGCCAGACATCCTGGGATGTGAAGTCAAGTGGGCCTTAGAAAGCATCACTACGAACAAAGCTAGTGGAGGTGATGGAATTCCAGTTGAGCTATTTCGAATCCTAAAGATGATGCTGTGAAAGTGCTGCACTCAATATACCAACAAATTTGGAAAACTCAGCAGTGGCCACAGGACTGGAAAAGGTCAGTTTTCATTCCAATCTCAAAGAAAGGCAATGTCAAAGAATGCTCAAACTACCGCACAATTGCATTCATCTCACATGCTAGTAAATTAATGCTCAAAATTCTCCAAGCCAGGCTTCAGCAGTACGTGAACCATGAACTTCCAGATGTTCAAACTGGTTTTAGACAAGGCAGAGGAACCAGAGATCAAATTGCCAACATCTGCTGGATCATCGTAAGAGCAAGAGAGTTCTAGCAAAGCATCAATTTATGATTTATTGACTATGCCAAAGCCTTTGACTTTGTGGATCACAATAAACTGTGGAAAATTCTGAGAGAGATGAGAATACCAGACCACCTGATCTGCCTCTTGAGCAACCTATATGCAGGTCAGGAAGCAACAGTTAGAACTGGATATGCACCAACCGACTAGTGACAAATAGGAAAAGGAGTATGTCAAGGCTGTATATTGTCACCCTGCTTATTTAACTTCTATGCAGAGTACATCATGAGAAACACTGGGCTGGAAGAAGCACAAGCTGGAATCAAGATTGCCAGGTGAAATATCAATAACCTCAGATATGCCGATGACACCACCCTTGTGGCAGAAAGTGAAGAGGAACTAAAAAGCCTCTTGATGAAAGTGAAAGAGGAGAGTGAAAAAGTTGGCTTAAAGCTCAACATTCAGAGAACAAAGATCATGGATCTAGTCCCATCACTTCATGGAAAGTGATGGGGAAACAGGGAAACAGTGGAAACAGTGTCATCCTTTATTTTTTGGGGCTCCAAAATCACTGCAGATGGTGATTGCAGGCATGAAATTAAAAGACGCGTACTCCTTGGAAGGAAAGTTATGACAAACCTAGATAGCATATTAAAAAGCAGAGACATTACTTTGCCAACAAAGGTCTGTCTAGTCAAGGCTATGGTTTTTCCGGTAGTCACGTATAGATGTGAGAGTTGGACTGTGAAGAAAGCTGAGTGATGAAGAATTGATGCTTTAGGAATTAGGAATTTTTAATAGTTTTAATATTTAATTTTATGTCCAAAGTAAGATAATATAAAGGGGTATACTAAGATAGGGCTTCTCTCATAGCTCAGATAGTAAAGAATCCTCTTCCAATGCAGGAGACCCCAGTTCAATTCCTGGGTGGGGAAGATCACCTACAGAAGGGATAGTCTACCCACTCCAGTATTCTTGGGTTTCCCTGGTAACTCAGTTGGGAAAGAATCTGCCTGCAATGGGGAAGACCTGGGTTCAGTCCCTGAATTCGGAAGATCTCCTGTAGGAGGGCATGGCAACCCACTCCAGTATTCTTCCCTGATTATCCCTATGGACAGAGGACCTGGCAGGCTACAAACAATGGGGTGGCAGAGAGTCGAACATGGCTGATCCACCAGGTACAGCACAGCACTCTAGAGAGGAACACTTTGTCTGTATGAGTGACTCAATCAACTATTATTACCAAAGATTCAATTGCAAAAACTGCATAAAAACTGCCCCCAATTGCCTTTAGCCTGATGTTCTAAATGCTAAGAGATTATTCCTTTTCTTAAAGTACATCACTGCTATTGTTAGCTATATTCAGCTCAGTCCTTCCTTTTCTAATAAGCCAAATGCATTAATTTCTGGAGCTACATAAAGGAAGGAATAATTGTTCTCTACTTCTTTTGTGACAAGTGTCACTTTTTTCCAGCGCTTACAGGATAAATAAGTCCTGCTGCATCAACAGGTTTTTCTGCTCAGGGTCTCTTCATCTGACCTCAGGAAGAATCTGGGAAATCATGCTCTAGTGTCCTCTGTGTTTTTCTTGGATACAAATGTCCTCATCTAATATTCTGTTAAAATTGCTATAATTTTATGACTTGGAGGCATATAAAGAAAATATACACTGTAAATTTAAGTAATGAAGAATAACTGAAGATTCTTTTATTTTCAGGATTGACTGTAAAATATTTTTAATCTGTGTAGTTTTTCACTGTCATTAGCTAAATTTATGTAACCAGCTCTTGTACGGATATAGTTCTATTCTCTCTTTGCAATCTATGATATCCTAGGATGGATAGTCCTCGAGTAGTTCTAATAATATCCATATGTACAATTCATGAAGCTATCTATTAACAATCTATGCATACATTTGCTTATTACATAAGACATAATGACCTATTTATTTAATTCTTAAATGTTATGTTAGTAACAAAATCAACATCCTTCATAACCGTATGAAATACTATTTCTAAAATAATTTTTAAAAATTTCCTCTTAAATGTGTCATAAAGTGCATTTATTTTATGNTATTTTATTCTGTTGGTGATACCATTTTATGTGAGTGATTCTAATCTGACTTCAAAATTTCATGTTTGCATTTATCAAGAAAGTGTCATTTAATGCTAGACAGAATAATAGATGTGATCCTCTTATATTTTTGTGGAAGGAGTTATACAGGCCATTGCTTGCCAAAGTGATTGCACTTTATTCTGTTTAGAACATGTGAGAGAAAATGTATACTTCATAGTATTTATAAAATAAAAGGTAAAGACTATAGGACAGAGACTTTTATTTAATTTCATGTTTTGAAGATTTTATTGTAAAACAATTTGGCTCATAGATCCAGAATATTTGTAGATTGCCATTTAGATTTCTAGCTTTCCCATTATAAAATACATATGATTTTAAAATATAAGAAAAGTTATCCAAGTGATTTTCCATATATTTTTGTAATTCGCTCTACAAACCAAAGACTCCATGATCATGATCCCATTATTCTGTTCTTTTATTATAAAATGGCTATTTATAGCATAATTTTTAAGAATTTAGGCTACTGGGTCTTGATGTTCTGAATTGAGCTTTATTTAATATTTTGATCATGTCAGACTACACTGGGCAATAGTCAAGTTAGCTCTCATAATAGCCAGAAGAAATGCCTCTAATCTAATTGGTCACAGGGCAGCTATCAGCAAAACCAATTTCTTTATAATTAAAAGGTGCTCCCGGGCACTGTAAAACCTTGGAAGTAGCCAAGGATTTGGGGGAAGGAGGAGATTTTTTTTTTTTTCCCCCATAGACAGCAACCACATTGAAGCAATTTCTGAAACAGACTGATAAGTTTTGCTTTTGAATTTACATTAAAGTGCTCAATGGTTGGTACCTGTGAGAACAGCTCACACTTCTAAACTGACTCGTGTCCTGTAGAGATTAAGGACAGAGGCCTCTAGAAGATTAGCATGTCACTTGGTTTAAGTGGCATACAATCCATTTTATTGACATGGACTCCATCCTGCAAAACAAGTGCTTTTTGACTGAAACATAATGAAAATTTGGTGTGCCTTTATAGACCAGCATACGATATGTTTTTCCACATTAGTGCGAGCTAATGTAGGCAGTGTCTGTAAATGAAACCAGCAGTCCTCATTATGGATGGTGTGGAGGCACTTGCCTCAGAATACTAATTCAGTGGAATGTACCCAAGGAGCTTTACATTGCCTTTTAATTTTGCCCAAGCCTTGCTATGGTCCAAAGTTATTAAACTATATTCATTGAATTCGGCAGGCTATTACTTTGCATTGTTACTATTCCTATTGCATCTTGGCATTCAATTGTGAGGCCAAACAAGCTTTGATTTGATTTCTAATTGTTTGTTTTCAGCAACCTGAACCTGGATTTGTCACTTCTGTGGGGAGCAGAAAGAACATCAGTGGATAAGTAAAGAGTTCTCTCTTTTTATACTTTTAATGCCATTGTAACACAAACTATGGTTTGGATTCCACTTCTGTTAAGATAGGGCTGCATATGAGATGTGAAACATTACTGAATTTAAAATGTGCAACTACATTGGCGAGCTGACATTTTATAATGATTTTGCCAGCTATCTGGACTGCATTATTATGAAGAAATAAGCCTGAAATCACACCTTGGAAAATAATTCCACCATGCTTTCTCTTTTGTTTTTGATCTACTACCTAAAAACACTGCATATCCTGAGGTTGAAACAGACAGAATGGTGACCTACCATGGCATTATGTGAAGATTTCATTAGAGAAAACATATGACACACCATGAAAACCATCATTTCCACAAGCTACATCCTCTATTTTTTAAAATTTGGAAATACATTATTAGAGACAGAGGGTAAGGAAAAAATAATATGTTGTACCACACTTATGTTAATCACTTTATCACTGTAAGTTAAAACTTACATTACACTAACATGTTATTAAAACTGGGTCAAACATTTGCTAGAAAGGTTCGTTTCAAGGATATATTATTTTTTGCAATTCAGTAATAATTTTCTGGTAATTTCTCATAAGGAAACATATCCTTTTTTTGTTTTCTCCTTCACTTCATTTGTTACATCAAACATGGAAGTTTGTCCTCAAGACTATTGAACATCTGAATACTTACAAGCAATTGCCACTGGTTTAGTTGCTTCTGGTTTAGTTTCATCTATATATTCCCTGATGGCTCCATCGGTAAAGAATCTGCCTACAATTCAGGAGGCCTGGGTTCAAGCCCTAGGTTGAGAAGATCCCCTGGAGGAGAACATGGCAACCCACTCCAGTATTCTAACCTGGAGAATCCCCATGGACAGAGGATCCTGGCCTGCTACAGTCCATGGGATCACAGAGTCAGACATGACTGAGTGACCAAGTACAGCACAGCATTAGAACCAAGGGCTTCCCAGGTGGTACTAGTGGCAAAGAACCTTCCTGCCAATGCAGGACACATAAGAGATGCGGGGCTTAATCCCTGGGTTGGGAACATCCGCAGAAGGAGGGCATGGCAACCTACTCCTGTATTCTTCCCTGGAGAATCCCATGAACAAAGGAGCCTGGTGGGCTACAGTCCATAGGATCTCAAAGAATCAGATGCAACTGAAGTGACTTAACACACATACATGCATTAGAACCAAAGCTGGAGAGCAGAACAACTAAATCTGGACAGGGGAGAACAAACTAGCTTACTTGAAATGAACCCTTTGCATTTGAGGGCCTTTCAATTTACCCCATTAGCAATAAACTCTAGAAGGCATAGGTGGCTACCTTCCTTGATTTTCTTGGGATTTATCCAGATTTAGTTCATTTCAGAACTGTCATTAGATGCAGCTCATGAGAAATTTATCCTATGAGATTCATGGTCATTTGTGGATGTTTTCATTGAGTTCGGTGAACTAGTAAACAGTTCTAGTACAATGTAATCAGAAGGAATATCACTGGACTACAGAGGATTCTGAGTTTTTCTGTAAACTCTATTACAGGACAAATGCCACTTAACACCTCTGAGACTCAGTTTCCCTCTCTATTCAATTGACTGGCTTTGTTATATAACATTTTCCGATAATAAAATTCCATCATTTCCCCTCACTTCCTGTCTCAAATGAAATCAGAGATATATTGAGTATTAATATACTCAATATAAGGATCAATAAGAATCCTTATATGGATCAATTCATTATTTAGGCTAAGTTCATTAAGGATCAAGTCATTTAGCATCCTTGAAAGTTATCTGAGAAGTTTGCTCCAGTAATTTCATAAACCATAAGTTAAACAGTTAGAAGAATCTAAGACCACAAAGTATAGCAGTGTATGGCATTTTTAGGTCTAACTTTTAGAGGATACTTTTTTGTCTTTTGGAAGAAAATGATACAATGTTGCAAAAATGGCACAAAGAGAGTTTGGAGGTGATTTAAACTCTTTAAGCCCCAGTTCTCTACCTGTGATAAATTGGATACAAATATCATAGGGTATTGTAAGGATTGAATAATATAATATGCTAAAAGTTTAGGGCACAACAGAACTGTTTGTTTCTCATTTTTTTAACCTTTCCATACAAATATATTCTTTCAAATTAAGGAGAAATATGGGAAATACTCTGGGACTCAAAAAGTTGGAGTACTGGTCTTACTTGAGAAGCAGAGAGTAGAAAAGATGAGGCTTTCAGAGAAATGATTAGGAAATGCAGTATTTTTCCTCTCATATCAGCATGCATGTATGCTAGAATGAATCCATACACCCATGAATCCATGTATCTATGAATCCATAGATTCATGAATACCATTTTTGTATTTAAGAAAAAAAATTTGATCCTGTAATATGTTCCCAATATCATCATCCCCTGATTGCCCCCTGCCCAACCACTTCCTTCTAAAAAAGAAAATTCCTCCAGGCATTCACATGATTTTGCCAAATAATGGGAGAGTAAGATGGAGACAGCAGGGATAGGGAATTATCAGATGATGACAAATTTCTGTCATTGTTCCCTTAAGTGATACAATATTCTATACCTATTACAAGGTGAGTTATAAATGCTGGTACAAATGCATGTCCAAGATACATATTTGAAGAAAAACCTTGCAAAATGCTTTTTATATGCACTGAAAATTTATGCAACACTCCTACATAGTACCTTGGTAACAAGAATAAATTCTTGATAGACATAATATGGCAGAGAGAAAGAAACTGAGGAGGGAAGCATTTACTTTTGCCCTTATATGCTTACAAATATATGTTAAAATTCTGAGCATTACTTTTCAGTTCAGTTCAGTTGCTCAGTTGTGTCTGACTCTGCAACCCCATGAACCACAGCACACCAGGCCTCCTTGTCCATCACCAACTCCCAGAGTCCACCGAAACCCATGTCCATTGAGTCGGTGATGCCATCCAACCATCTCATCCTCTGTCATCCCCTTCTCCTCCTGCCCTCAATCTTTCCCTGCATCAGGGTCTTTTCAAATGAGTCAGCTCTTCGCATCAGGTGGCCAAAGTATTGAAGTTTCAGCTTCAACCTCAGTCCTTCCAATGAACACCCAGGACTGATCTTCTTTAGGATGGATTGATTGGATCTCCTTGCAGTCCAAGGGACTCTCAAGAGTCATCTCCAACACCACAGTTCTAAAGCATTAATTCTTCATCACTCAGCTTTCTTTATAAAATTTCATAAAAGTAGAAAAAGCTTTATCACAAAAGGATTTTTCTTAACTTTATGGTTGTTTGTTTGGGTAGAAAGAAAGTGAAGTCGCTTAGTCATGTCTGACTCTTTGTGACCCTATGAACTTTAGTCTGCCAGGCTCCTCCATCCATGGGGTTTTCCAGGCAAGAAATCTGCAATGAGTTGCCATTTCCTTCTCCAGGGGATCTTCCTGACCCAGAGTTCGAACCCAGGTCTTCTGCACTGTAGGCAGACTTTACCGTCTGAGCCATTAGGGAAGCCCTTTGTGTGGAAGGGTGGTCTTAACGTGGTTGGAGGTACAGGTGTGGACTTGAGCCCTGATAACTTCTTCTTCACCCAAGATCTGGAAGTTGCTGTATGAGGCAAGAGGAGGTTTTTGTTCTTTATTCTTACAACAGAGTGAACATTCAAGGAAGAGAAATAGTAGAATATGTAAAGACCTGCTGCTGCTGCTGCTAAGTCGCCTCACTCGTGCCCAACTCTGGAAAGACCTAGTAAGAGAAAAAAACTATCTGGAATTTAGACTGATGGTAAAATCTCACAAACGTAGACTAGCCAATCAAAACATTGTAAAAATAAGTTTGAATGACTACAAGACAAATATTACTCTGTTATCTATTTTTTCTTTTTTTAATCTGTTTTTCATGGTCTGGGGACCATCTCTCATCTATCTCTTTATATCTCTAACTGAGTGTCCATTGACATCAGTGAAAATAATTGTCTGGGATGACATGCCACAAAATAAAAACAACATGTAATTAAGAGATCTAAGGTCACTGTGTATACCACAGGAGGATGATTCTCTATATCAAAGAAATCCAGGAAAGTCAATGAAATAATCCAGGAGAGGCAATTTTAGAGGTTTCACAGGGAAGAGAGGACACATCTATTTATGAGTTTCATTAAAAAATTAATAAAATATAAGGTTCTGTCTTTAAAAAAAAAAGAAGAAAAATTGGATACAAGTACCATGAACATGAAAAAGAAACTGAACAATGATAAAGTATATAAATCTATTTTAAAAGCAGAAAATAACTCTAGGATCAAGAGGTGAATAAACTTTCCTTGTAGGTAAAGAAAGAAAATTAGGGCCTAGAGAGCATGGTTTTAAAAAATGGAATAAGAATACAAATTATTATGGATTTTGGTACAAGGTAGAAATTTGGTCCTTCTGTTGGAATTTAGTTTCCAAAACTTTAGTAAGTTTATTTTTTCTTAAGAAACAAACTGCGTTTTGTATTTTGCTTGAGGAGCAGCATTCATTTCAGATAATTAGGACAAGGATAAGCCATGGGTCCAGCTGTATAAATTCCAGTAAAAAATCATAGGAGAGTGGAAGATAGTGCTATCAGTTCAGTTCAGTTGCTCAGTCGTATCCGACTCTTTGCGACCCCATGAATCACAGCACACCAGGCCTCCCTGTCGATCACCAAGTCCCAGAGTTCACTCAGACTCACGTCCATCGAGTCAGTGATACCATTCAGCCATCTCATCCTCTGTCGTCCCCTTCTCCTCCTGCCCCCAATCCTTCCCAGCAACAGAGTCTTTTTCAATAAGTCAACACTTCGCATGAGGTGGCCAAAGTACTGGAGTTTCAGCTTTAGCATCATTCCTTCCAAAGAAATCCCAGGGCTGATCTCCTTCAGAATGGACTGGTTGGATCTCCTTGCAGTCCAAG
>SJYQ01094267.1:41475-56165 GCA_006410935.1 Redunca redunca | reverse complement strand
GGAATTAATTACCTAGAAAATAGTTTTATGTTTAATATGGAAAAGTCTAAAAAAGTCCATTGTCCTCCCCCTCTCCCCAAAGAGAATTCTGTATATTCTTCTTCTTAGATTCTTTAATATAGTACTTCTGTTTCTTCCTGTGTATGTAGAAACAGACAAAATACTATACACTTAACATCAACAGAAATATTGTTGTATCCTTTGCATACTTCTCATTAAGTTGATTTTTGAGCAAAAAATGTTTTTATAGGTATGTATCATTAATACTATCTTTTTATGGGCCTCTGTGACCAATACAGCAGCTGCAGCTTAAAGGAATTAGCACAGAAAAGAGAAAATGTTATCTCTTAAAATTTTGTTTTCCTTACTCGACCATAAATGTTTGTTAATGATTTTTTTATTACCTATTTTTCTTTTCTTTTCCTCTCTCTACTCTCCTTCTCATGGTATTCTGTGTTCACAGTACCTAATGTGTGAAAAAGAAAAGATAAAGGCTTGTATTTCTTTACATAGCCCTTATACATTTATTAAGCATTTCTTATTTTCCATTATAAAACAGAACATCAGCAGCAAAAGAACATTTAGTTCTATTTGGTAACATTGGTGGAATAAGACTTTCCTCCTTAATTCTGTCTTTTATTCTTTCATGTCAGAAATATTTATTACAAAATCTAGCATGGATAAAACACTAAACTAAATGTTGGGTGCATGATTCTGAAGAATAAAAAACTAGTTTCATACCCCAATTANGCTTATATCCTCATAGAGAAAATTGGCTTAAAATAAATATTTTTTTTACATTCATTAAGAGTAAAAATAAATCTGATCAGTGAAAAACTGATCTCTGTCAGTTAAAGGATTCTCAGTGCCTATAAGGTAAAAACAAGCCAGATGCTGAATAGAAAATATCTGAATTATAGACTAGACTCTAACACAGTTTTCTATTTCTTTTTATTTTTTTCCTCAATGAGTATAGAAGTTGATATCCTGTAAAATGTCCTTAATAAGCACCTAAAATAAATTCACTGCTCTCAGGTTAAATTAATTTATATTTCTTTTTTAGTCATCTAAAGGAAAGTATGGGTTCCTCAATAGTCAACACAATTCTTAGGTAAAAATTTTCCGAGAACGTTGGTTGAAAGTATTTAGAGTTTTACTCATTAATTATAACATATGTTATTAATATATTATACAACCAAATAAGGCATATGGTTTAACAGCCAACAGCTTGTAACCTATATGTTGTTTGGATTCATTTAAAGGCAGTATCTTTCTGGTAAGAAAAATCCCCAGTATCATCTACCACATACACAAAAATAAATAAATAAAATCAGTATATTCTCAACATAGGAGTAGTGAGCTCTTACTAAAGTCATGTGGCAATTAAAAAAAATAACAGATCAATACTTCAAAATAAATAGTTTCTCCTGTGAAAGTGCATATCCTGGTGCTATATGCTATATTTGATTCTACTGCTGTTGTCACTGCTGTAACTCTTCAGAAACACTAATTTTAAATTCCCTTAGCTAAACATTTATCTAGAATTCAAAATGACTAGGCAGTGTCCTAAATTCTGTACTAAAGTAAATTCATTCCATTTATAAGAGAAGCCTATGATTTAGGTGCTACTGTTATCCACACTTTAAGAAGAGACCAAATCTCAGAGAGGATGCATACCTCGATCAAGGTCTTCTAGCTGGCAGAGTTGGGATTTGCTCCATGATGTCTAGCTCCAGATTCTGATATTTAATTATGAAGCTATGTCTTTCTATACAACCTAGGGAACATTTTGAATATATTACCATTGGTGACAATTTTTTTGAGGATGATTTTGCTACTTAGAAAGAGCCAAATATAATTTAAAATTACATCTGGTAAAAAAAACATGGATATTCATGCTTGGCAACAGCAGCCATTTGAAACTCAATTTTCAAGAATGAGATGAATTTTTATATAGCCTGTAAACAGCCCCTATAACAATTCTAAAAGAAGTAAAGTCCAAAATAGTATTTAAGGATGGCCATTATACATAAAATTATTTTATAGTGGCACAGAAAAACTTGCTAATGTGAAAACCCACATTTAGAAATAGAGTTTAAGTTCACTCTTTGTATACTCCTTTCTGGCACAGTGCCTACATTTTTAGTTTTGAATGTTTAATTGTTTAATAAATTACCTGTGTGTATCTTGCTTAGAACATTTCCTTGGCAAATTGTATTGTGAGGAAATATATAACTTGAAACTTTTATATAATTTCAGTATACAAAAAAGTAATATGAATTAATTTTCCATATTTAAATGTTACCATAAAAAAGCATTTTTACATATCTAACCAGGTCTTTCTTTGTAAAAATTATCCCTGAATAATAAGGAATAGTGAGATCATTTCAATTAAGGTTCCTCCTGTAATAAAAAGAAAACAGCATGTTCAAACAGTAATTTAAGATATTTTAATAAAGGGGTTATTTTAAAATGTTTAGGCAGTTTTAAAAGAAAACAAGAAAGTTTGAGAATTATAGTGGAAACCCCTCATCATCCCCAGGCCTCTTAGAAAAGGTAAGAACTAACTGAGAGATCATAGTCATAACTACAGGAAGAAGCCATTTAGCAAGAACTGCAGCCTGAAATGTGGTCTTTACTAACCTAAGGTATGGATGGAGACATTAAGGTGAGAAAATAAATAATGCCTTTCCCTCCTCTCACTCCTATTTGCTGTTGGTGCTTTCCATTGCCTAAATTCAAGTTCTTGCAGTCAGAGTAAGGGAGTTCTGCTGATGGAATGCACAGTGATTCACATGCTCAGACACAGATCAAGTTGGAAAAGGGTAAAACCTTGGTATAACTGGTCTCTGAAGTTGGGTTAAAGGTAAACTTCTTCTACAATATGAATGGATTGCCTCAGAGTTGCTTTCAAACTGTGTTTTGTTGTGAGGTAATAAGTATGATGTCATATTCATTTCTGTGAAACAGGATTATTTTCATGTTACCCTTATAAAACAACTTGAAAAAGCAGTTTATTTTTTTCCCTCTGATTCATTTCCTTTATTCTATCTTGAATCTACTCAAGTCAGAAATTTCTCCCATTACTCCATTGAAACTGGGCCTGTCCACATTGACAGCCTCTTCCACATTGCTAAATTCAACATTAAGCTTTCAGTATTTGACCCAGCTGATCACTCAGGGCAGCAGTCCATGCCACATCCTTTTCATCTAACTTGTGAAAATTATGCACATAAAGTTGATCATTTTATTTGAGTATCATCCTTTGTTGATGCTGCTGTTGCTGCTGCTGCTGCTGCTAAGTCACTTTAGTCATTTCCGACTCTGTGTGACCCCATAGACGGCAGCCCACCAGGCTCCCCCATCCCAGAGATTCTCCAGGCAAGAACACTGGAGTGGGTTTGAATGTTGATAGAATTTATAAAAATATTATCTTTCATTTTTTATATTAATATTTTGTATCATGTCACTTCATGATCAATCTAACCAGAATTTTATCATATTTTTAAACTTTTTTTCAAAATAGCAACTTCTGGTTTCATTGATTTATTTTGTTTTTTGTTGCTTTTTATTTTATTGATTTCTGTTCTTATCTGCATTATTTTCTACTTTGCTTTTGCCTAAAAAAAGTCTTTAAGGTGGAAACTTATACCAGATATAACCTAACTAGGCCCAAATCTGGACTGCTAACTTTTGTGTGTGTGTGTGAATTACATATTATTGGACCTTAGCAACATGCTCATTTATTTATGTATTGTCTGTATCTGTTTTTATAATTTATAGATGTGTAATTCTTTTAAAATAATTATGATTATTTTTACTCTATTAATTAACTTGGTTAGATTCCACCTCTGAACTTTCTCCATGCTGTAGGTGACAACAGATTAATTCTATACACAGTTCTTTCAGCTTCCAGTTGATGGTTTTATTTAAGGCCACTGGAATCTTCTCAATGTATATGAAGTGGGCATGCCGGTATTGGGAGTAATTTTTAATGTAGATTTTATGGGTTTAATCCTTTTGAGGCTCTCTCACTTAAAGGATTCTCCCTCTATCTTCACATCTGATCTTCCAGATCTGAAATCAGTCTCCTAGCACCTCATATGCCAGTAAGCCTCTGTTCTTGTGCTGTCTGAACTGTGTGAAGAATAAGGAGGGCCTTCTAATGGACAGCAGCAAGCTCAAAATATTATCTTTGCACTTTCTGCCCTTCAGGAATAAAACCCATCTAGTTCATCTATCTTGTCATCACTCTCCACCCTTTGGAATACTTTAAAAAACTGATTTGGTGATATTTTATAATTATCTGTGGGAGGGTTAGTTCAATCAAGATATCTTGCCATGACTAGAAGGGAGAATTATTTATCCTACAATTTTTTCTACTTACTTTTGATATTCTCTATGGAGGATAGTGTAAATTATGCACATATTATTTCATCTTCAAAGAAAAGTGTGGTACTCAGTCTAATGCAATATCATCTAACCTTAATCTACTATGGAGTTCCCACCTCCAGAAATCTTATTTCAGAAGATTTTAAAAATAGTTCTGCTAGGCTACTATTAATGGACCTAAAACCTGTGTGATTTGTGCAGAATTGCTTGATACTGAAAATAAGAATATAATCTTAAGAAATTTACTCTTTTCCTGCTCAACAGAGGGAAATATGAGTAGTTTTCATGGGAGAAAGCTTCCTGATCCCAAACCCATAATGCCTCTAGTTATCTTAGGAATGGCAAACCACTTCAGTATTCATGCCTTGAGAACCCCATGAACAGTATGAAAAGGCAAAATGATAGGATACTGAAAGAGGTACTCTCCAGGTCAGTAGGTACCCAATATGCTACGGGAGGTCAGTGGAGAAATAACTCCAGAAAGAATGAAGGGTTGGAGCCAAAGCAAAAACAATACCCAGCTGTGGATGTGACTGGTGATAGAAGCAAGGTCCAATGCTTTAAGAGCAATATTGCATAGGAACCTGGAATGTCAGGTCCATGAATCAAGGCAAATTGGAAGTGGTCAAACAGGAGATGGCAAGAGTGAACGTTGACATTCTAGGAATCAGCGAATTAAAATGGAATGGAATGGGTGAGTTTAACTCAGATGACCATTGTATCTACTACTGTGGGCAATAATCCCTCAGAAGAAATGGAGTAGCCATCATGGCCAACAAAAGAGTCTGAAATTCAGTACTTGGATGCAATCTCAAAAACGACAGAATGATCTCTGTTCATTTCCAAGGAAAACCATTCAATATCAGAGTAATCCAAGTCTATGGCCCAACCGATAATGAACGGTTCTATGAAGACCTACAAGACCTTTTAGAACTAACACCCAAAAAAGATGTCCTTTTCATTATAGGTGACTGGAATGCAAAAGTAGGTAGTCAAGAAACACCTGGAGTAACAGGCAAATTTGGCCTTGGAATACAGAATGAAGCAGGGCAAAGAATAATAGAGTTTTGCCAAGAAAATGCACTGGTCATAGCAAACACCCTCTTCCAACAACACAAGAGAAGACTCTACACATGGACATCACCAGATGGTCAACACTGAAATCAGATTGATTATATTCTTTGCAGCCAAAGATGGAGAAGCTCTATACAGTCAACAAAAACAAGACCAGGAGCTGACTGTGGCTCAGATCATGAACTCCTTATTGCCAAATTCAGACTGAAATTGAAGAAAACAGGGAAAACTACTAGACCATTCAGGTATGACTTAAATCAAATCCCTTATGATTATACAGTCAAAGTGAGAAATAGATTTAAGGGCCTAGATCTGATAGAGTGCCTGATGAACTATGGAATGAGGTTCGTGACATTGTATAGGAGACAGGGATCAAGACCATCCCCATGGAANAGACATGATTCTGCCGACTAAGGTCCATCTAGTCAAGGCTATGGTTTTTCCAGTAGTCATGTATGGATGTGAGAGTTGGACTGTGAAGAAGGCTGAGTGCCGAAGAATTGATGCTTTTGAACTGTGGTTTGGAGAAGACTCTTGAGAGTCCCTTGGACTGTAAGGAGATCCAACCACTCCATTCTAAAGGAGATCAGCCCTCGGATTTCTTTGGAAGGAATGATGCTAAAGCTGAAACTCCAGTACTTTGGCCACCTCATGCGAAGAGTTGACTCATTGGAAAAGACTCTGCTGTTGGGAGGCATCGGGGGCAGGAGGAGAAGGGGACGACCGAAGATGAGATGGCTGGATGACATCACTGACTCGATGGACGTGCGTCTGAGTGAACTTCGGGAGTTGGTGATGGACAGGGAGGCCTGGCGTGCTGTGATTCATGGGGTCTCAAAGAGTTGGACACGACTGAGTAACTGAACTGAACTTATCTTAGCAATGGGATAAAGGTAAAAGTACAAGAGGATTATTGAAATTGCAATATTGAAGAAATAATATACTCAACTTCTGTAAATACATCCAACTTTTATCTTCATTTTTTTGATAGATAAGAAGTGATATATTAGAATATAACACTTGTGAGGCTTACAAGTGGGTGGGGTAGAAGGTGCAGTGCCCCAGTTACTTAGGGGGCTACAGTTTTAAAATCAAAAGAAAAGTGGAGGCGGAATAGACCACCTTCTTCCATATTCTTGATTAGATAACACACTTCCATCATCAGCTCCTTCTCCAGATTGGGCAGAGGAGTTTTCTAGTACATACATGGTAAAGCCAGGTCTGTCATGGTACATGGAAAAATTATTTCATATCTTAGTACATTGAAGGTCTTTAAATTTGAAATGCCACCTTTCCAGTAATTATTGTTTCTTATGTGTGCAGAGAGCATGACCAAGAGATCATTAACTTACTGACTTCACTGGGCTAGGTGTAGTGAGCCACCACTGTTTTATTGTTTGGGGTCATGTTTCTTGCTTCTGCTGCATGGGTTTCATTGGTAAGCAAGCCTCCTTAGTTTTATTGTTAAGCAAACTGATTTCTTGAGTAACGATAAACTTACAGGGGTCTCCTTTACTCCTATATTTTTATTTATTTATAATTCTTTAGTGGAATTCATAACCTACTTTGTCCCTTTCTCTGTCCCTAACAGTAGCATGTATCAAAACTTCATTACTTTTTAAACTTTTTTAAATTACTCATTGTAATTGGAGGCTAATTACTTTACAGTATTGTAGTGGTTTTTGCCAAACATTGATATGAATCAGCCATGGGTGTACATGTGTCCCCCATCCTGAATTCCCATCCCATCCCTCAGGGTTGTCCCAGTGCACTAGCTTTGAGTGCCCTGTTTCATGCATTGAACTTGGACTGGTAATCTATTTAACATGTGGTAATATATATGTTTCAATGCTATTCTGTCAAATCATCCCACCCTTGCCTTCTCCCAGAGTCCAAAGACTGTTCTTTATATCTGTGTCTCTTTTTCTGTCTCACATATAGGGTCATTGTTACCATCTTTCTAAATTCCATATACATGCGTTAATATACTGTATTGGTGTTTTTCTTTCTGACTTACTTCACTCTGTATAGTAGACTCCAGGTTCAGCAACCTCATTAGAACTCATTCAAAGGTGTTCTTTTTAATAGCTGAGTAATATTCCATTGTGTATATGTACCACAGCTTTCTTATCCATTCATCTGGCAATAGACATCTAGGTTGCTTCCACATTCTAGCTATTGTAAACAGTGCTGCATGAACATTGGGGTATACGTGTCTCTTTCAATTCTGGTTTCTTCGATGTGTATGCCCAACAGTGGAATTGCTGGGTCGTGTGACAGTTCTATTTCCAGTTTTTTGAGGAATCTTCACAGTGTTCTTCATAGTGGCTGTACTACTTTGCATTCCACCAACAGTTTAAGAAGGTTCCTTTTTCTCTGCACCATCTCCAGCATTTATTGTTTGTAGACTTTTGGATAGCAGCCATTCTGACTGGTGTGAAATGGTACCTTATTGTGGTTTTGAGTTGCATTTCTTTGATAATGAGTGATGTTGAGCATCTTTTCATGTGTTTCTTGGCCATCTGTATGTCTTCTTTGGAGAAATGTCTGTTTAGTTTTTTGGCCCATTATTTGATTGGGTCATTTATTTTTCTGGAATTGAGCTGCAGGAGCTGCTTGTATATTTTTGAGATTAATTATTTGTCAGTTGCTTCATTTGCTATTGTTTTCTCACATTCTGAAGGCTGTCTTTTTCACCTTGCTTATAGTTTCCTTCATTGTTCAAAAGCTTTTAAGTTTAATTAGGTCCCATTTGTTTATTTTTTTAATTTTATTTCCATTACTCTGGGAGGTGGATTATAGAGGATCCTGCTGTGATTTATGTCAGAGAGTGTTTTGCCTATGTTTTTCTCTAGAAGTTTTATAGTTTCTAATCTTACATTTAGATCTTTAATCCATTTGGAATTTATGTTTGTGTATAATGTTAGAAAGTGTTCTAATTTAATTCTTTTACAAGTGGTTAACCAGCTTCTCCAGCACAACTTGTTAAAGAGATTGTCTTTTCTGCAATGTATATTCTTGCCTCCTTTGTCAAAGATAAGGTGTCCATAGGTGTGTGGATTTATCTCTGGGCTTTCTATTTTCTTCTGTTGATCTATTTTTCTGTCTTTGTGCCATTGCCACACTGTCTTGATGACTGTAGCTTTGAAGTATAGTCTGAAGTCAGGCAGGTTGATTCCTCCAGTTCCATTCTTCTTTGTCAAGATTGCTTTGGCTATTCAAGGTTTATCTTATTTCCATACAAATTGTGAAATTATTTGTTCTAGTTCTGTGAAAAATACCATTGGTAGCTTGATAGGGGTTGCATTGAATCTATAGATTGCTTTGATCTCATTTTCACTATATTGATTTCACTGTACTCATTTTCACTCTGCTGGTTTTCACTATATTGATTTTTCCACTCCATGAACATGGTATATTTCTCCATCTATTTGTGTCCTCTTTGATTTCTTTCATTGGTATTTTATAGTGTTTTTCTTTCATCAGTGTTTTTCTATATATAGGTCTTTTGTTTCTTTAGGTAGATTTATTTTTAAATATTTTATTCTTTTCATCACAATGGTGAATGAGATTGTTTCCTTAAATTCTCTTTCTGTATTCTCATTACTAGTGTATAGGAATGCAAGGGATTTCTGTGTATTAATTTTATAGCCTGCAACTTTACTATATACATTGATTAGCTTTAGTAATTTTCTGGTGGTGTCTTTTGGATTTTCTAAGTGGAGGATCATGTCAACTGCAAACAGTGAGAGTTTTGCTTCTTCTTTTCCAAACATGATTAATTTCTTTTTCTTCTCTGATTCCTGTGGCTAAACCTTCCAAAACTATGTTGAATAGTAGTCATGAGAGTGGGCAACCTTGTCTCATTCCTGACTTTAGGGGAAATGCTTTCAATTTTTCTCCATTGAGGATAATATTTGTTGTGGGTTTATCATATATGGCTTTTATTACATCAAGGTATGTTCCTTCTATGCCTGTTTTATGGAGGTTTTTTTTTTTATCATAAATGGATGTTGAATTTAGTGAAAGGCTTTCTCAGCATCTATTGAGATAATCATATGGTTTTTATCTTTCAGATTGTTAGTATGATGTATCACATTGATTGATTTAGGAATATTTAAGAATCCTGGCATCCCTGGGATTTAGGCCACTTGTTCATGATGTATGATCTTTTTAATATGTTGCTGGATTCTGTATCCTAGAATTTTGTTGAGGATTTTTGTATCTATGTTCATCAGTGATATTGGCCTGTAGTTTTCTTTTTTTGTGGCATTTTTGTCTGGTTTTGGTATTAGGGTGATGGTGGCCTCATAGACTGAGTTTGGAAGTTTACCTTCCTCTGCAATTTTCTGGAAGAGTTTGAGTAGGATAGGTGTTAACTTTTCTCTAAATTTTTGGTAGAAATCACCAGTGAGGCCATCTGGTCCTGGGCTTTTGTTTGTTGGGAGATTTTTGATTACAGTTTTGATTACTGTGCTTGTGATGGGTCTGTTACGATTTTCTATTTCTTCCTGTTTCAGCTTTGGAAGGTTATATTTTCCTAAGAATTTGTCCATTTCTTCCAAGTTGTCCATTTTATTGTCATATAGTTGCTGATAGTAGTCTTTTATGGTTCTTTGTATTTCTGTGTTGTCTGTGTGGTTTCTCCATTTTCATTTCTAGTTTTGTTGATTTGATTCTTCTCCCTTTTTTTCTTGATGAGTCTGGCTTGTTGTTTGTCTATTTTATTTATCTTATCAAAGAACCAGCTTTTAGCTTTGTTGATTTTTGCTATGGTCTCCTTTGTTTCTTTTTTATTTCAGTTCAGTTCAGTTGCTTAGTCATGTCTAACTCTTTCCAACCCCATGAAACACAGCACGCCAGGCCTCTCTGTCCATCACCACTCCCAGAGTCCACCCAAACCCATGTCCATCGAGGTAATGATGCCATCCAACTATCTCATCTTCTGTCATCCCCTTCTCCTCCTGCCCTTAATCTTTCCCAGCATCAGCGTCTTTTCCAGTGAGTCAGCTCTTCACATCAGGTGGCCAAAGTATTGGAGTTTCAGCTTTAGCAACAGTCCTTCCAATGAACACTCAGGACTGATCTCCTTTAGGATGGACTGACTGGATCTCCTTGAAATCCAAGGGACTTTCAAGAGTCTTCTCCAACAGCGCAATTCAAAACCATCAATTCTTTGGTGCTCAGGTTTCTTTATAATCCAATTCTCACATCCATACATGACCACTGTAAAACCCATAGCCTCGTCTAGACAGACCTTTTTCAGCAAAGTAATGTCTCTGCTTTTCAATATGCTATCTAGTTTGGTCATAACTTTCGTTACAAGGAGTAAGCGTCTTTTAATTTCATGGCTGCAATCACCATCTGCATGGTTTTGGAACCAGAAAAATAAAGTCAGCCACTGTTTCCACCGTTTCCCCATCTATTTGTCATGAAGTGATGGGACCAGATGCCATGATCTTAGTTTTCTGAATGCTAAGCTTTAAGCCAACTTTTACACTCTCCTCTTTCACTTTCATCAAGAGGTTCTTTAGTTCCTCTTCCTTTGTGCCATACGGTGGTGTCATATGCATATCTGAGGTTATTGATTTTTCTCCTGGCAATCTTGATTCCAGCTTGTGCTTCCTCCAGCCCAGCATTTCTCATGATGCATTCTGCATATAAGTTAAGTAAGCAGGGCTTTTTCATTTATTTCTGCCTTAATTTTTATGATTTCTTTCCTTCTACTAACCCTGGGATTCTTCATTTCTTCTTTTTCTAGTTGCTTTAGGTGTAAAGTTATTTATTTGACTTTTCTAATGTTTCTTGAGGTAAGATTCTATCACTATGAACCCTCCCCTTACCATTGCTTTTACTGTATCCCATAGGTTTTGGGTTGTCAGGTTTTCATTTGTTTCTGTGCAGAAAACTAAGATCATGGCATCTGGTCCCATCACTTCATGGCAAATAGATGGGGAAACAGTGGAAACAGTGTCAGACTTTTTTTTGGCAGCTCCAAAATCACTGCAGATGGTGATTGCAGCCATGAAATTAAAAGACACTTACTCCTTGGAAGAAAAGTTATGACCAACCTAGATAGCATATTCAAAAGCAGACACATTACTTTGCCAACAAAGGTCCATCTAGTCAAGGCTATGGTTTTTCCTGTGGTCATGTATGGATGTGAGAGTTGGACTGGGAAGAAGGCTGATCGCCAAAGAATTGATGCTTTTGAACTGTGGTGTTGGAGAAGACTCTTGAGAATCCCTTGGACTACAAGGAGACCCAACCAGTCCATTTTAAAGGTAATCAGTCCTGGGTGTTCTTTGGAAGGACTGATTCTAAAGCTGAAACTCCAGTACTTTGGCCACCTCATGCGAAGAGCTGACTCATTGGAAAAGACTCTGATGCTGGGAGGGATTGGGGGCAGGAGGAGAAGGGGACAACAGAGGATGAGATAGCTGGATGGCATCACTGACTCAATGGACATGAGTTTGGGTGAACTCCAGGAGTTGGTGATGGACAGGGAGGCCTGGCATGCTGCAATTCATGAGGTCACAAAGAGTCGGACACGACTGAGTGACTGAACTGATGCATATTTTGATTTCTTTTTTGATTTCTCCTGTGATTTGTTGGTTATTCAGAAGTGTGTTGTTTAGCTTCCATATGTTTGTATTCGTAATAGTTTTTTTTTCCTGTAATTGACATCTAATCTCACTGCCATTGTGATCAGAAACGATGCTTGAAATTATTTCATTTTTTTTTTAATTTACCAAGGCTAGATTTATGGCCCAAGATGTGATCTATCCTGGAGAATGTTCCATGTGCACTTGAGAAAGAGGTGAAATGCATTGTTTTGGGGTGAAACATACTATAGATATCAGTTAGGTCTAACTGCTCCATTGTATCATTTAAAGTTTGTGTTTCCTTGCTAATTTTCTTTTTGGTTGATCTATCCTTAGGTGTGAGTGGGATATTAAAATTTCCCACTATTATTGTGTTACTGTTAACTTCCCCTTTCATACATGTTAGCATTTGCCTTACATACTGCTGTGCTCCTATGTTGGGTGCATATATGTTTATAATTGTTATATCTTCTTCTTGGATTGATCTTTTGATTATTATGTAGTGTCCTTCTTTTTGTCTTTTCATGGATTTTATTTCAAAGTCTGTTTTATCTGATACAAGTATTGCTACTCCTGCTTTCTTTTGGTCTCCATTTGCATGAAATATCTTTTTCCAGCCCTTCACGTTCAGTCTGTATGCATCCCTTGGTTTGAGGTGAATCTCTTGTAGATAGCATATATATGCGTCTTGGTCTTGTATCCATTCAAGCAGTCTTTATCTTTCAGTTGGGGCATTCAACCCATTTACACATAAGGTAATTGTTGATAAGTATGATCCTGTTGCCATTTACTTTGTTGTCTGGGGTTCAAGTTTATACACCTTTCTTGTGTTTCCTGTCTAGAGAAGATCCTTTAACATTTGTTGAAGAGTTGGATTGGTGGTGCTGAATTCGCTCAACTTTTGCGTGTCTGTAAAGCTTTTGATTTCTCCTTCACATTTGAATGAAAAATAGTAATCTGGTTGTAGGTTTTTCTTTCATCACTTTAAGTATGTCCTGCCATTTCCTTCTGACCTGAAGAGTTTCTATTGAAAGATCAGCTGTTATCCTTATGGGAATCCCCTTGTGTGTTATTTGTTGCTTTTCCCTTGCTGCTTTTAATATTTGCTCTTTGTTAATTTGATTAATATGTGTCTTGGGGCGTTTTGCCTTGGGTTTTTTCCTGTTTGGGACTCTCTGGGTTTCTTTGACTTGAGTGGCTATTTCCTTCCCCATTTTAGGGAAGTTTTCAACTATTATCTCCTCAAGTTTTTTTTTTNTTTTTTTTTGTCTTATTCTTCTAGGACTTCTATGTTTCAAATATTGGGGCATTCAACATTGTCCCCGAGGTATCTGAGGTTGTCCTCATTTTTAATTCTTTTTTTCTTTTTTCCTCTCTGCTTCATTAATTTCCACCATTCTATCTTCCACCTCACTTATCCTATCTTCTGCCTCAGTTATTCCACTGTTGGTTCCCTCCAGAGTGCTTTTGATCTCAGTTATTGCATTATTTATTATTAACTGACCCTTTTTATTTCTTGGTCCTTGTTAAACATTATTTGCATCTTCTCAATCCTTGTCTCTAGTCTATGTATCTGTAACTCCATTTTGTTTTCAAGATTTTGGATCATCTTTACTATCATTATTCTGAATTCTTTTTCAGGTAGATTCCCTGTCTCCTCCTCTTTGATTTGGTTTGATAGGCATTTATCATGTTCCTTTACCTGCTGAATATTTCTCTGCCTTTTCATCTTGTTTAGATTGCTGTGTTTGGGGTGCCCTTTCTGTAGGCTGGAAGTTTGTGATTCCTCTTTTTTATGGAGCTTGCTCCCTGTGGGTGGGTTGGACTAGTGACTTGTCAAGGTTTCCTGGTTAGGGAAGCTTGCATCTGTGTTCTGGTGGGTAGTGCTGGATCTCTTCTCTCTGGAGTTCAATGAAGTGTCCAGTAGTAAATTTTGGGGTATCAATGGGTTTGTCATGGCTTTGGGCAGCCTGTATTTTAATGCTCAGGGATGTGTTCCTTTGTTGCCAGAGAATTAGCATGGTATGTCTTGCTCTGAAACTTGTTGGCTCTTGGGTGGAGCTTGGTTTCAGTGTAGGTATGGAGACTTTTGGATGAGCTCTTGTCTATTAATGTTCCCTGGAATAAGGAGTTATCTGGTGTTCTCAGGTTTTGGATTTAAGCCTCCTGCCTCTGGCTTCCAGTCTTATTCTTACAGTAGCCTCAAGACTTCACCATCTATACAGCACAGGTGATAAAACATTTAGGTTAATGGTGAAAAGATTCTCCACAGTGAGGGATACCCAGAGAGGTTCACAGAGTTACATGGAGAAGAGAAGAGGGAGGAGGGAGATAGAGGTGACCAGGAGGAGAAGGGGGAAGTCAAAAGGGAAGAGACCAATCTAGCCAGTAATCAGTTCCCTAAGTGTTCTCCACAGCCCAGAACACACAGAGAGATTCACAGAGTTAAGTAGAGAAGAAAACGGGGAGGGAGGAAATAGAGGTGACCTGGGGGAGAAAAGGGAGAGTCAGAAAGGGAAAGAGTAGTCTAGCCTAAGTGAAAATGGATACTAAAGATTAGATTCTTAAAGGTACAAAATTGATAACAAATACCAAAAAGCAAAGATTTTAAATCTAGAG
>SJYQ01094267.1:18697-30429 GCA_006410935.1 Redunca redunca | reverse complement strand
CTGCTAATGAAAATCTTAAGTGAAAAAAAAGTCACTAAAACCTCTTTAAAAGTTGAAACTACATACTATTACTTTAGTAATGGGTACTATTTGCTTACTAAAATATCTTCCACATTTGTCCAAAATTCCATCTATACTGCTGAATATATAAAATACAGACATCTATAAAATTATCAATTCTAGAGAAAAATGTTTCAACAATAAGTACTTAAGCAGTTTTACAAGGTAAAGTTGACTGAATTTTGAGTGCTGGTTTCATTATATAAAGAATCAAAAACTCATCCAAAAATAAGATAAACTCTTTAAAATTGGGAAGTTATTTCATCATTCCACAAAAAAAAAAGTGATGTGGTTTACAAAAAATGCATGAAATATTTTCAAAAAGTAACATTAAAATATAAAAGAGTTTATGAGAAGGAAAATACAAAGAGAAAGCCAATAACCCTAAGGATAAAGATAGCACATAGGAATTTATGATGGTTGATCCTAGTATGGTTTTCTGGAAATAGGACAGTCATTTGATTAAACATTATGATTCCTTGAGCTTTTCCCTCTTTTTACTATAGTCTGAGGATACTACCTTCAGTTAACCTAGAAGGAAAGTTATGACCAACCTAGATAGCATATTAAAAAGCAGATATCACTTTGCCAACAAAGGTCTGTCTAGTCAAGGCTATGGTTTTTCCAGTGGTCATAAATGGATGTGAGATTTGGACTATAAAGAAAGCTGGGCACCAAAGAATTGATGCTTTAGAACTGTGGTGTTGGAGAAGAGTCTTTAGAGTCCCTTGGACTGCAAGGAGATCCAACCAGTCCATCCTAACAGAGATCAGTCTTGGGTTTTCATTGGAAGGACTGATGCTGAAGCTGAAACTCCAGTACTTTGGCCACCTCATGTGAACAGTTGACTCACTGGAAAAGACCCTGATTCTGGGAGAGATTGGGGGCAGGAGGAGATGGGGACAACAGAGGATGAGATGGTTGGATGGCATCACCGACTCCATGGACATGAGTTTGGGTGAACTCCGGGAGTTGGTGATGAATAGGGAGGACCAGTGTGCTGCGATTCATGGGGTCGCAAAGAGTCGGACATGACTGAGAGACTGAACTAAACTGAATCTAGAAGGAGGCTTCCCTGGTGGCTCAGTGGTAAAGAATCTGCCTGCAAAGCAGGAGACACAAGTTTGACCCCCGGGTCAGGAAGATACCCTATAGAATAAAATAGCAACCCACTCCAATGATCTTGCTTGGTAAATCCCATGGACAGAGAGCCTGGCAGGCTGCAGTGTATAGAGTCACAAAAGAGGTGGACACAACTTAGGGACTAAACAACAACAGCAAGCTGGAAAGCATGTTACCTGAAACAGCTTACACAACTTGATTGCCAACTTCAGCTCTTACATTCTGACAGTTACCTTAGCATAAAAAGAATAAAATCAGTAACTATTTGGTATTTTTAAAGCACTTCTACATTTTAAACTAGCATAGAATGATGTTATTAATAGACTATATAAATATTTAAAGTTAAAATTGTAAGCATATCCTATTTTCTGGCTTTTTATCTCTCTCTCGGATACAAAAAAAAAAAAAAGCAAAGAAAAGGTATCGTTTTGAGAAAGTCATGCTTGACTCTGACCCAGAAAATGCTGAATAGTACCTGCTTTTTATGTTCTAAAACTTGTTTTCTTAGTAGTGAGGACAGAGGAAAATAAATGAAGGGTGAAAATTCAGAAAAGGACAGTCAGTATTATATGACTATTCAAATTGGGTACAGAATTGTTTCCCCTTCTCAACTTAGGTTTCTCACAAACTAAAAGTGAATATTAGGATGGACTGATGAACAAAACACAGTATCAATGTTATTAACACACCATATAAAATTATAGTACAGCTCAAAGTATGAGATTTTCCCATTATATGGAAATTGGGGAATGCAATTTGGATTCCACAGAAAGATTAAACTTTCTTCTCTTTTACCCTCTAACTCACATCCACCAAATCCAATGGAGACTATAGAATTCGATTTTACAAAAACTGAATCTGAGTTGCAGACATTTACCTGAATAGCTGCATGGAGGATTGTAACAGCTAACAATACTTTCTGTAACAGGGCAGAAAGTATAGGAGAGGAAAAAAGGCCTGGCTGGGCCTGTCAGAATCCTGGCAGGCTGCATAGACTTAGACGCAGAGGATTTCTGGTAGACTGGAGGGTAAGAAACAGTCTGCTGTTTCTTTCTGCTATTTATTTTTATTTATTTTTTTTTATAATTTTTATTTTTACTTTAGTTTACTTTACATTACTGTATTGGTTTTGCCAAACATTGACATTTGGGAACGCATGTACACTCGTGGTGAATTAATGTCTTTCTGCTATTTAGATAGATCACAAATTTATTTGCAACAACATGAAACTAGAGAGGACTATGCTTAGTGAAATAAGTCAGAGAGGGATATGTACTCTATGTTATAATGCAAATGTGGAACCTAAAGAGACAAACAAAGGAGAAACAAGACTTACAGATACAGAGAACAAACTAGAGATTACGAGGAGGAAGAAGAAAGCAGGGCAGGTGGTGTGAGGGGTGGAAGGTGAGAGCCGATCAAGATCCTGGTGTGGGATTAAGAGATACTAACTACTATAGAGGACAGGATGGCATCACTGACTCGATGGACTTGAGTCTGAGTGAACTCTGGGAGTCAGTGATGGACAGGGAGGCCTGGCGTGCTGCAGTCCATGGGGTCGCAAAGAGTCGGACACGACTGAGCCACTGAACTGAACTGAACTACTACAGATAAGATGGCCAAATTCAGACTTAAATCGATCACAGTGGGGAAAACCATTAGACCATTCAGGTATGACCTAAATCAAACCCCTTACGATTATACAGTGGAAGTGAGAAATAGATTTAAGGGACTAGTTCTGATAGATAGAGTGCCTGATGAACTATGGATGGAGGTTCCTGACATTGTACAGGAGACAGGGATCAAGACCATCCTCATGGAAAAGAAATGCAAAAAAGCAAAATGGCTGTCTGAGGAGGCCTTACAAATAACTGTGAAAAGAAGAGAAGTGAAAAGCAAAAGAGAAAAGGAAAGATATAAGCATCTGAATGCAGAGTTCCAAAGAATAGCAAGGAGAGATGAGAAAGCCTTCCTCAGTGATCAGTGCAAGGAAATAGAGGAAAACAACAGAATGGGAAAGACTAGAGATCTCTTCAAGAAAATTAAAGATACCAAGGGAACAATTCATGCAAAGATGGGCTCGATAAAGGTCAGAAAGTGTAGGGACCTAACGGAAGTAGAAGATATTAAAAAGAGGTGGCAAGAATACACAGAAGAACTGTACAAAAAGGATCTTCAAGACCCAGATAATTACGATGGTGTGATCACTCACCTAGAGCCAGACATCCTGAAATGTGAAGTCAAGTGGGCCTTAGAAAGCATCACTACGAACAAAGCTAGTGGAGGTGATGGAATTCAGTTGAGCTGTTTCAAATCCTGAAAGATGATGCTATGAAAGTGCTGCACTCAATATGCCAGCAAATTTGGAACACTCAGCTTGGCCACAAGACTGGAAAAGGTCAGTTTTCATTCCAATCCCAAAGAAAGGCAATGCCAAAGAATGCTCAAACTACCACACAATTGCACTCATCTCACACGCTAGTAAAGTAATACAATTCTCCAAGCCAGGCTTCAGCAATACGTGAACCGTGAACTTCCTGATGTTCAAGCTGGTTTTAGAAAAGGCAGAGGAACCAGTGATCAAATTGCCAACATCCGCTGGATCATCGAAAAAGCAAGAGAGTTTTAGAAAGGCATCCACTTCTGCTTTATTGAGTATGCCAAAGCCTTTGACTGTGTGGAATACAATAAACTGTGGAAAATTCTGAAAGAGATGGGAACATCAGACTACTGACCTGCCTCTTGAGAAACCTATATGCAGGTCAGGAAGCAACAGTTAGAACTGGACATGGAACAACAGACCGATTCCAAATAGGAAAAGGAATACATCAAGGCTGTATATTGTCACCCTGCTTATTTAACTTCTATGCAGAGTACATCATGAGAAATGCTGGACTGGAGCAAGCACAAGCTGGAATCATGATTGCTTGGAGAAATATCAATAACCTCAGATATGCAGATGAGACCACCCGTATGGCAGAAAGTGAAGAGGAGCTAAAAAGCCTCTTGATGAAAGTGAAAGAGGGGCGTGAAAGAGTTGGCTTAAAGCTCAACATTCAGAAAACTAAGACCATGGCATCTAGTCCCATCACTTTATGGGAAATAGATGGGGAAACAGGGGAAACAGTGTCAGATTTTATTTTGGGGGCTTCTAAATCACTACAGAGGGTGATTGCAGCCATGAAATCAAAAGATGCTTACTCCTTGGAAGGAAAGTTTGACCAACCTAGATAGCATATTAAAAAGGTGAGACATTAACTTTGCCAACAAAGGTCCATCTAGTCAAGTCTACGGTTTTTCCAGTGGTCATGTATGGATGTGAGATTTGGACTATAAAGAAAGCTGAGCACCAAAGAATTGATGCTTTTGAACTGTGGTGTTGGAGAAGAGTCTTGAGAGTCCCTTGGATTGCAAGGAAATCCAACCAGTCCATCCTAATGGAGATCAGTCCTGGGTTTTCATTGGAAGGACTAATGCTGAAGCTGAAACTCCAATACTTTGGCTACCTCATGTGAAAAGTCAACTCATTGGAAAAGACCCTGATGTTGGGAGGGACTGGGGACAGGAGGAGATGGGGATGATGGAGGATGAGATGGTTGGATGGTATCACCGACTCAATGGACATGAATTTGTGTAAACTCTGGGAGCTGGTGATGGACAGGGAGGCCCGGTATGCTGCAGTCCATGGGGTAACAGAGTCGGACATGATTGAGCAACTGAACTGAACTGAACTGAACCCCCTACCTAGTATCACAATGGAGATATGGATCTGCATTGCACTTTTTTTTTTTCACGTAATAACAATGTGTTTTGTTTCCTTATCTATTGTATGTATATAACATGATGCATTCAAACATCATTTTAGTTGTTTCCAATTACTTGGCATATTATAAATTAAACAGAAATTAACATTTTTATAATATAGTTTTTTCTAGATTTGATAAATTACTCTTCAGTAGAATTTGTAATCTAACCATTAATGGAAAGAACTCTATGATTGGCATTCCCATACCACCACTGGGCAAGGTCAGATTTCCAAAGCTCTGCAAATATTATGAGGTGAGATCTCACTGTACTTTGTTCTCTAATTTTTATTGGGAAATAAGTTTAAATATATAAAAAGTAATAAAGTAATGCAATAAAATCCATATATCTACCACTTTAGAGATATTTTGTCTTAATCTTTAATTTTCATCCACTTAAAAGCTACTTACAAATGTGTAACTTCACTTATAAATACTTCATTATGTGTCTTATAATAATCAAGACATTTACTTATCTGATCACAATAAATTATGAAAGAAATGAAGAATAATCCCATAGTATCATCAATATCAAATCTATGTTCAAAATCTTAATTATATTCAAAATAGTGCTTTATAGCTGTTTAATACTAATGAAAATCAAAACAAAATGCACATAATGTAATCAGATATATGTCTCTTTTGTTTCAGTTAATGTAGATAAATCCTCTACTGTTTTTTACTTTTTTAAGTGACACTGACTCTTTGAAAATACCGACCAGTTTTCTTAAAAAAATACTCAACACTGGATTTATCTAAGTATTTCTTTGTGTGTCTTCTAAATCTTGATTACTATAAACTAAAAATTAAATCTCAGAGCTTTACTGGATCAGTCTAAACGTGTGCATGAATATTTCATGGTCGATGATCTCTGTTCATTTTGTAGCACAACAGGAGAGTCATGTTGGTTGTCCCCCATCAGTGTTTTGATTAATCACACGAACATCTAGACCTCTCCAACATGAAGAATCAGTGTTTCACTTGGAATTTAATAAGTGATGTGTGAGGTATTACTTTGGTACTGAGCAAATATTGTTTCCCCAGAACTTCACCTAGTCACTTTCATGTTTATTGCTAACTCTTCCCTGAATCTGTTATTTAAAGGCATGTATCTTCTGTATTATTACCAGACATTTTTCTACAAAGGAGATTTCTCTTGGCAAAGAAGATAATTTATAGTTTATCCTAAAAGGCAAACATACTCTTGAGATTTTTTTTCTTTAATTGCCAAGTTTCAGAAAAAAATTACTATAATAATCTGTACTGGTTGAAAGTGAATTAAATTGTTTTTATTTGTTCACTTACATATCATTGGAGATTTTTATACCATTCACCAAAGTTACTCTATATCCCTGTGGGAGGATTATATATTTATACCCTGGAACTCATATGGAGCTGTATTACTTTCTTTGGTCAATGAAGTATGAGCATATGACCTTTGTATGAGCCATATTTTCCCTTTGTTGAAGTAATTGGCAATGCCTATCAGCTTGGCTTGAGAATAAAGACAATATGAGATATGATTTGTAATGGACATTTTGGATAATTAATTACAGGAGAATTCTGTAATTCTGTCTGATACAAATATATACTCATGGATTTTAATATTTTTTAGTTTCAATTTTAATTTCCCTTAATTCATATTTTCAGGTTGTCTGGTCATATCTCTTAAATTATGAACAAGTGAGTTCATTATTAGAAGTCAGACAAAGAAAAGGCCAGCAAAGATTCTGGAATAGGAGGAATTGTAAATAGTATATGAAATGCTACTGAGAGACAGAGGAAAAGTAAAATTGAAAAGTGATCACGGGATCTATATAACAGAAATATGAAGACCTTGAGAAAAGCATTTTTATTGTACTGAAAAGGTTTAAAGAGAGAATTGACAGCGTGGAAATGAAGACAGGTGGTACAGATGACTGTTTTGAGCATTTTTTTTTCTGTGAAATTGAGAATATAAAGGATAGGTAGAGGGAGCCTTGTTGTTGGAGAAGATTTTAAGTTTGTAAAGTAAAACAGTGTTTCTGACATTATTAGTGAATCCAATTACCATATATATAAAATTCATCTTTGAGTTTTGATTTAGATTTTTTTTTGTCTTGATGAATAGCAGACAGAATGTGTATCAAATTTATTTATGAAGTGAAGTTACCATGGTAGAAAAACAAAATGAAAAACCTTGTATAATATAAAAGAACTATCAAAAAAAATTATATGGTGATTGACAGGGAAGCCTGGCATGCTGCATTCAATGGGGTCACAAAGAGTTTGATACCACTGAGTGACTGAACTGAACTGACTGATAAGAAATTTTGAATTAATTAATGATTTTTTAATTCTATAAAATAGAATTCTTTTGAGTTAACATTTGAATGCAGAATTCCAAACAATAGCAAGGAGAGATAAGGAAGCCTTCCTCAGTGATCAACGCAAGGAAATAGAGGAAAACAATAGAATAGGAAACATTAGAGATCTCTTCAGGAAAATTAGAGATACCAAGGGAAAATTTCATGCAAAGATGGGCTCATTAAAGGACATAAATGGTATGGACCTAAGAGAAACAGAAGATACTAAGAAGAGGTGGCAAGAATACACAGAAGAACTATACAAAAAAGATCTTTGTGACCCAGATAACCATGATGGTATGATCACTCACCTAGAGCCAGACATCCTGGAATCTGAAGTCAGGTGGGCCTTAGGAAGCATCACTATGAATAAAGCTAGTGGAAGTGATGGAATTACAGTTGAGCTATTTCAAACCCTGAAAGATGATGCTGTCAAAGTGCTGCAGCCAATACGCCAGCAATTTGGAAAACTCAGCAGTGGCCACAGGACTGGAAAAGGTCAGTTTTCATTCCAATCCCAAAGAAAGGAAATACCAAAGAATGTTCAAATTACCACACAATTGCACTCATCTGACACGCTAGTAAATTAATGCCCATAATTCTTCCAAGCCAGGCTTCAACAGTACATGAACTGCAAACTTCAGATGTTCAAGCTGGTTTTTGAAAAGGCAGAGGAACCAGAGATCAAATTGCCAACATCTGCTGGATCATGGAAAAAGCAAGAGAGTTCCAGAAAAGCATCCACTTCTGCTTTATTGACTATGCCAAAGCCTTTGACTGTGTGGATCAAAATAAACTGTGGAAAATTGTGAAAGAGATGGGAATACCAGATCACCTGACCTGCCTTTTGAGAAACCTATATGCATGCCAGGAAGCAACAGTTAGAACTGGACATGGAACAACAGACTGGTTCCAAATAGGAAAAGGAGTACGTCAAGGCTGCATATTGTCACCCTGCTTATTTAACTTATATGCAGAGTATATCATGAGAAATGCTGGGCTGGAGGAAGCCCAAGCTGGAATCAAGATTGCCAGGAGAACTCAGATATGCAGATGAGACCACACTAATGGAAGGAAGTGAAGAAGAACTAAAGAGCCTTTTGCTGAAAGTGAAAGAGGAGAGTGAAAAAGTTGGCTTAAAGCTCAACATTCAGAAAACGAAGATCATGTCATCTGGTCCCATCATTTCATGGCAAATAGATGCAGAAACAGTGGAAGTAGTGTCAGACTTTATTTTGGGGGGCTCCAAAATCACTGCAGATGGTGATTGCAGCCATGAAGTTAAAAGACGCTTACTCCTTGGAAGGAAAGTTATGACCAACCTAGATAGCATATTGAAAAGCAGAGACATTACTTTGCCAACAAACATCCATCTAGTCAAGGCTATGGTTTTTCCAGTAGTCATGTGTGGATGTGATAGTTGGACTATAAAGAAATCTGATCACCAAAAAATTGATGCTTTTGAACTGTGGTGTTGAGGAAGATGTTTAAGAGTCCTTTGGTCTGCAAGGAGATCCAACAGTCCATCGTAAAGGAGATCAGTCCTGAGTGTTCATTGGAAGGACTGATGTTGAAGCTGAAATTCCAATACTTTGGCCGCCTGATGTGAAGAACTGACTAGTTTGAAAAGACCCTGATGCTGGGAAAGATTAAAGGCAGGAAGAGAATGGAATGACATGGGATGAGATGGTTGGATGGCATCACTGACTCAACAGACATGAGTTTGGATGGACTTCAGGAGTTGGTGATGGACAGGGAGGCTTGGCATGATGCAGTCCATGGAGTCACAAAGAGCTGGACATGACTGAGCGACTGAACTGAACTGAGTTAATATTAATTAATATTCCTGTTTTGTTGGAAAACCGTAGGAAAAGAAATTGATATGAATCTGACCCCTATTTTCTCATCAGGAGAAAAGACGATTGAGTTAACTGAACTGTTAGTGACACAGTGTGACCATTGTGGATGGTGTAATGTATTTTGTTTTCAAAAATACTTGGAAATTTCACCCCATTTTTTCCTGATTTTAAATTAGGTCCTGGAGAGTTAGAGGTGATCAATCATAACCAAATTACTCTGTGCATGAATGCCACCATAGCAACTTTTCCCAGGCAAATCCACCCTGAGGGTCAATGCCTAAACTCTGATAATATTCTTCCCTGGAAGCAAGAGAATGGAATGGACTTCATGTTACAATTTGACCTTCTTTCTTTCCCCCAAAGTTCCCAGAAAGAGGGAACTATCTTAATATCCTGGTTTGAGTTACAGGTATATTAATGTATTTGTCTTTCTTTGTGTTTGTATTTGGTGGGTTTACCCATAATATTAATTTATCTACTCAAAGTAAAAATGGTTCTCTTTTTACTGGATGTATTATTCTAATGTACAATATTATGCTCTGCAACTTAAGTTTTCCAAGTATCCTCTGACCACATAGATTTTTCAGGAATTATTAGAATAATCAATGTTAGATGAACATAGACACAACCCAGTGTCTGTATTTTCTTAACCATTTTCATCAGGGAAGCAGAAAGACTTCTTTCTGTGAGATAGGTATAGAAACGGAAAATTTAGTACTAAAAGGATGAATAATGGAACTTTATTCCTTCCCAACCATCTCAATCTTTCTCACTCACTTTTATAATCTCCTTGGTCTCTTAACTATGTCCCGATAGTTGTAGCTTCTGTGAGGCTCCATTGATCACCCTGGTCCCTCAAGTTCTTTCCAACTTCAAAGTGTCATTGTTTCTTCACTTTTCTCCCTCTCCGTTCCCCATGAAATCCAAGTCTTTACTCACCAATTAGGATGAACACTTTTACGTTGATGAAGTTAGCTCAGGGTTAATTCAATAAAGAACTCCTAGTTTCTCTGCTATTCTTACATGGCTAAGTGTTGTTTAGGACCATGTTCTTACCACAGATTTGTGATACAATTGTCTAGTCAAGGCTATGGTTTTTCCTGTGGTCATGTATGGATGTGAGAGTTGGACTGAGAAGAAGGCTGAGCGCCGAATAATTGATGCGTTTGAACTGTGGTGGAGAAGACTCTTGAGAGTCCCTTGGACTGCAAGGAGATCCAGCCAATCCATTCTGAAGGAGATCAGCCCTGGGATTTCTTTGGAAGGAATGATGCTAAAGCTGAAACGCCAGTACTTTGGCCACCTCATGCGAAGATTTGACTCATTGGAAAAGTCTCTGATGCTGAGAGAGATTGGGGGCAGGAGGAGAAGGGGATGACAGAGGATGAGATGGCTGGATGGCATCACTGACTCTATGGATGTGAGTCTGAGTGAACTCCAGGAGTTGGTGACGGACAGGGAGGCCTGACGTGCTGAGATTCATGGGGTCGCAAAGATTTGGACACGACTGAGCGACTGAACTGAACCAATCAAAACTATATCCATATTTATTTTTATTGACTATTACTGTTTCTCAGCCTTGAATACAAAGATACTACATTTATAACTTAGGTGTTCATTTAATCAATAATATTTTTTAGACATTTACTTCGTTGAGGTCATTCAACTAAGTATTGGGTGTGATTACAATAGATGAAAACAAATGAAAGTATTTATTACCCTTTGGGAATGAACGATTAATACTAATAATGAAGAAATACATGTTAATGTTATATTGTTACTCATTTATTTAGATATTTATATGTCTCTTTCCCTCCTTCCACTAAACTCTATGCACCTCTATCTAGCATCATTTCTACCCAAAAATTTAATACAATACTTGGCAAATACCAAACAAATGTTTGTTGAAAGTATGTCTGAGTTGATTACTACCACTTTACATGTGTATTAAAAATCACCTGAAATAGCACATCCTCAAATAAAGGAGTATTTGACATTCAGATACACTTGTGTACTTCCTTTTTTTACTCTCTTCAGTATAAAAAATGTAAACACAAATATACAGCTAAATATAACACATAAATACATGTGCATAAAAATATATACATATACATTTATAAAGTGATTTACTATTCTAAACCCAGAATCTATACTTGAGAGAAGAATTATTATACTAATTGCCCTTGCAAAAATCAAGAAGAATATTTACTCAAGTAATCTAAAGATATTTAAATACAGATTCTGAGAATTATAAAATTGGTATTCCTCTCAGATATGCCTGAAAGTGGAGTGGAAATAAATTTTTGCTGCCACATTTAGGCTGAGTGATAGTTACTAATGCTGTCGCTCTTACCAATCTTTGAAAGAAAATATTCCCATAAATATGTATCTATATAGTTCATCTTTACTGAAAAGACTATAAACATATAAAAAATATCATAGAATTAACAAGTAACATACACTGATTATCTAACATCTTTGAAAAATACTTTCTACTATAAGTATTCAAAGCATCCAGTAGAAATGAAACATTCTTGTATAAA
>SJYQ01094267.1:0-18194 GCA_006410935.1 Redunca redunca | reverse complement strand
TTAAAGAAAGGGCATATACCAACCACAATAATTAGACTGTTATTTCCAAGACGGTGCTTTTTTTTAGTACTCATGAGTTTTGTAAGAGCTTATAAAATATTATTATAGAAAAAATTTAATATCACTTAGATGAGACATATTAATAAAACATGGTTCACAGAGGAGGGAGATAATTTAAGATTGTTAGCAAAGAGAAATATGTTAGGAACCACTAGATAATATTTTTCCTAAGGAGTTAAATTACTGAAAGAGTTTTACATCTTCACCACAAATGGGGCTGCAACATACAGGATGAGACAAGTCTATAATCAAGAAATGCATTTTTGTGTGTGTGTGAAGTAGAAATTTGGAAAGCTCAGCAGTGGCCACAGGACTGGAAAAGGTCAGTTTTCATTCCAATCCCAAAGAAAGGCAATGACAAAGAATACTCAAACTACCGCACAACTGCACTCATCTCACATGCTAGTAAAGTAATACAATTCTCCAAGCCAGGTTTCAGCAATACGTGAACCGTGAAATTCCAGATGTTCAAGCTGGTTTTAGAAAAGGCAGAGGAACCAGAGATTAAATTGTCAACATCTGCTGGATCACCAAAAAACCAAGAGAGTTCCAGAAAAACATCTATTTCTGCTTTATTGACTATGCCAAAGCCTTTGACTGTGTGGATCACAATAAACTGTGGAAAATTCTGAAAGAGATGGGAATACTAGACCACCTGACCTGCCTTTTGAGATATCTGAATGCAGGTCAGGAAGCAACAGTTAGAACTGGACATGGAACAACAGACTGGTTCCAAATAGGAAAAGGAGTACTGTACATTGTCACCCTGCTTATTTAACTTCTATGCAGAGTACATCGTGAGAAACACTGGACTGGAAGAAACACAAGCTGGAATCAAGATTGCCGGAAGAAATATCAATAACCTCAGGTATGCAGATGACACCACCCTTATGGCAGAAAGTGAAGAGGAGCTAAAAATCCTCTTGATGAAAGTGAAAGGGGAGAGTGAAAAAGTTGGCTTAAAGCTCAGTATTCAGAAAACGAAGATCATGGCATCTGGCCCATCACTTCATGGCAAATAGATGGGAAAACAGTGGACAGTGTCAGATTTTATTTTGGGGGGCTCCAAAATGACTGTAGATGGTGATTGAAGCCATGAAATTCAGAAATGTTTACTCCTTGGAAGAAAAGTTATGACCAACCTAGATAGCATATTCAAAAGCAGAGACGTTACTTTGCCAACAATGTCCATCTAGTCAAGGCTATGGTTTTTCCAGTGGTCATGAATGGATGTGAGAGTTGGACTGTGAAGAAAGCTGAGTGCCAAAGAATTGATGCTTTTGAACTGTGGTGTTGGAGAAGACTCTTGAGAGTCCCTTGGACTGCAAAGAGATCTAACCAGTCCATTCTAAAGATCAGTCCTGAGTGTTCTTTGGAAGGAGTGATGCTAAAGCTGAAACTCCAATACTTTGGCCACCTCATGCAGAGATCTGACTCATTGGAAAAGACTCTGATGCTGGGAGAGATTGGATGCAGGAGGAGAAGGGGATGGCAGAGGATGAGATAGCTGGATGGCATCACCGACTCGATGGACGTAAGTCTGAGTGAACTCCGGGAGTTAGTGAAGGACAGGAAGGCCAGGCATGCTACAGTTTATGGGGTCGCAAAGAGTCGGACATGACTGAGCGACTGAACTGAACTGAAGTAGAAGTAAACACCTTTCAAAACAAACACTCTTAATGACTTTAAAAGATTTAAGTATCAAAAAGCAAACAAAAAAATAACTACAAATAATTCATAAAGGAAGAGAAAATAAATTTTGGTTTACTAGGAAAAAACTAAGAGATTGTAGTGATTTCATAGACAAATTATATCATTGAAAGAATAGATGGAGAGTTGCTGACAAGATTTAAAAATGCACATGACATGAAAAATTCAATAAAAAACTCTAGTTCGGTAAAAGTTTGTCACAGCTTAGAATGACTGTCAACAGAAACTGTGTATCTAAGTCTTTGAACTACCAAATCCACCTGTGCTGTAAGAAGGGCTGAATATTCACCCTTGCCTAATTTTTATTTTATATCTGGAGTGGGGATGTGGATAATGTTGGTAAGACTGAAACTAAGCAAAGAGTGAGCAAAACACACTGGGCTAGAAGAGAATGAGGTAGACAGAGGGTGGAGCTGTTAGGGACTGCTGGTATCTTCAGGGCATGGGTCAGCCTTCACTGGCTTAGCAGCGTGGAGGAAGACGAGTCAAGTAGACAGAGGGCAGAGGATTTAAAGGCTACTGAGAGAAGAGTAGGCGAAAGGTGGGTCAATTAATGGGTGTCAGTGTCGAAGCCCATTGACTAATGCTGGCTAAAATCTGAAGGAGAGCTGCCAGAGAGAACCAGGAATGGAGTGGACACCATCACCCCACAACCTGTGCAGAGACAGCCTTCAGAAGGGCATTTTGGCAGCATCTGAGTAAAAAGTTGACTCACTAATGAAGCCAAGAATAAAACTGACTAGAGTCAGGCTGTCAAGATTTGTAACCCCATGACCCTAGGCAATTGTAATTTAAACTCTCTGTGCCTCACCATTGTTATCTTTAAATGGAGCTAACAATAGTATCTACCACATGCAATTTTGTAAAAATTAAATGGGATAATTCATATAACATACTGTGGTAAAACATGACTCATGGTAAGCACTCAGTAGGGGCTTCCCTGGTATATCAGATGGTAAAGACTGCCTGCGATGCAGGACACCTGGATTTGATCCCAGAGTTGGGAAGTTCCCCTACAGAAGGGAACTGCAACCCACTCCAGTATTCTTGCCTAGAAAATCCCATGAACAGAGGAGCTTTTGGGCTACAGTCCAAAGGATCACAGAGAGTCAGACAGGATTGAGCGACTAACATACATTCAATAATTGTTGGTTTCCATTATTATATCAGATAACTTTGCTTTCATAGTCATGATTTTCTTTTTCAAATGGAAAAAGTAAGTCCCAGAAAACTTATAAAGATGATTATCATTAGCCTTACATGACCACAGAAACAACCTGTTTTCTCAGATTGACCTAATAGTATTCCAGGTAAGGTTTTTGTATTTCCTGAATTTAGCCATTCTTCTTCAAAATCACTCTTTCCTTTCATCCTTTTTCCTTTTGAATCATCTCTGAAATTTTTCTAAGTAGTAGCCTTCTTATGGTTATCTAAAATTAGCCTGCCTCCAAAAATTTTTCTTTGCAAGGAAAAAATATAGTAACCATGTGTGGTGATGGATGGTAACTAGATTCATTCTGGTGCTGACTCCTCAGTGAATATATACAGATTTCTAATCATTATGTTGTACGCATGAAACTAATAATGTCAATTATATCTCAATAAAAATAAATATAAATAAACAAGCAAACAAATAAGTAAAACCAGCTTGGACTCCAGGAAAATAAACTTGTATCTCTTCTGGGAACAGAACAGCTTAAGAGAATTTCAGCTGTGTCAGTATGAAAATTCCAGAGGGTCTAGGAGATCCCTAAGGGCTTTATTAGCTCAAAGTCCCTGTCCATCAAAGTGGCACATCTTCTCAGAATCCCTCCAAACCTCACTCATGGCCTGGTGATGCATTTGTTTCCAGTGTCTCTTTGACACCCTATTAGGAACTTACACAATATAGTCTGGAAGATTGTTTAATTAGTTAGCTGACGAGAAGAGATGTGTTAGCAAAATATAAGGACAAGGTAAATTAAGAAATCGCAGGAATAAGGACACAGAGAATGCTGACTGGATGTTCTAAATGGCTACAAAAAATACAAATTATTGTGATGAGGGAATACAGTACATGATGAGGGAAACAATATTGCTTGATGCTTTGTTTTTATTGGCTTTGAAATCCTTTTAATGCCTTTTAAGTTAGACTGATTGTTTTAAAAAATTAGAGCTACACAGCACAGAGATTATTTTTAACGATAGTGTTTCATAAATTTCAAAGTTTCTAAGAGAATAGAAACTGCTCTCACCACAAAAAGAAAAGGTAATCATGTGATGTGATAGAGGTATTAGCCAGACTAAGGTGGTGATCGTAATGCAATATACAAATGTATCAAATCAACATGTTGTATATTGTAAATTCACACAATGTTATGTATCAGTCAGATCTTGTTACCAAACCCAGTGTTGGTCACCTACTGCACAACAGGTCAGTAAGTCAAGTGACAAGGTGTTGAGGCAAGGAAAATGACTTGATTAAAAAAAGCCAAGCCAGATAAATGAGAAGATGATAGACTAGTGTGTTTAAAGTTTGGCTTTTAAAGGCTGTGTGAGGGCGGGGGTTTGTTTTAAGGGTACATGGATCATCAAAAAAGCAAGAGAGTTCCAGAAAAACATCGATTTCTGCTTTGTTGACTATGCCAAAGCCTTTGACTGTGTGAATCACAATAAACTGTGGAAAATTCTGAAAGAGATGGGAACACCAGACTACCTGACCTGCCTCTTGAGAAACCTGTGTGCAGGTCAGGAAGCAACAGTTAGAACTGGACATGGAACAACAGACTGGTTCCAAACAGGAAAAGGAGTATGTCAAGGCTGCATATTGTCACCCTGCTTATTTAACTTCTATGCAGAGTACATCATGAGAAATGCTGGGCTGGAAGAAGCACAAGTTGGAATCAAGATTTCCAGGAGAAATATCAATAACCTCAGATATGCAGATGACACCACCCTTATGGCAGAAAGTGAAGAGGAACTAAAAAGCCTCTTGATGAAAGTGAAAGAGGAGAGTGAAAAAGTTGGCTTAAAGCTCAACATTCAGAAAACTAAGATCATGGCATCTGGTCCCATCACTTCATGGGAAATAGATGGGGAAAGTGTCAGACTTTATTTTTGGGGGCTCCAAAATCACTGCAGATGGTGACTGCAGCCATGAAATTAAAAGACACTTACTCCTTCGAAGAAATGTTATGACCAACCTAGACAGCATATTCAAAAGCAGAGATATTACTTTGCCAACAAAGGTCCATCTAGTCAAGGCTATGGTTTTTCCTGTGGTCATGTATGGATGTGAGAGTTGGAGTGTGAAGAAGGCTGAGTGCCAAAGAATTGATGCTTTTGAACTGTGGTGTTGGAGAAGACTCTTGAGAGTCCCTTGGACTGCAAGGAGATCCAACCAGTCCATTCTGAAGGAGATCAGCCCTGGGATTTCTTTGGACGGAATGATGCTAAAGCTGAAAGGCCAGTACTTTGAAGTCTCTGATGCTGGAAGGGATTGGGGGCGGGAGGAGAAGGGGACGACAGAGGATGAGATGGCTGGATGGCATCACGGACACGATGGATGTGAGTCTGAGTGAACTCCGGGAGTTGGTGATGGACAGGGAGGCCTGGCGTGCTGCGATTCATGGAGTCGCAAAGAGTCGGACTCAACTGAGCGACTGAACTGAACTGAACTGATTAGTGCTTACATGCACAGTTCTCAGATTAGTTAACATCACAAATCTTATGGTTTCAACTGGGTCTGTTGTCTGTGTACTTGTGGTCAATAGTTTTCACCTGGAGGCGAGTCTGCTTCCTGCAAAAATAACTTAGGAATGTATGTCAGGCTTTGATCTATATCTTTCAGGAAACTGGGAGTTTGGTGACTGCTCTGTGGCTGGTTTAGTCTAAATTGTTGCCAACAGCTATTGTATGTTTCTACATCTTCACATTTCTAATTATTAACTCTTGACTCAGCCTTTTAAGACTCAGGGGAGACCTGGGAGACTATTAATAAAATAAAAGCCTTTGACTTCAAAGGACAGGGACTCAGGGGCTTGTATAACATTTCAATCTCAATTTTAAAAAAAAAGACACAAGTATGTTTACAGAAACATCAAAAACTACATTTAAGGTTAATGTAATTTATACAATAGAAAGAAAAGAGTTTGGAAATCAGACAGAGATAGATGAAAATCCTCACTTTCTTATACTTCAATTACTTGGTAACTTACTTATAGTTTCTGTATCTGATGTCCAGATCTAAAACAATGGTAAATGTAGCTCCCTTTTAGGACTGTTGTCAGAAATGAATAGGCAAAATATGTACAATTGATATTAATACAATATTTTTTAAAAATAGGAATTGGTTGAGCACTTATTCTATACTCATTTTATGTAAAAATATATAGTGTCTAGAATATAGATGATATACAAGAGACAGTTGCTCTTATTAGTTAAATACTAAACATTTTTATGAGTAATTTTAGGGAAAATCATAATTCAGATGACATACCAGTTCCACTTCTTACATATGTAACAACTCTAAAGTACTTAGTACCTTAACTCAGGAGCTCATCAGTAAGCATTCAGTTGACTGTGTGAGTGGCTCAGGTCTCTGTCCCTTTAGTATCTTGGTCTTCTCATTCTTTACTTCTGGTGGAGCTGGGCCTTTAAGGATGAAGATATTTTATGTTACATTAAAAACATTATGACATAAAAACAACATCAGCATGAAAGAAGGGGGGTTTGTTGTTGTTGAATATGCCCTCTTCTTGAAGAATATGAGGATATAGGGTTGATAGGTCTTCCTGTCCTAGACCAGAAGAAATGGTGCAGTATACACCAGGAAACCTGAGGAAATAGAAGGGATGAGATATGGAATGAGAAGGAAATATAAATGAAAAAGGACTTCTGATTTGCCACCTGAGACTGACTCTATGTGTCTGAAGGTGATCGTGATTAGCTGTAAACAGGGCTGCGTCCGTCCTAGCTAACGTCCTGGACTTGCACACAGCGGAAGACTGTGTAAGATACAATGGCCAATTTGTGAATGTGGTGTCTCTCCCTTGGGACTGGTGAACCCTGGTGTGGTAACTGAGTACACTGAATCAAATTACAGTTTTTAGAAACTGTTAGAAAAAGTGGTGCATAGGATTAGTTGGAGACATAACCTGAGAAGACGTAATTCTATGACCCTCTTTAGGAGAGAGGATTCAAAGGAGACAGTTATCTTAGCACTGAGACAGCTGTAGGATGAGTTAGACAGTGATCTTAGCACTAGGACAGCTGTCAAAGTGTAGGTTTTAGAAAGAGATTTTCTATCTAAAAAGCCAGCCAAGACCATGACTTTTTATAAAAGTTTATTAGGATGATGCATGCAGAGAATTTTCTGCATAAAATATTAGGAAAGGAAGCCAGTGGTGAAGAATGCCAAGACTCCACTAAAGACATTTCAGCATCTCATTCCTATAGAAAGAAATGGCATGTAGACCAAGGTAGACTTAATGAAAGGATCCTAGTCAATTGTGGATTATGTGCTGCTCAGCAAGGAACCATTCAGTCTTAGAAAGGAAATAGAATAAGTAACCCAGACTCTCCTCAGTGTTCTCAGATTGTAGAAGTCCAGGGCACATAGTAGCAGGTGTTTGACTTCAGACACCAAAATGAAATGTTCCAGACACTGAATAACAAGAAGATTATGGAGACTTTAGAGACTTTCTCTCAGATTGTCGTATTCAAGTTAAAGTACTCTAGAGTATATGTGTGTATATATACATATATATTTTACATACATTTTTGATGGAGTAAAAAATGACCCAAATATATTCTAAACCCAAGAGTTTTTTCAATATTTTTGTGTCTAAAGCTAATTTGATAAGGACATTGGAAACAAAGGGGGCTAAGGTAACCCACTGAAACTTGCAAGACAGAGAATGGACAAAAGAAAGAGGGACTAATGGCTGTATACCAGATAGCTTCCAGTCTTACTGATTGCACTTAGGTGCATCACCACTCGGCCAGTGGAGATGGAGGGGTGATACTGAGTGCAGTATGAGGATGCAGAAATATACCAGTGACCTTCCTCCAAAGTCATGAAAGCTGTGCTTCATACATGAGAGAAGCTATCCATAACTCATTCAATTCCTTGTTTAATGTCAAGATCTGTGAAGACTTTGATATCTCCCCCGCTTTTTACTGCTAGATTAGTATTCTGTTTTCATGGATGCTGAGCAAAGATATGAATCAGGCACAAAGAACTTAATTTCTGAGAGCAATAGCAGCAGCCAGCATATAATCATTTCTCCTATCAGTTCCCTAAGAACAATTCCCAAAGAATCCTATGAAGAGACTAAGGTGACCCCTTAATATTAAGTAGGTTGCATTAAAGGAACCTGGACATGGGAACAGAGATATTTTATAAGCTATACCAAGAATGCCTGGTGTTTGCTTTGGAGAGACACCAACTCTATCTTCCAAGGCAGTTAGTTCACTATATAAACATTCTAGAAAGGCCAGTCTGGAGAAATGGCAGTAGTACCTCTTCTTGCAGTTTATGCAGAAACACAAAAGATATTTGAAGAGTTGTTTCCCATCAAACAGAGTTTGAGTCCCTTGAGTCCCTTTTGGCCATGCTACTTCTTAGAGGATACATTAACCAATCCAGCCTGGTGATGACATTAGGGGAAAGAAAAGACCATATGGTCAAGCATGGACAGGGTAGAATGCAACTACTCATAATAAGTCTATATAACCTAGCTGATCCTGATCATTACCTAGGAAGTGACCAAATGAGATAATAACTTGCTGGGGACAGCCACATGCATTCAGTGATTAAACTCTGACTACAAGGTGTAGACCAACAGTGGCAGCGGAAGCTACAGTCAGAATCATTTTGAGTTGATTTTTGAGGATGTTCTAATCCTCCATGATGTCTATAGATAGTGCAGAGCATGGAACATCAATTGAGTAACTTGATTATCAGTTTGTTGTTGAGTGGATTTTGCAATAAAGGTTTTTCATTATCAGACTGTTTAAGTATTCCTGGTTCAAGAAGCCAAAAATACAGTAGTTTAGCTTCAAAGATCACAGTGGTACAGACTGAACTTGAACATCAGAACTGTAACCTGAATATGTGTTAGTGGCAGTGAGCTTGTACTGATTGATCCAAGATAGGGTAACACCAGTGGAGGCTCGGAGTGGGCAGGACTCAATGTAATGTGACATTTCTCCACTGTAGAAACACAGTCATGAAACATGGGACACAAGATAGACTCAGGGAGCAGTGACAGTTAAGTGCTAAACGTTCATTTATCAGCTTGATTGCTGTCAAACTCTTGAGTGAATGACTCTTAACATGGGCATTTATATTAGGGACCCAGATGTTTTGATAAGGAGCAGCTATTTATATCCATAATTGTTGTATAGTTGCTAAGTGGTTTCCGACTCTTTGTGACCCCATGTTTTTAGCATGCCAGGTTCCCCAGTTCATGGGATTTCCCAGGCAAGAATACTGCAGTGGATTGTCATTTCCTTCCCAAGGAGATCTTCCTGACCCAAGGATCAAACTACATCTCCTGCATTGGCAGGTGGATTTTTTGCCACTGAGCCACCATGTCTGAAATACAGTATCCCAAAGAGGATTGTTTTTAATTTACCAATTTGTAAGAATGTTCCCTGGTGGCTCAGAGGTTAAAGCATCTGCCTGCAATGCAGGAGGCCTGGGTTCAGTCCCTGGGTTGGGAAGATCCCCTGGAGAAAATGAAAACCCACTCCAGTATTCTTGCCTGGAGAATCCCATGGATGGAGGAGCCTGGTGGGCTACAGTCCACGGGGTTGCCAAGAGTCAGACACAACTGAACGACTTCACTTTCACTTTCACTTCATGAACACCTAACACATAAATTCCTAGTATAAACTCAGTTGTAAAATCAATGAACCAGTGCTTTGCTTTGTCCCAAAGGACTCACCCACCCACAAGGTCCATTTAGCTTCTCTTGCCCACTGTGAACTGTGCCCAGCCCCATTAGTTGGATTTGAGCACCCTCTTCCTTCCAAAAGTTTAGGTAGGATTGTGACTTGAACATCAGTGTCCAATAAAGTCATTGAATTTTGATTCTTCCTCTTCCCTGAAATAGCCCAGCATGCTTGACACTGATTTCCCTTTGGGGACCAGGAAACTTTGGCCAATCAATAATTATCTTTCTCATTGAAATGCCTGAGGTGGAAGTAAACATGGAGCAAATGATTAGGCAATGTACACAAGGAAAACTGCTCCTTACCTTTAAAATTAGACTCACCTTTATCATCAGGTTTAAGTGGTACAATTTTCGCTTTGGATTTAAATAAATTAATTCCAATATTTTCAGCCTGCTCAAAAGTCTTTACCTATCAAGTGTTCTATTCCTAATAACTGGCATAATCTTGTTTAGCCCTGGAGAATACATTCAGTGGCCACAGCCAACGAACTTGCCTTTGGGGCTGTTGGGTTAGTGTACTTTAGTCAAGCTGGGCTTGACTCATACAGCAGCAACTTTTTTAAAGCAGTTCACCTTAATATGAGGTGTTTCCTGCTCCATTGTCATAAGATGAAAGTTTCATCTTGTTTTAATATAGGGGCTGGGGAATTTTTCCATAATGGTAGGGGTTGGTTATTTTGGGAATTACAGAACTTTCTTTGGATTGGTAATTTATTTCCTCCGTGGGTCACTTTGCTCAAATCCAATCAGGACAGTAAAGGCATAAATACTAGTCACTTACTCATCTGTACATTTCCACAATAGTACTTCTATCTCAGGAAAATCTTCCTAAGTGGACCAAAGCTGTTTACTATCTATAATAGTTAGCACCCACTGAAAAACAAATCAATGGATAACTGGAGATCTTTTGCTCTGGTCTTCAAATGATTCTAAAGTTGACATGACAGACCACAGAAACCCATAAAAGCAGCTGAGCCAGGAGATGACACAGCTACTGCTGTTTGGTTTTTTTTCCCCCACAAGTCTTACATACTCTACCCCAGCATCATCTACCATAAGAAGTAACCAAAGTTGTATTGATTTGTCTTGTTAATGCATACAGTGGTCATAAATTTCCTGCTTTTCACATTCAGTGAATGTACAAGTGTCTGCAATGATTGTCTGAAAGTGTTAAACAGTCCGCGTGTCCCGGATTAATCTTAGTTGTTTCAATGGGATGGACCTGAGACCAGAATAGTGAGAAAACTGCCTCCCCGTGAGGAGAGTTAAAGGCCTTGATGCTGGGAAAGATTGAGGGCAGAAAGCCACAGAGGATGAGATGGCTGGATGGCATCACTGACTCAATGGACATGAGTTTGAGAAAACTCTGGGTGATAGTGAAAGACACAAAAGCTTGGCATGCGGCAATTCATGGGATCTCAAAGAGTCGGACATAAACTTAATGATGAACAACAGCAACCAGGGTGCCATTTGGGCAGCTGACTTTGTATCTGTTCCCCTAGCCTTAGCCTGAGACCACCTGGCCAATTTCTCCTGATTAACAGGCAATAAACTGAGGAGCAATTTTTTGGCCACATAGATGATATTAATATTATTTGGTTTATGTTTTTGCTAAAGATAAATCCCATTTAGCTACCTGTGTGGCCATTAGCCTCTTTTCCAGAGATCCATGTCTTTGTTAGGATCCCATTATTGCTACCAAAACTGTCAAGATCTATGAAGGCCTGAGATTTTACCCTACTTGTAATCAAAGAAATTAGCTTACCACAGTTTTATGGATGCTCTGGATTAGAGACAAAGACTTCATTCTTCACAATGACAGCAGTAGCCAGCATATTAACATTTGCTTGTTTCCCCAAGCCCAAATTCCCACAGTTTGGTGTGTGAACATCCAGGTGACTCCTGCACCCACAGTGGGTTGTATAGAAGAGTAATCCAGTACTTACAAAATCTGAATCATTTATAATGGGCAGAAAGTACACCTGCTCTGTGCTCCAAAGAAAAGTATCTATATCTTCTAAGTCTTTGAATAAAATTGCACTTTGTTTAAGAGAGAAACACAATATTTTCCAAGGCCATTTGCTATTTAAACATTGTTTAAACCATAGTTCAAGACAAAGGCACTCAGTGCCTCTACTTATGGTCTTCCCAGGTGTTGCAGTGGAAAGACCCCACCTGCCAATGCAGGAGATCCGAGAGACGCAGGTTTGAGCCCTGGATTGGGAAGATCCCTTGACAATGAAATGGAAAACCACTCTAGTATTCTTGCCTGGTAAATTCCATGAGCAGAGGGGCCTGGCAAGCTGTGGTCCATGGTGTCACAAAGAGTTGGACACGACTGAGCAACTGAGCATGCAAGCATACCTCTATCTATAAGATGTGTAGAAATGTAAATGATTTATAAAGATTGTCTGTCAACATTCAAAATAGAAGTGTTGAGAACCCCATTGCATTGGAGCCCTTATTTAAAGCATTGAGAATATGGTGGTGACTCATTTAGACACAATTTTTGCTTTTGTGGAATTTTCACTTTAAAGATGTTGGTAGTGGTGGTAGCATAGCTTGTGTGTGAGTGCTGAGGATAGTGACCAATAATAAAAAATAACAAATGAGTCTGTATTTATATATGTGGCAATGGGATTGATAAGGAGGTTTTCACATAGCAAGTAGTTAAACAGAACAGTTCCTAAGCCTGTAATTGACTAATGCCTCCTGCAGTTGGACATAACAGCAAATATCAGAAGATGCGGTTACACACCAAGATAAGATATCAGGAACTGCTACCAGAAGAAAAGATTTTTCTTTAAAGATAGAATTATCAAACTATAGGAAAAAGACTTTATATATAGATCACCCTTTCAGGTATTTGGAATTTGTCATTTGTAGCCAGAACATGGGACCATGCAGAAAAGTTGTTGCTTCATAAAACTTTTCTACCTAATTACAGAAATGGTCCTGGCAAGAGAAGAGCAGAGGTAATTACACAACCTGAACTGGTATCAACCTGTTCACATTCTTTCATAAGGCTCGCCTTCAGAGAAAGCATGAATGAGGAGAAATCATTAACACCTAAAGGATCAATTCCCAGTGACCCAGTCTTGAACCACGTTCTCTTCTGCACTGACTCCTGTGGATTGTAGTGCAGAAACTTTGGAGGGTTACGTCTGTAGAACCTGGGACACCATTTTCTAAATAGGAATTTGGCTGACTAATGCTAATGGCAGCCGTGTAGACAAGCAGAGACTAAAATGATGAGATGAGCAGAACATATTTCTGTCCAAAGTAGACAAGAGATCCCCAGCTGGGTGTCAGGAAATCATCTCTGTATGAATAACCAGTAATGAGATGAACGTCTTCATGAAAAATATTAGATCTTCCCTGGTTACAAGAATAAGGCAGTAGTCCCCAATCCTTCTCTATTCATCAGGGTTAGAGCCAATAAGATTCTCTTACAGTAGTACATAGGTTCACCAAGGAAAGGATAGCTGGCCAAGAAGGGCATCTCAGACTTCACTCCCTTAGTTCTTCCTTGTCTACCCATGGTAGGGTTGAAGAGATTTGGGCATAGTAGTACAATGGATTTGTGTTATGAAAGGTGATAATACGTGGTGATAAATGTGTCTGATTGCTAACTGAAAAAAACTGAGAATACAAAGTGAGCAGCTTTCTTAGCTTTGGCAACAGAGATTAAACAGTAAGATGAAGTTGGAACTCTAGAGCAAGAAGAAAGAGTACAAGTAAAGTAGGTAGGACAAAGTGACAAAATGCAGAACCTCTGGGCAGCCATCTGAGGGCAGTCAGATTGGAACTTTAAAAGAAATGCTCTTTAACATCGGTTGTATGCCAAAGACTATGTTACTAACAGTTGACTACACGACTGAGCAACTTTCACTTCACTTCACTTGACTACATCAGAGCAACCATTTCAGCAGACTTCAGAAACACTTTGGTCTCATTTGTATGAGAGATTTTATTTTATTCCATTCTATTCTATTTTTATTTTCTTTTATTTTTTTTTTTTGGCCATACAGCTTGCATGATCCCTCATGAAGGATTGAACTTGGGCCACAGCAGTGAAACTGCCAAGTCCTAATCACTGGACCACCAGGGAATTCCCCAAGAGGTTTTTATTTTAAAGTCCATTTTCATACTCAGAATGGTTTGTGATTATGCATTTTTACATTATCCCTGCTTCATGTTTCTAGGACTCCATGTCTTTCACATTATCTTCACATTACAATTCTGAAATGTAATATAAACAAGTCATTTCTTAGATCAATTATTCCAATAGCTTTCCTTTAGAACAAATTCTGTAATACAGCCTAGCATGTGAGGCAATCTGGTCTATTGCTCTTACTTTGTTCTCATCTCAATTCCTGCCGCTTCCTTCTTCACACTTTGTATTCCAGCAATATTAAGTGGATACTGGTTGATGCCAACATTTTAGTTGTGGTTCTTGTTTAGTCGCTAAGTCATTTTCCAACTCTTTGTGACTCTGTGGACTGTATCCTTTCAAGGTCCTCTGTCCTTGGGATTTTCCAAGCAAGAATACTGGAGCCTTGAAACTTTCAGGGAAAGATGTTGTGTCTTATTCAGTTTAATTTCTATAATGCATGTATTTTTACTGGCAAATTATATTTTGGATTGATTTGAACTTTTGATCAAGAACTACTAGAAATCAAATATTATTTTTGTGACATTTCTATATGCTCTGAATGAAGAAGTATCACTTTGATATGTAAATCATATACCTCATTCTAAGGAAATTAACACTATTTTGGTAAAGAAAAAATGAGAAAACAGTTACAACTGAAGAGAGACCATAATTGTTAAATAAAATTGAAACAACCTAAAAGATGCAATATTACACTTTGGAGTAAATACTGAACAAAACACTATCTAAATATAAGAAAAACAAGCTTCATTTATGTTCTTGCTTTCTATTAAGATTATAAGGGACTATTTTGAACAAAAATAAGGAAAATTTTATCAATAGTTTGACTACATCAGAGCAATGATTCAAGGAGATGTCAGAAACTGGTCTAATTAGTACAAGAGATTTCTATTTTAAAATGCATTTTCGTACTCTAAATAGCTGTTTACTCATTTCTTCATAATATATACTGAGTTAAGCACTGACCTCCGTTAACATCAATATCAGTGAATAGAAACACTGACAAACATTTTTTCCTGCCATTTAAGCAAAATAGCATCTTATGTTCTCTAATTCTGAATGCTGTAAGTCACCCACACAAAAAACATACTGGTACTCTGAATGGTGATTGCGCTAAATAACATAAGATGGGCAAACTTACAACGTATTTCAAAATGAGGCAAAGCGGAGATTTCTGTGGTGGTCCAGTGATTAAGACTCCATGCTTCCACTTCAGAGGGTACAGGTTCAGCTCCTGGTCTGGTAACTGAGATACTGCATGCCACACTGTGCAGTCCAACAAAAAAAAAGAGGCAAATTGTTGGCTCTTAATTGAGATATTTTCAGAATATTTGAGGAATTAAGAAGACATGCAAGTCAGCAATATGCAAACCTGCAACAATTGGGTAAGAAAAGTACAAGACAATTAACACTGGCAGTATCAATTTTAAGTCAAAGTCTATCAAACCCAATGAATTCATGCCAAAATTAAGTACAAATACATGATGCGTATGCTAAATAAATTGTTTCCGAAAAGGAAAAGTAATCAGTGTCAGCTGGACTACTGAGAGAAAAAAGTATTGATGAAAACAGGGCTCAAGGATAACAGAATTTAGATAATCATAGGGGAAATATATATTTAGAAGAATTAACTGTATGAACATATAAAACAAATGATGAAATAGCCTGACAGAAGATATAATGTAGCTAGGATAGAATTGATACTGCACAGTTTTGGTAGTCATTTGTTATTTTTTACTGAAATCTTATGAAAGAATTGTTAATAAGATTATGCTAGCAGCACAATGCACACTGGACTGTCATATAAATAGACTGACATATAAACAAAAGAAGATGAATGAATAAAACTTGTGCAATAATACAAAAGGAAATGAGGCAAGAGCAGTGGTAATGGGAATAGAAACAAAGGGCAAAGGGTAAAAGACATCCCAAATTAAGAAATTATTGAATCAACACAACTGACAAAATGATGAGATTTAGAGAATTAAAGAGAAGAAAGAATCATAGATGCTTAAAAATGCTTACTTTGTTAAAACATTAAAAAATGAAAGCAGTGTAATGAGTAGTATAAATAAGAAGCATGACTGGTGGTCATTTAACAAATTGAAGTTGGGGAAACAGTAGAAACAGGGTCAGACTTTATTTTGGGGGGGCTCCAAAATCACTGCAGATGGTGACTGCAGCCACAAAATTAAAAGATGCTACTCCTTGGAAGAAAAGTTATGACCAACCTAGATAGCATATTGAAAAGCAGAGACATTACTTTGCCAACAAAGGTCCATCTAGTCAAGGCTATGGTTTTTCCAGTGTTCATGTATAGATGTGAGAGTTGGACTGTGAAGAAAGCTGAGCACCGAAGCATTGGTGCTTCTGACCTGTGGTGTTGGAGAAGACTCTTGAGAGTCCCTTGGACTGCAAGGAGATCTAGCCAGTCCATTCTGAAGGAGATAAGACCTGGTATTTCTTTGGAAGGAATGACGCTAAAGCTGAAACTCCAGCACTTTGGCCACCTCATGCAGAGTTGACTCATTGGAAAAGACTCTGATGCTGGGCGGGATTGGGGGGCAGGAGGAGAAGGGGACGACAGAGGATGAGATGGCTGGATGGCATCACTGACTCGATGGACGTGAGTCTGAGTGAACTCCGGGAGTTGGTGATGGACAGAGAGGCCTGGTGTGCTGCGATTCATGGGGTCACAAAGAGTCGGACACGACTGAGCGACTGAGCTGAACTGAACTGAACTGAACTGAACCTTCCGCTTATAAATTGATTAGAGACAAGAATTTAAGACTAAATTTTAAGATTAAACCGGAAACTCTTCTTCGCTTTTCACAAAATGTTTATGAAGATTACACTAAAGTAAAATGGAAAATAAATGAGTTTTTGAAATATTCTGATATCTGCTATAGCTAAATTATTTAACAAAGAACTAATGTGATCTTAGGCACTTTTCCTAGAAATAAAAAGTCTTAGCAAAATTCTCAGGAAATGTACACTTAGAAACTTTCTTGTTTTTACAGATCTGCTAATACTGAATATGATGACAACTTTTATTTACTTTGAACAATGCCAAATAGTGTCTGAATTTTTTAAGTATGTGCTGGTATCCACTGTTGGTATCTACCACCTATGTCAGTGGTCTTTTTTTCCATTTTAATCGCACCTAGAAGATATATGGTTGAAGAAAAGATTAATTTGAACAATGATCCTACAAGAGCAACACATCAGAATAAATTTCACAAACAAAAAGCAGTAATCAGGATTCATTTGGGAGTTATCATAGAATCATTATTCAACATTAGATAAGTTAAAAGCAATATGGATTTTATAGTGAAAATCACCTTCCAGTTTAGTTGTGTATGTGTTTAATATATCACTGAGAATTTTGTCAGTATCATTATCTCTTGAAAGAAAAAAAATTTTTTTTCCAGCCCTTAGAGAAGACATCACTATGGGGACTCATTCATTTAGCCTTAAAGTCTTGTTATTAAGAGTGTAGCTCAAAGACCAACAGAATCTGCATCACACAGGGGTTTTTGAAAGTGTAGAGTTTCTAGTCCATTCCAAATTACTGAATCAAGATCTGCTTTCAAAAAAGATTCCTTCTGCATTTCAATGTCCATTAAAGTTTGAAAACTATCGTAGATTAACCTTATATAACCCAATCCACACAATTCAATTTTGCAGGTAACATTCTTTAAAGCGCATGATGATTCAAATTTAATGTTTTACGGAAATGATGTTAAGGAATTTATTTAACTAGAAGAAATAAAACCGATGTTACCCAAAGCCTATTCTCTGCCAGATAGTGTGTTAGACATTTCCAAATCTACTAATTCATTTAATCTTTACAATACTCTGAGGTAAGGAACACTATTTCCATGTTTCCAGGCATGAAAAACAAGGTCAGATTAAATATCTCGTCTATTCCACGCAATGGATTCTTTCAGTAAATGCTGAGCACCTCATTTCTCCAAGTTAAGCAAGGAAATAAAACGAGTTTATGGTCCCTACTGCCATGGAATGTACAATATATTTAAGTTAGACAAACTCCAGGAAAATACAAGATAGTGTAACTTTCTAAGAGTGAAAACTAAAGTTTTTCAAAAGAGGTATAGGGGAAACTTCTGTTTGGAAAGAGCATCTACACAGCTTTGTCAAGTTGCCCCTGAACAAAAGAAGGCATGTAGTTTAGTAAGGGGATCCAGGGGGCAGTTGAGGCTGAACATGGAAAGAATCCCGCAGAACTTTGTAGAACAAGGTACGGATGTTGGCTCTTATCCAAGAGTCAAAGGAAGCCACTGGACTGT
>SJYQ01094266.1:996421-1019528 GCA_006410935.1 Redunca redunca | reverse complement strand
GCATATATATTTATAATTGTTATATCTTCCTCTTGGATTGATCCTTTGATCATTATGTAGTGGCCTTCTTTGTCTCTTTTCACTGCCTTTGTTTTAAAGTATTTTATCAGATATGAGTATTGCCACTCCTGCTTGCTTTTGGTCTCTATTTGCATGGAATATCTTTTTTCCAGCCCTTTACTTTCAGTCTGTATGTGTCCCTTGTTTTGACGTGGTTCTCTTGTAAGCAGCATATAGAGGGGTCTTGTTTTTGTATCCATTCAGCCAGTCTTTGCCTTTTAGTTGGGGCATTCAACCCATTTACGTTTAAGGCAATTATTGATAAGTATGATCCCGTTACCATTTACTGTATTGTTTTGGGTTCGGGTTTATACATCCTTTTTGTGTTTCCTGTCTAGAGAATATCTTTTAGCATTTGTTGGAGAGCTGGTTTGGTGGTGCTGAATTCTCTCAACTTTTGCTTGTCTGTAAAGCTTTTGATTTCTCCTTCGTATTTGAATGAGATCCTTGCTGGGTACAGTAATCTGGGCTGTAGATTATTTTCTTTCATCACTTTAAGTATGTCTTGCCATTCCCTCCTGGCCTGAAGAGTTTCTATTGAAAAGTCAGCTGTTAACCTTATGGGAATCCCCTTGTGTGTTATTTTTTGTTTTTCCCTTGCTGCTTTTAGTATTTGTTCTTTGTGTTTGATCTTTGTTAATTTGATTAATATGTGTCTTGGGGTGTTTCACCTTGGGTTTATCCTATTTGGAACCCTCTGGGTTTCTTGGACTTGGGTGATTATTTCCTTCCCCATTTTAGGGAAGTTTTCAACTATTATCTCCTCAAGGATTTTCTCATGGTCTTTCTTTTTGTCCTCTTCTTCTGGGACTCCTATAATTCGAATGTTGGAGCGTTTCATATTGTCCTGTAGGTCTCTGAGATTGTCCTCATTTCTTTTAATTCGTTTTTCTTTTTTCCTTTCTGATTCATTTATTTCTACTATTCTTCTAGTTCACTGATCCTATCTTCTGCCTCTGTTATTCTATTTGTTTCTGATCTCATTTATTGCATTATTCATTATATATTGACTCTTTTTTATTTCTTCTGGGTCCTTATTAAACCTTTCTTGCATCTTCTCAATCCTTGTCTCCAGGCTACTTATCTGTGCTTCCATTCTGATTTCCAGATTTTGGATCATTTTCACTATCAATATTCAGAATTCTTTCTCAGGTAAATTCCCTATCTCTTCCTCTTTTGTTTGGTTTGATGGGCTCTTCTCCTGTTCCTCTACCTGCTGAGTATTCCTCTGTCTCTTCATCTTGATTATATTGCTGCGTTTGGGGTGGTCTCTCTATATTCTGGGAATTTATGGAGTTTTCTTTATTATGGAGCTTCCTCACTGTGGGTAGGGTTGTATCAGTGGCTTGTCAAGATTTCCTGGTTAGGGAGGCTTGTGTTGGAGTTCTGGTCGGTGGAGCTGGGTTTCTTCTCTCTGGAGTGCACTGGAGAGGCCAGTAATGGGTTATGAGACATCAATGGTTTTGGAGTAATTTTGAGCTGCCTGTATATTGAAGCTCAGGGGTGTGTTCCTGTGTTGCTGGAGAATTTGCATGGCATGTCTTGCTCTGGAGCTTGCTTGTTGGCCCTTGGGCGGGGCTTGGTTTTAGTGTAGGTATGGAGGCGTTTGATGAGCTCCTATTGGTTAATGTTCCCTGGATTCAGGAGTTCTCTGATGTTCTCAGGCTTTGGACTTAAGCCTCCTGCTTCTGGTTTTCAGTTTTATTTTTACAGTAGCCTCTAGACTTCTCCATCTACACAGCACTGATGAAAAAACATCTAGGTTAAAGATGAAAAGATTCTCCACATTGAGGGACACCCAGAGAGATTCACTGAGTTATATATAGAAGAGAAGAGGGAGGGGGTGGTTAGAGGAGACTGGAATGAGATAAGGTGGGATCAAAAGAGGAGAGAGCAAGGTAGCCAGTAATCACTTCCTTATGTGCACTCCACAGTCTGGCCTGCTCAGAGATGTTCACGGAGTTATACAGGGAAGAGGAGAGGGAGGAAGTAGACAGGGGTGGTCAGGATAAAAGAGGGAAATGAAAAGGAGAGAGACAGATCCAGCCCATAGTCAGTTCCCTAAGTGTTCACCATCTGGAACACACAGAGATTCACAGAGTTGGATAAAGAGAAGGGAGAGGGAAGAGAGAGAGGCCACCTGGTGGAGAAAAGGAGAGTCCAAAGGAGGAGAGAGTGGTCAAGCCAGTAATCTTGCTCTCTAGTAAAACTGGGTAGTGAGGTTTGGGGTTTTAAATGTACAAAATTGACAACAAAAACTAAAAAGCAAAGATTAAAAATCTAGAGTAGAGGTTGGATTTTCAAAAATACAATATTAATGAAATGAAGGAAAAAGTATTAAAAAAAGAAAAACAAGAAAACAAACAAACAAATGAACAAACAAAAACAAAGCCACAAGAATTATTAAAAAAAACCCATCAACATCCTCACAAAGACTATATATGGTGTTTGCTTTAAAAAGTTAGAAGAAAAAAATAGGGAGAAAAAAAGGGGGAAAAAAAGGGGGGTAATGATCGTAAAAATCGTAAAGATATATCTGGCCCTTTCTTTGGAGTTGTGGGCCGTGTGGGGTCACTTTCAAGACGGTTCCCTCTGTTTAACTTCTGTTTGCTGGTCTCTTCCATGTCTGATTTCCGTCCTGGCCCAGGGGGTCGGTGGTGGACCCCCCCCCTTTTTTTTTTGGCTCACTTGTTCAATCGCGCTGTGGGGAGGGAGGGATCCTGCACACAAATAACACTGTCACGTGTACACAGTGTCTCAGCCCCGCTGGGTCTGCCCCTGCTCTCGGTGCACAAACCGATCGGGCTCTATGTTGCTCCGCCGTGAACCGTCTGAGGCCGGCCCTAGGCTGAGTGCCCTTCCCCGGTCTAAGCCGCTTGGGTTCGGCGCTCAGGTATCCCCCAGAGGCGCAGATTGGTTTGGGACTGCGTTTCGTGCCCTTCCTGGGTCCGAGTGTCTCAGGTGTTTGGTGAACGCATTCTCTGCGATGTTTCTCACCTCTGCTGCTCAGTTTTCTGGGTGTACCGCTGGCGCCCCTTGTGAGGCAGATGATGACTGACCAGCACCCTCAGAAGTTTTAGCAAAGAAGCCTGCTTGCTGTTTGGTAAGAAAAGTCTCTCCAGGGCTGCGATTGTCCCTTTCCAGCCCTTATGGCTCTGGCTGCCTGTCCCTGGCAGGGGATGGTCTGCAGCCAGCTATTTCCATTCTGTCCCTTGTTCTGTGCGCGGTCCTGGCGGTGTCTTATGTTCGAGCTTTTCACGTGGTTAGCTATCCCCCAGTCTGGTTTACTAGCCCAAGTTAGTTCGTTCTGGTTACGTGCCGGGTGTTCCTGCCCGATTCTTACAAAGCCCTGCAGCCCACGCCTCCTGCGCGTCCCTGCCCTGCCCCCACTTGCTAGTGGCGGATGCAGGTGTCTGTGCTGCTTTTCCGCTGGAGAAGTTACTGTTGGGCTTGTAATCTGATGGTTTTAATTATTCATTTATTTATCCTTCCAGTTATGTTGCCCTCTATGCTTCCAAGGCTCGCCACAGACTCAGCAGGGAGAGTGTTTCCTGGTGTTTGGAAACCTCTCTTCTTAAAGTTCCTTTCCTGGGACGGGCTTCCCTACCCGGGACGGAGCTCCCTCCTCACCTCCTTTGTCTCTTTTTTCGTCTTTTATATTTTTTCCCTACCTGTTTTTGAAGGCAATGATCTGCTTTTCTGGGTGCCTGATGTCCTCTGCCAGCATTCAGAAGTTGTTTTGTGGAGTCTGCTCAGCGTTGAAATGTTCTTTTGAGGAATTTGTGAGGGAGGAAGTGGTTTCCCAGTCCTATTCCTCTGCCATCTTCTCCCCCAAAACCTATTATTTATTTTAATATTATGGTTACTTATCACCACCATCCCAAAGATGGAAACTAATAATAGCCCCCATTTTATAGATTTGAAAACTGGGACAGAGAGAAGGTAAGTAACTAAAGCAAAAATCGCATAGAAAGTAACAAGCAAAAGCTGGATACAGATTTGTATAATTTCAAAATCCATGTTCTTAAGCATTCACTGCCCTTACCTCTCATTCAGTTTTCTAGCTAGAAACAAAACAAGATCCAAATTATTTCACGTGACATTAAGATATTCTTTGTCTAGTTCGCAGTATCTTGTCAGGCTTGTTTCCCCTCTTCCTACGTAAACAAAAAGGTGTTTGTTTGTTTCCAGGAACGTATGCTAGTCTTCGGTCCCCTTATGTGTTCCCTACTTACCCCCATTTGATAATTTATTGTATAGAATGGTAATACTAATAAGAACTGTTTACTTATCTGTATGCTCCATTAGATTGGGGGGCGTCTTAAACTTCAGGGCCTATACTCCCAGCTATGGGCCTTGACCTACCATAGGGTTCGTGCTCTTTAATGAACCTATACTGTAGTCAGAAAAGAGAGCTCACTTGTTCCTGAAAGCCCACGTTTCCCTGTCTTTGCATTTGTGTATGCCGTTCCCACAGTCTAAAATCTTTGCCTTCACAATACATGTCCTTTTGCTGGTACCCTGACCTTCATTTATAGTCTGGCCCAAATATCATACCCTCTTGGACACTTTCTCCCATATCTTGAGTGGAAATTGTTCTCCTCTTTCAATAGCTTCATTTCCCTTGCCCCAGAATGGTGACATATATCATCTTCTTCTATGCATTAGATTTTTTCTGCAGTCAGCCTTCCCCAGGAGGCTTTGACACTTCAGGAAAACACCATAGCATAGTGATCTGTGTATTGCCCCCACATATAACATAGCAATGTCAGAAGGTGCCTGACAACTCCAAACCATTTCATAAAAACCTGTTGGATTGAACTTGAATTTGATTTCCACAGGCTGTTCTCAGAAACCTAATATAATCCCAAGAACTACCAGTTTGACCATGTATTCTTAGCAGGAGTTTGTGGACCTCAGGGGACTGGTGAACTGCATTTATGCATAAATGGATTCATGTGTACAGGATTTTCCTTTACCAGATCCATGACATACTCTATATTCAAATGATTTTATTGCTTAAAAATTGTATAAAATGCCATCAAGTTTTATTTCCTATGTCCTAAGGTTTCTTTTATTGGATAGAAGCCCTTTTTAATTATAAAAGCAATACAAATACATTGAGTGACACATTTTAAAATATAATTTAATAAGAGAGAATCTTAGTCCTCCTTGTGTCCAGCCCCTCTCCAAACACACACACACGCACACACACACACACTCTTGCCGGTGAGTGTTAGAGCAACAGACGCTGTCACTGCTAGTGGGAGTAAGAATTGGTGCACTCTTCCTTTTTCCCTTTTCTCTTTTTGTGTCTTTGTCTGTTGGTTTTTGGGTTTAAGAACTTAGATAAAGTAGTATCTTCCTCAACTTTATATTTCATGGTTTAGTGTCTTGTCTCACTAACTCAACACTTCTAAGTTTTTTGTCCTAAACATTTATTTTGCTCTATTTTATTATTTAAGTGCTTAATCTTATGTGTGGGAATTTTACCTTCATATGAAATTTCCTGTAACCTATCACTTTTATTCGCCTCTTATAGCTACTATGCTATTCCTTTTCTGTTTATTTTTCTGTTTTCATTTCTTAAGCCTGTTTTAGCCTCCTGAACCACCTTTTTTACACTGCTGTGTTAATTTCTACTATACAGCAAAGTGATTCAGTTTATATATATATATATGTATATACACTTCTTATATATATATATATTCTTTTTGATATTCTTTTTCACTATGGTTTATCACAGGATATTGAATATAGTTCCCTGTGTTATACTGCAGGACCTTGTTGTTTTTCCACCCTATATATAATAGTTTGCATCTGCTAATCCTAAATTCCCACTCCATCCATCTCCCATGCCCTACCTCAGCAACCACACATCTGTTCTCTATGTCCAAGTCTGTTTCTGTTTTGTAGATAGTTTCATTTACATTATATTTTAGATTCTACATATCAGTGATACCATATGGTATTTGTCTTTTTCTGACTTACTTCACTTAGTGTGACATTCTCTAGGTCCATCCATGTTGCCACAAATGGAATTATCTCGTTCTTTTTATGACTGAGTAGTATTTCGTTGTATATAGGTACCACCTTTTCTTTAGCCATTCATCTGCCGATGGACATCTAGGTTGTTTCCATGTCTCAGCAACTGTGAATAGAGCTGCTGTGAACATAAGGGTGCATGTATCGTTTTGAATTATGGTTTTGTCCAAAAGTATGGCAGGAGTAGGATTGCTGGTCATATGGCAACACTATGTTAAGTTTTTTAAGGAAACTCTGTACTGTTTTCCATAGTGACTGGGCCTTCTTACATCCCCACCAACAGTGTAGGAGACCAACAACCTTATTTTTAACCTCTTTTTTCCCTTATACTGTCCCTTTCTTAACAACTTGTTTATTGTTGTACATTGAAGTGTATTCTCTATCTTACAAAATCTCAGATGACACTGGGACTTACGTTTACCTCCAAGTAAAGCCCTTGGCACAGTGACTGGCATGGTTACTTAAGAATTGGTAGACATCACCATCACTGGTACCAGGACTGCAGGAGGTCATTTGATGTATCCATGTTTACACTGTTGATCACACCATAAAAATGTTTGATCTAGTTCTTTTGGACTAGAAATATACTTGGGCAGAAAGTTCTAAGTTCTAAGTGATAGAACTCTGTAGAAGTTCATTTCAGTAAACACTAATGGAATGCCTAGTCCCTTCCAAGAACAAGCTGAGTGAGGTTCCAGATTGTATCCATTGTCAGGTAGGAGTTCTTTAGTTTAAACTGAGATTTTCAGCCATTCCAAAAATATGTTTACTGTATATTCTAAAATAGTCAAGAAGTCCTTTCTAAAGTAAAACCTAAGAAGTTCATCCAGGCATTCAGCACAATGAAATAAAATGTCTTGATTTAAGAGACCCATTCCTGCCATTTCTTAGAATAAAGACATGTACTTTAAAGGCAGACCAGACTGAGATGGAATCCGGGCTCTTCTCTTTATAACAAGACAGACTTACTGTGCTGGTGAAGAGCAAACACAGCCGGAAGACTCTGGACCAAAAGAACGATGGAAGGATTGAGTTCAGGCTCGGCCTTTAGCATGAGAGCAGGGTGGTGGAATGAGACTAAATCCATGGTATCCGCTTTGATGGGGCAGTGGAGTCCAGGACATTTGGAGTGACATGGGGGAGCATCATTTATGGCAGGTGGGGAGATGGGGCCATCGACACCTGGAGGAAATATGTGCTTCTGTTTGATACCACAGCCTGCAGCAGGACACAGCCCTGCACACTGGGGGCAGAGGCAGGGCCTACCTAGATTGCTGTCTTGAGTAAACATATCAGGGAAGACATTGATTAATGACTGTTGACTGCAGTCCAAATCATATTTGCACATACCTGCACATTTGTGTGCACTCCTGACCCACCCACCCACTCTTCCATTCTCTCTCTCTCCTCTCCCCCCAGATTCCTCACCCTCAGTCTCACATTCTTTCTCTCACATCCACTAAACTCTAAGTTCCGATCACCATCCCAGGTCAATGGCTTTGTCCTTAAATCTTACCTAATGCCTGGAAAGTTTCACCAAAGTGCATTAGCTTTGCAACCTTGGCTAAGTTACTTCTTGCTGAAAGACAAAGAAAATCATTACTGCCACAGGGCAGTTGTAGGTTAAATGAGATAAAACATGAAAGGTAGTTATCATGGTAGTATCACAGTAAATGTGGTTGTCTGTGACCACCAGGGCCTTTCTCCCCACATCATCCCTGTGTTCTTGTCCTATCTTTCACCATGAACAAGCATACCCACATCCCTTTGCACACAGAGCGCATTCATTTCCCAGAGACTCTAGTGGCTATCTGCCAGGAACCAGGGAACAAAGTGCCTTTCACATTTCTGTTCTCATTTTTCTCCATAGAATCCTTTGAGGGAAAGAATTATTTTCTCACTTTACAACTGGGTAACTGAGACTCAAAAGAAAGAAAAAACTAAGCAATTTTCCCTGCAGCTCACAGCTAACCAGCCACAGAGTTAAGACTTACATTCAGCTCCAGAATCAGTGTGCTCTTCTCCCAGTCTTATGATGAATTTTCTGTCACCTAAAACATGTTGAGGAAAAGGACACTCTCTCCTGGTTAAGCAGATGTGATTTACTAAGAAGTCCATGTTCACTAACCACATCTCTGCCTTCTCTGGTAAGGCACATGGGCTGAATTCTGCCCTTTACTAGACACGAAAATACTTGAGGTTAGATACCTTGTTTATTTTGTTAAATCTTTATGCCTCGTTCTCAGGGCAAATGGTGGATACTCAATTCAAGGAAGTTGAACATATGAATGAATGTTTATAAGGAATGTCCACGTCCTATAGTAGATTCTCCCTGAGGCTACTTGAGAAGAGGAGAATTGGAAACAGAAACATCCCCATCAAACCTGGGTGCATAACATGGATGCGCACACACACACACACACACACACACCCTTCCTGTCCCCATCCAAGCTACCACAGCCACACATACTCAACATTCAATGACACACAGACATATGCATATTCTGTGACTATTTTTACTATTTTTTAGTTTGTGAAGAAATACGGGAACCTTTTTAGCCTGGATCTCGGTGACTTGCCTTCAGTTGTTATAACTGGATTGCCCTTAATCAAAGAAGTCCTTGTCCACCAGGACCAAAACTTTGTGAACCGCCCCATAACCCCTATTCGAGAACGTGTTTTTAAGGAAAATGGTAAGTTTCTTGACTAATATAAGATGTGTACACTTGATATTCTTATAGTCTGTGAAAGGTACTTTTGTTTCTGTAATTCTCCAACACTCCCAGGAACTAGGCCCCTTATAAGTTCCTGCCCCTTAAGGAAGCTGAGTGCCCACATTTCCCTGTTGAAGGTACCTCCTCAGGGCACCTGGCAGGGTCCACCCTAATGTCAGGGATTTGGGCAAAGCGACATAGCCTGCATGAAATCACTCTGGATGCTTTGATAAATAAGTATCCTCATTCACTCAGTGATGTGATGTGTTTTTTAAGCAGAGGAAAGGCAATGAATTCTCAGGCTCTCTTTCTCCACTCAGATCTCTTCCCCTAGGAAAATGGATGTGGATCAGCTTCCTCCCCCCTCTTGATTATGTGATCCCTTCTTGCGTCTCACTTCTTGTGATCTGTTGTAAGGCTGTGCCTTACAAGATATCTCGAGCCTTCCATTTTTGTTAGGAGGGTTCGGGGTTTCCCTGGTGGCTCAGTGGTAAAAAAAATCTGCCAGCCAGTGTAGGAGACATGGATTCTTCTGGGAAGATCCCACATACCGCGGAGCAGCTAGGCCTGTGCACCGCAAATACTGAAGCTGTGCTCTGCAAAAAGAGAAACCACCACAGTGAGAAGCCAGCACGCTGCAACTGGACAGCAGCCCCTGCTTGTCCCAACTAGACAAAAGCCCGCAGCACTGAGACCCAGCAGAGCCATAAATAAATAAAATCACTGAAAAGAGGAAAGAGGGTTTAGCATAAATACTTAAAATGATTATTAAATTTATTTGTTTAAAAATCTAAACAAAAAGCTCAAATATATTCTATGAAAGCACCATATTATTCAGGTGCTTCTCAATTTCTCTTTGAAATATTTTACCCATTAACTCTACATCCATTCACTGTGCTTATTTGCCATATGAAGCCTGGTGGTAGGCACCAGTGACAGAACAGTGAGGAGAATGACAAAGTCCTTATTTTTCTGTAATATACATTTCATTCAGGAAAACAGTATCAGTTACTGTAACAATTTAAGACCTTAGTGTTATGAAGATAAGAGTGTGATGTACTTCTTAGGAGTGTCTAATATCTTGAGTCTCAGGAAAAGCTAACACAGTGACAATATCATAAAGTGAAAAAACTATCAGGTGGAAGAAATGGAGTATGAAAAGTCTCTGAGGTGGGAAGGACACTGAACTGGAGGAACTGAAAGGTGGCCAGTGTTGCCGCACAGGGATTAAATGGAGATGAAGCTGCTGAGTTCGAACAGGAATAGTTCATGCAAGTTAAGGATGTTGCTTTTTATCCTAATAACAATGAAAGCTCCTGCATGTTTGCAGTATAGAAAGGGATCACCATCCTTACATGGACTTCTCTAAACTACAATGTGAAAGAGGGGATAAAGGGAGAAAGAGACTATTGCAGCATTTTAGGTGAGAGGAGGTGCTGGCCTAGACCAGGGAGGTGGTGAGAAATGGCAGTCCAACAGGTTAGACCAGGAGAGTGACTGTGAAGATACATGTATGTAAGTTTCTCAGGAGGAAAATCCAATAGGACATGAAGACCCAGACAGAGGGAAAATGAGGAGTTGAGGTAGACACCCAAATGGGTAGGTAAAGGAAAGAAGGGACTGTGGGAGAGGAAAAAGTGTTGGCTGGCCTGGGGAGTTGTATAGAGCAAATAATGAATTCAGTTATAGATATGCTGAGTGTGAAATGCATTTATATCTGCAGAGTCAAGCAGATACTTGTATATGTGTCTATTGCTGAGGGACAGAAATAGATACTATCAGTAGATTTCACTTAAAATTTTAGGAACGAATGAGATTTCCCCCAACATGGAATATAGATAAAGAGAAAAGACTTCAGACCTAGTCTTGAAGAGCTCCATCATTTCAGAATTCAATAGAAGATGAATTAACAAAAGATACAGGAATTTCTCCATGGTCAGAGTATAAAGGAGGGAAATCTAGAGTGTGGTGTCCTGGACACCATTGGAAGAGAGTGTTTCAAGAAAGAAGTGTCTCATGCTGCTGACACATGATGGTGAGGTTGAAAAGGATCCTGGACTGGGCAGCAGGGAAGGTCATGTCCTTGTGGTGGAGGCCACAGTCAGATATGAGAGTGAGTTGAAGGGTACTCTGGAAGTAAAGAAATGAAAGGATGGTGACCTCTCCTGAGTTATGAAATAAATGATCATTGATTGAACACACAAAGATGGATTTTTTTCCTTTGCCTGTGTTGTCCACTCTGCATAGATTTTTCACTCTTCCATGCTTTCTTGAGTGATTCATTTATTTTTAAGGCCTAGTTTAGATAAGATCTCGCCTAAAGGACTTACCTTGTGAATACGGATTTTGTCTAATCCATAAGTGCATTCTTAGTTTTTTTGCATGTATATATATATATATATATATATATATATATGTATGTATATATACACATTTGTNNNNATATATATATATATATATATATATATATATATATGTATGTATATATACACATTTGTTGCATGGTACAAATATTTACATATATTTATATGACAAGTCATCAAAAATGGACTTTGGAGTCAGACAGACTTGAATTTCAATCCTGTTCAGTTGCTTGCTAACTCTGTGACATTGCAGAGTTTATCTCTTACACCTCAGTTTCCTTTTCAACAAAACTGTTGGGAGGGTTGGCAGTTAGGATAGGATGTACCTCAAAAGAGGTTCTGTGAGTATTATATAATGCATTAAAAATGCTAAAAGGTCTGTCATTATGAGTAATCAGTAAATGCTAGCCATTGTATCCATTGCTTTGGGATTATTTCTCTGAACAGTTTCAAACACCTTAAAGCCCTTCACCTTCCTTCCATCTGATACATTGTTCCTCATGGGTCCTGTTGACTTTCTTTTCATAATGTTGGCTTTCTTTTTCCCAGGCTTGATCATGTCCAGTGGCCACATATGGAAAGAGCAAAGAAGGTTCTCCCTGACAGCTTTGAGGAACTTTGGTTTAGGAAGGAAGAGCTTAGAGGAACGCATTCAGGAAGAGGTCACCTACCTTATCCAGGCAATAGGAGAGGAGAACGGTGAGCAGGTCCTAGGACAGGTGCAGGGACTGTGGTTCATGCTTTCACTAACCAGAAGCTTGTCAATACCTGCATGTCTGTCCTAAGCCCAGGACTGTGTTGGGTGTTTAGGGGATAACAGTGAACAGCTAACCATGAACTGCCATTATGGAGCTTGAGTGTTAAGAAGAAGATGGGTATAAAACTCATTATTGGTTTTAAATCCTGGTCATCAATTTGACTTCCAGGCATTGACTGAGTACTTTCTGTGTGTCAGACCTGTGTAGGGTGCTGGGACCACAGTTTCAGATATAGTTCTGTAGTCAGTGTGTTATATGCCACGTAGAATATACTCTGGAAAATAGGAACAAACCAATCTGAAGTCTCTATCTCTTCTTCTGCTTCCAGGACAGCCTTTCAACCCTCACTTCAAAATCAACAGTGCTGTTTCCAATATTATTTGCTCCATCGCCTTTGGGGAGCGGTTTGACTACGAGGATGATCAGTTCCAGGAGCTGCTGAGGCTGCTGGATGAGGTCACCTACCTAGAGACAACGTTGTGGTGCCAGGTGAGGCGGTTCTCACTTCCGACCTTGGAGAAGGACATTGAGCTGATGTCAGACAGAGATGGGTTCTTCCTTTTATTTTTCTTAAGCTAACATAACTGTTTAAAATTGACTTTGACAAACATGTCTGAAGTCAGTCTGTGAATTTGATGTTTTATGTAACATAGTTGAACATTGACTATAGACAAAGAGGGCTTCCCAGGTGGTTCAGTGGTTAAAAAAATAATCTACCTGCCAATGCAGGTGATGCTGAAGATGAATGGGGAAGATCCCCTAGAGAAGGAAATGGCAACCCACTCCAGTATTACTGCCTGAAGAATCCCGTGGACAGAGGAGCCTGGCAGGCTACAGTCTGTGGGTTCACAAAGAGTTAGATGCTGCTGCTCACATATGCACCAATTACTGGAAAACTGAGTTCAGTAATGGGAGTTCTGTGGATACCAGGCTGACTATTCCCAAGGAACAAAAGTCCTGGGAGGCTAGGAGGGGGCAATAGGGCAGGGGTAAAAAGCATTTCATAGAGATCCAAAGTAGACCAGGCACTTTGATGGACAACTATACATACTTTATCTCAGTTAATTTATTTTTTTACAACAGATCTTTAAAGATGACATGGATCATCCTGATGTATGCAAGCAGATATGGGAATGTGTAAACAAATCCACATAGTATTCCACTGGCTCTGTTTTAAGTGTGGTATGGATCTCCTGTCCTTTGATCATGAAAATAACCTTTGCCCACATTAGAAGCTAGTTTAGGTAGATATAGATCACATCATTATAACTACTATTAACAAAGTACTATAGCTAGAAAGAAACAGACCTAATTGTCAAACCCATACCTATCACATTTGAAATCTAGGCAACTTTCCATTACCTTATGCTATCTATTTTCTACCATATATTATTAGAAAAAAAAATTTACAAAACTACTGTATTTCAGTAAAAAATATTTTACCCACATTGAGCTTACCTCATAGNNNNACCTCATAGTGAGCACAGACAAATAAATACACATATGATTTACCATAGATATTTAGATACATAGGAATGTAGATACATATACATAGATAAACATACGTATTTTACAAATACACACAAATATATATACACACACATACTAGTGACAGTTTTCATGGACAAATATAAAGCAAAATAAAGGAATGGAAAGAGAGTTCCAGAAGTGCTGCTAACTGTAGGATCATCAGCTAAGACAGATCCAAATAGGTGACATTTGGGCAGCACCTTAAGCAACTGGAATTACACAGCTTTCAGAGGAAAACCATTCTAGATGAAAGAAATAGCAAATACAGAGTCCTAAACAAGAACATTGTTTTTTATGTTTGCACAGAGACCAATGGGGCTGGACTGGAAAGAGTAAGAGAGAACAAGATGTCAGGGAGGGATAGGAGAGGAGGCGACAGGAGGGTGAGGGGCCAGACTGTGTAGAGCTCAGGCCAGGAGAAGGAAGCAGAATCTGTTTAAACGTCTTGGAAAGTCATTGGCAGGTTGAGAGTCAAAAAGTGAAATGATCTCATTAAACTGTTAAGTGATCTCTGTGGCAGCTCAGTGGAAGATAGGCTGAGAAGGGGGTTAAGGAGAGCATCAGGAAACCTGCTGGGGGCTTACAGCATCCAGATAAAAAGTGTTAGTGCTTTGTACTAGGATGGCAAAGCAGATGGAGCGGTGAAAATTGGTCTGAAGTGGCATGTTTTGGATGGAGGGTTGAAATGCTTTGCCAGAGGGAAAAGAAGAGGATTGAGAGAGAGAAGAGTCAAGGTTGACTCGAAGGATTAAATTTAAGTAAATAAAAGAGATAGAAAAAGAATACTGTTTCCTTGGCGTGTTGTTCAGTCGCTCTCGTGTTCAACGCTTTGCAACCCCATGGACTTATCTTAAGCAGAAAAATGTCACCACCACCCCTTTTCTCCATGACGGTTTTATTTGTTCCATCAGCTCTACAATGTCTTTCCAAGGATAATGAATTTCCTTCCGGGTCCACACCAAAGGCTCTTCAGTAACTGGGAGAAACTGAAGATGTTTGTTGCCCGTATGATTGAAAACCACAAGAGAGACTGGAATCCTGCTGAAGCAAGAGACTTCATTGACGCTTACCTCCAGGAGACAGAAAAGGTGAGGGAACCTGAGTTTTTTCCTGAGGAGTGTTCTTAAAGAGCAAATGAAGGGATTCTAATATCTTATTGCTGGTGTAAGAAGTCACCACAAACTTGGTAGCTTAAAGCAACCAACATTTATCAAGTCAAGGTGGGGGCAGTACTGGCTCTTGCCAGGCTCTAGGGAAGAAACTACTGATGGACTTTTCCAGAGCCTAGAGCCTGCCTTTACTCCTTGACTGACTCATGACCCCTTCCTCCATCTTCAAAGCCATCAATATAGCATTTTTTCTGCCGCCATCTTCACATCTGCTCTTTATGACTTTCTTGCCTCCCTCTTCTAAAGACTCTTGTGATTATATTGGGCCCACTGGGATAATCCAGGATAATTTTCCTATCAAAAGCCTTATTTCAAACTATCTACAGAATTTTGTCTGCCATATAAAATCCACAGATTCAAGAGTTAAGGACACAGACTTCTTTGTGGGTCATTATTCAGCCTACCACAGGGGAGGAAAATAGAGGCAGTACTTCACAGAATGTAGGAATAACATTAACTCAAAACTGATGGGACAATTAGAAATAAAGACAGAGGTTTAACAGTATTTGGCTTAAGGACTTTAGAGAGACCAAATACTGCCTTTTCATAATCCATTCTCTACCCATATCAGAAGGACCTGTACATAAAAGGAAAAAAACAAGTATTATTTAATTATTAGTTGGACCAAAGCCCAGTCTCCTACCCCTTCCCCCAGCTCCCCATTGCAGAACACAAGTAAATCTGAGTCAGATGCCAGAGTTTAGCCTTAGATGAGAGAGGCATTTGCCTTCCTCCCTCATCCCTATGTCATCCACTTTTCAATGTTACTATAGGAAAGAAGCAGGGAAAAAAGCCAAATGGGATTGCAACCTTTGCCGTAGTCATCCCTCTGGTAAACATATCCCTGCATTGGTGTCATCATCTTTGACCCATCAGATTATTCATCCCCAGAGTTGGCAGAATGGATTTCTTTCCAATTCCTCTCTTGTTTCACCTTATTGTGATAACATTAATAGAAGCATTGATTTCTCTTATGAGGAGGAGACTTCAGTTACTATAAGATATGCAGGTGTGGGACCACACAGGGAGGAACATTGACACATTGAAGGAAGGTGGTAAAGATGCTGGAGTGCCATGAGGAGTGACTGTTGGAATCAGAGAAGTTTAACCTAAAAGGGAAAGATTAATGGGGAGATATGAGAATTAGAGAAGTTCAGTTATTGTTTCTGTTATTGGTACAAACATTCGTTGAAAATTGCTATGTGCCCTTTCCTACTCACATAATTCATAATTCCATCTTAAGAGGTGAGTATTGTTATGTCTGTTTTGTGGAACAGGAATCTGAAGCACAGAAAGCTTTATTAACTTGCTCAAGTCATACAAATAGTGAATGGTGTCGCTAATATTGGAACCCAAGGCTGTTTGCCAGTGTAGTAATAGATTCTGCCTAATTATGGGTGTAAAAAATTAGTTGTCTTTTTTGTCCACCAAAGCTAACAAAAGCTTTCAGCACTAGGGGCAGTGATATTCCAGTAATAAATCTCTGCCTCATGAGACAGCCAAAAGGAAAGGTATTTCTCCTGGGGTAGTCTCTCCTTCACGTTCTCTTTAGGATGAAGCCCCGTGTGTTGTGGCAACTGAGAACCACCTGAATAAATCAATAATAACTGTGCTTTCTAGCATAAGGGCAATGATGCTTCAAGTTTCCATGAAGAAAACCTTATCTACAGCACCCTGGACCTCTTCTTTGCTGGAACAGAGACAACGTCAACCACCTTGCGCTGGGGTCTGCTCTACATGGCCCTGTACCCTGAAATCCAAGGTGAGCACATCAGTGGGTAGGCCTCAGCTGGGTCAGAATGGGGCCTCCTTAAGAATATACAATGGGGCAAAGAAGGTCTCTTCAATAAGTGCTTCTGGGAAAACTGGACAGCTGCATGTAAAAGAATGACATTACAACACTTCCTAACACCACACACAAAGATAAACCCAAAATGTATTAAAGACCTAAATGTAAGACCAGAAACTATAAAACTCTTAGAAGAAAACATAGGCAGAACACTCTATGACATAAATCACAAGATCCTCTATGACACACCTCCTAGAATAATGGAAATCAAAAATTAAAAAATGGGACCTAATTAAATTTAAAAGCTTTTGCACAGGAAAGGAAACTATAAACAAGGTGAAAAGACAACCCTCAGGATGGGAAAAAATAATAGCAAATGAAACAACTGACAAAAGATTAATTTCAAAAATATATAAGCAGCTCATACAAATCAATAACAGAAAAGCAAAAACCCAATCAAAGAGTTGGCAAAAGACCTAAACAGACATTTTTCCAAAGAAGACATACAGATGGCTATCAAATGCATGGAAAGATGGTCAATGGCTATCAAATACATGAAGAGATGGTCAACATCACTCATTATTAGAGAAATGCAAATCAAAACTACAATGAGATATCCCCTCACAGAATGATCAGAATGATATCACCTATCATCTGGTCAGAATGGCCCTCATTGAAAAATTACAAACTATAACAGCTGGAGAGGGTGTAGAGAAAAGGGAACCCTCTTGTGCTGTTGGTGGGAATGTAAACTGATACAACCACTATGGAGAACAGTATGGACATTCCTTAAAAAACTAGGAATAAAACCACCATATGACCCAGCAAGCAGTCCCATCACTAGGCATATACCCTGGGGAAACCAAAATTGAATAAGACACATGTACACCAGGGTTCATTACAGTTTTATTTACAACAGCTAGGACATGGAAGCAACCTAGATGTCCATCAACAGATGAATGGATAAAGAAGCTGTGGTACATGTACACGATAAAATATTACTCAACCATAAAAAGGAATGCATTTGAGTCAGTCCTAATGAGGTGGATGAACCTAGAACTATTATACAGAGTGAAGTAAGTCAGAAAGAAAAAAATATCATATACTAATGCATATATATGGACTCTGGAAAGATGGTTCTGATGAACTTATTTGGAGAGCAGCAGTGGAGACAGACATTGAGAACAGATTATGGGCGTGGCTGGGAGGGGAGGAAGGAGAGGGTGGGAGATACGGAGAGTGTAACATGGAAATATAGAATACCGTATGAAAATAGATATCCAGTGGGAATTTGCAGCATGACACAGGAAACTCAAACTGGGGCTCGGTAACAACCTAGACAGGTGGGATGGGAGGGAGGTGGGAGGGATCTTCAGGTGCGGGGGGACATGGGTAAACCTATGGCTAATTCATGTTGATGTTTGGTAGATACCAACCCAATACTATAAAGCAATTATCCTTCAATTAAAAATAAATAATTTTTTAAAGGAAAAAAAAAAAGAATGGGGCCTCCTGGAACACTGTTCAAAAGAAGGGCGAGAGGATGGCATGGCAGGATGGAGAGATAGGTAGGACAGGTGGACTTGAGAACGCGCACCTTCTTCAGTTTTCTGCCAGAACTGGGATGGGTCCACATAACACAGATACAACAGAGAGCCCCTGCCCTCAGCAAACTCACTGTCCAGTGGGGAAAACAGAAGTCCACTGACATTGCGGCGAGTTCCAGGAAGGGGCTCCATTGCACTCACATATGAAATCTGGCAGCAGCCTTCCCTCCTTTTCAAGTAGTGTCTTCCAGCACCCTGTGGACACTGCTCACAGTCCTTAGTCTGGTATATCACGCACTCTGCCGTGCCTCTTTTCTACCTGTCCAGCCTGCATAGGGGCTTTGGTAAGTCACAGGTCATTTAATTTCACTGTCCTTATTTGTGCCTCTGGACCATCACACCTGCTGTTCCCTAGAAGAATAATCAAGAATGTATTTCCCTAATTTCTCTATACAGTAAACCCTTAGCTATGCTTTAAGAGTCTACTCAACATAGCCTCCAAGTGTTTCTCCACACTTCTGGGAAAATACTAGCATTTCCTTTCTTTAAAGATGACCTAATGTACCTCCATTAGTTTGTTTATAACATGTTATTTATACATCTTCCCCAGACACTGTAGTCCTTTCAAGGACAGTGACTATTAGAATCATTTTTCATTTTCTAGCCACCCCTCCCCGAAAAGAGTTTAAGTACATGTAGGATAGGAACTATTGTGATACATTTTTGCAAACTGTGGGTAAAAGTTTATTAATAGGAGATAGTAAGTCAATTAGTAAGTCAAGACCAACTTTTTGCCCTAAATTTAAAAAAAAAAAGATTAGTAAAATCAGAGTGCTTTCTGTGTACTGAGGATAATGCTTTTTCATGAAACTTTCTTTCCTTATGTATATGAATAGATGTTTTATACATATGTGTATATTTTCTTAATGTGTCCTGAGTCATGCACTTGTAAAATGCTCTTATTTGTGAATTATGGGCTTCCCTGATGGCTCAGTGGTAAAGAATCCTCCTGTAAATGCAGGAGACGTAAATTCTATCTGTGGGTCGGGAAGATCCCCTGGAGAAGGAAATGGCAACACACTCCAGTATTCTTGCCTGAGCAATTCCATGTACCAAAGAGCCTGATGGGCTACAGTCCATGGAGTCACAAGAGTCAGACAGGATTTAGCAACTAAACAACTATGAATTACAGGGTTTTCTTTAAGTTTAAAAGCCACCTAATTAGGATATAGTTATAGCTTCCCTATAAAAGCCTCCAAAATAATGTCTTAAGATGGCATAAAAGTGGATACAACCCAGTGTCTATTAATGGATGAGTGGATAAGCAAAATGTGGAATGCAATGAAATATTCATCCTTAAAAATGAAGCATTTTGACACATGCTACAACATGGTGAACCTTAAGGACATTATGCTAAACTCAGTAATCCAATCAAAACGAACAAACTATATGATTCTATTCATCTGAGGTATCTGGAACAGTTGAACTCACAGAAAGCAAAAGTAAAATGGTGGTTGTTAGACCCCATGGTTAGAGCCTGGAGTTAGTGCAAATAGGAGTTCTGGTTTAGTGAGAATAGTTTTGGCTTTGCAAGACAAATTTTCTGGAGATTGGTTGTACAACAATGTGAATATACTTAACATTATTAAACCACACACTTTAAAGTGGCTAAGATAAGTAAGTTATATATTACATGTATTTTACCACAATTTAAAATGTTTCTAAATGTTCAGTTAGAAAAAAATAAAATTTATTTTTCTCTCAATTCAGAAACTCTAAGCTAGACTCTGCAGAACCCTTTGGGTCTAAACTGCTTCCCGTGTGTTGCTCTGTTGTATCTAGAACGACACCCTTGTTGGGACTCACAGAAGGCTCACCTCTGTGGCTGCCTTTCCACCAGCAGGAAGGGGAGGAGCAGGAAGCACATACTTTTCCTTTTAGGGCATGTTCCAAGTATTGAACATTCCCTCTACTTACACTCTCTTGGCCAGAAAGTAGTCACAAGGGGATCTGGGAAATGTAATCTTTAGCTGAGGAACCAGGAATCCAGATCAAATATTTATTGTTGTAGAAAAAGAGGAAAACAAATATTGGGGCATAGTTAACAGGGTTTTATTGTTGGATACTTCCCTAAATCAGTTCATGTAAATCTAAAAATTCCTAAAGATGAAACTTGATTCATCCTCACTAATAAGAAGAGGAACCAGAGGCTCAAAGAGCTCCAGGAACTCGCAGCAGGACTAGTACTAAGCAAGAATTTGCCATCAGACTTGTCTCACACCAGGGCCCACTTCCCACTCACATGCCTCCCTGAGGAGGTTGTCCAGAGACCCTACTACAGCTCTGGTTGTTTTGTTATTGCTGTTCACTCGCTGAGCCATGTCCAAGTCTTTGCAACCCATAGATTGTAGCACACCAGACTTCCCTGTCCCTCACTATTACTGGAGTTTGCTCAAACTCACTTCCATTGAGTCAGTGATGCCATCTAACCATCTCATCCTCTGTCGCTCACTTCTCTGCCTGCCCTCAATCTTTCCCAGCATTAGGGTCTTTTCTGTGATTCAGCTCTTTGCATCAAGTGGCCGAAAGACTTGAGCTTAAGTGTCAGTCCTTCCAATGAATAGTCAGGGTTGATTTCATCCAGCCCAGCATTTCACATAATGTACTCCGAATATAAGTTAAATAAGGAGGGTGATGCTTGCTATACAGCTTTGATGTACTCCTTTAGCATTTTTGATCCTGGTTACTCCATTCCTTAGCTTAACTGGCCTCTAGGAAAGTTATAGAAAAATAGAATGATGAAACCTCCTGTGCTTTTCCAGAGAAAGTCCAAGCTGAAATCGATAAGGTGCTTGGTGAGTCACGACCACCAGGCACAGCCACTCGCGAGTCCCTGCCCTACACCAACGCTGTCATCCACGAGGTGCAGAGAATGGGGAACATCATCCCTCTGAACGTGCCCCGGGAGGTCACAGTGGACACCATCCTGGCTGGATACCACCTGCCCAAGGTAATTAGGGGTTCACACCAACAGCCTCAGATCTCCAAGCTCATATCTGTAAACAGGGGGAATATCTCAATTGGAAAAGCATTCTTATCCTAGAGAGTTACTTACATGGGAAGAGAAATATATTATGCCCGATGAAATACTAGTTTTGTTCCCTAAGTGTGAGCTTTGAAAGTTAGTTGAACAGGATGTTAACAGGTGTTTAGAGGAGAGGGGGATTCCTAGGTCAGCTGTGATGTTAACCGGTGTTTAGAGGAGAGGAGGATTCCTAGGTCAGCTGTGATGTTAACTGGTGTTTTAGAGGAGAGGGGGATTCCTAGGTCAGCTGTGATGTTAACTGGTGTTTTAGAGGAGAGGGGGATTCCTAGGTCAGCTGTGATGTTAACCGGTGTTTAGAGGAGAGGGGGATTCCTAGGTCAGCTGTGATGTTAACCGGTGTTTTAGAGGAGAGGGGGATTCCTAGGTCAGCGGTGATGTTAACCATTGTTTTAGAGGAGAGGGGGGTTCCTAGGTCAGCGGTGATTAGGCAAAACCAGGCTTTGCTTTGCTGGGAGGTTTCTCAGTGTTGTACCACGTGGCGTGAGTGGCAAATCTACGCGGGGACACAGAAGGCAGCAGTTCTGTCTCAGACTTTGTCAGGAGGTCCTTTCCTTTGCCTTGGGAGTGCTTCTCACAAGACAGAGACCTACTGGACTTATTTCAGACAATCGTGCTTTGCAGCACTGGAATGTTGAAAAATGAAGGACTTTTGAGACCACCTGAACCAACATCACATTCATTCTGGTGTTTCTAACATACTATCCCCACAGGTGTTTTCCTATCTTTGACTTACAGACCCTTGATGGGACTGCCTCACAAGGGAAAGCAATCCAAGTATATGCAGTATTAAATATCAGAATAGGAGAGAAAGGAGGAACCAACTCTTTTTAAGCAGTGATTATGTACTGCAGACTATATATGTTATTTCAAAATGTCTGAATCGGTCCTTAGAATAATTTCATTCTCTCATTTTATAAATCTGAAAGCCGGAGCTTGGAGAGTAATTAATCTTGCATAAGATCTCTCAGCTACAGTGACAAGAGTTGGGTTCCAGAAACGGAACTGTTCTGATTCCCAGGCTCATCTTTTGTTGTACTACACCATGTTCTCTCCACGGGAGTTGCTTTCCTTGGATTTTAAAAGAGTCTCCTTGAAATATTTCTCAGTGGGTCCCCATTAAATTCCCTGTCCTCCCAAAGGAAATTCTGCTCTCAATAGGCCCGCCACCCTGAGGATCTCTGATGACAGCTCTCCTGTGCCCCCTAGTGTCCTCTCTGTACACTGCACATTTACGGTTCTCTTTCTCACAACTTTGGTGAGCCTCTGTGGACCCATTCTGGTTTGTCTAAATTGCTCTGTGTGTGTTGTACCTGGGGACAATCTCAAGGCAAAGCCAGAGGAAATTCTGCATTGTCCACCCCTTAGTCACTAGCCCAGAAGAACCAGGAATAGCAGCTATTCCTGCAATGATGGCCTTACTATATTAGTTTGGTGTAAATGTAATTGCTGTTTTGGACTGTGAATTTTAAATCATTGTAACTAAGCTTTAAGAAAAGGCAGAGGAACCAGAGATCAAATTGTCAACATCTACTGGATCATCAAAAAAGCAAGAGAGTTCCAGGTAAACATCTATTTCTGCTTTATTGACTATGCCAAAGCCTTTGACTATGTGGATCACAATAAACTGTGGAAAATTCTGAAAGAGATCGGAATCCCAGACCACTTGAGCTGCCTCTTGAGAAATCTGTATGCAGGTCAGGAAGTAATAGTTAGAACTGGACATGGAACAACAGACCTGTTCCAAATAGGAAAAGGAGTACATCAAGGCTGTGTATTTTCACCCTGCTTATTTAACTTATATGCAGAATACATCATGAGAAACGCTAGGCTGGATGAAGCATAAGCTGAAATCAAGATTGCCAGAGAAATATCAATAACCTCAAACATGCAGATGATACCATCCTTATGGCAGAAAGTGAAGAAGAACTAAAGAGCCTCTTAATGAAAGTGAAAGAGGAGAATGAAAAAGTAAGCTTAAAATTCAACATTCAAACGTCAAAAGATCATGGCATCCTGTCCCATCACT
>SJYQ01094266.1:885742-996176 GCA_006410935.1 Redunca redunca | reverse complement strand
TTTGAACTGTAGTGTTGGAGAAGACTCTTGAGAGTCCCTTGGACTGCAAGGAGATCCAACCAGTCCATTCTGAAGGAGATCAGCCCTGGGATTTCTTTGGAAGGAATGATGCTAAAGCTGAAACTCCAGTACTTTGGCAACTCATGCGAAGAGTTGACTCATTGGAAAAGACTCTGATGCTGGGAGGGATTGGGGCAAGAGAAGAAGGGGACGGCAGAGGATGAGATGGCTGGATGGCATCACTGACTCGATGGACGTGAATCTGAGTGAACTCCAGGAGTTGGTGATGGACAGGGAGGCCTGGCGTGCTGAGATTCATGGGGTCACAAAGAGTCAGACACGTCTGAGTGACTGAACTGAACTGAACTGATTCCTTGGAAGAAAAGTTATGACCAACCTAGATAGCCTATTCAAAAGCAGAGACATTACTTTGCCAACTAAGGTCTGTCTAGTCAAGGCTATGGTTTTTCCAGTAGTCATGTATGGATGTGAGAGTTGGACTATAAAGAAAGCTGAGCGCCAAAGAATTGATGCTTTTGAACTGTGGTTTTGGAGAAGACTCTTGAGAGTCCCTTGGACTGCAAGGAGACCCAACCAGTCTATCCTAAAGGAAATCAGTCCTGAATATTCATTGGAAGGACTGATGTTGAGGCTGAAACTCTAATACTTTGCCCACCTGATGTGAAGAACTGACTCATTTGAAAAGACCCTGATGCTGGGAAAGATTGAAGGCGGGAGGAGAAGGGGACAACAGAGGATGAGATGCTTGGATGGCATCACCGACTCAATGGACATGAGTTTGGGTAAACTCTGGGAGCTGGTGTTGGATAGGGAGGCCTGGAGTGCTGCAGTCCATGGGGTCGCAAAGAGTTGGATACGACTGAGTGAATGAACTGAACTGAAGTGAACTAGGCTCAAACACATCTTTATTAATCAAAGAAGGAACCATTACAATCAACACATTTTTGCCAATGAGAATTAAGTTTGCTTATTCCTGTAGTGTAAAAATCTGTCCTTCAGGACTCTTGGCAAGCATTTTCTGCCTCTTACTGGTTATGGAAGCATTTTCCCTGCAAAAAGTTATCAAGATGCTTGAGGAAGTGGTCATTAGTTGGCTGCCGAGGTCAGGTGAATATGGTGGAGGAGGCGAAACTTCGTAGCCCAATTCATTCAACTTTTGAAGTATGCAACATGCAGTCAGTTGTTGTCATGGAGAAGAATTGGGCCCGTTCTGTTGACTAATCCCAGCTGCAGGCATTGCAGTTTTCGGTGCATCTCATTGATTTGCTGAGCTTTCTTCTCAAATGTAATGATATTGCTAGAATTCAGAAGGCTGTAGTGGATCAGACCAGCAGCAGACCACCAAACAGTGACTGACCTTTTTTCAGTGCAAATTTGGCTTTGGGAAATGCTTTGGAGCTTCTTCTAGGTCCAGCCTGTTGTCATATAAAACCCACTTTTTGTCGCATATCACCATTCAGTCGAGAAATGGTTATTTGTTGTGTAGATTAAGCAAATATGACACTTCAAAATAATGATTTTTTTGTTTGCGGTCTACTCATGAGGTACCTATTTATCGAGCTTTTCACCTTTCCAGTTTGCTTCAAGTGACCATAGAATGGTTGACACTGAGTTCTTCAACAACTTCTCTTATAGTTGTAAGAGGATCAGCTTCAATGATTGCTCTCCAACAGTCATCTACTTCCAGTGGCCAGCCACTATACTCCTCATCTTCAAGACTCTCTCGTCTCCCTTGCAAAACTTCTTGAACCACCACTGCACTGTATGTTCATTAGCAGTTCCTGGACCAAATGCATTGTTGATGCTGCAAGTTGTCTCTGCTGCTTTATGACCCATTCTGACCCATAAGAAAATTTCTCACATTTGCTTTTTGTCTAACATTATTTCCATAGTCTAAAATAAACATAAAATACATAGCAAGTAATAAGTCATTAGCAAAAAAAACATAAAGCAAGAAATGTTCATGAAAATGATGTATAACATAACCACATTTAAGAATGTATTCCGATATCAAAGGGCAAAATTCAGTAGTGCAAAACCACAATTACTTTTGCACCAAACTAATATTTTCTTGCTAATTGATCATTTGTGGTTGAAGGCTAGTGGTGGTGGTTTAGTTGCTAAGTCGTATTTGACTCTTTCTGAGGTCTATATTATTTCTCAAGTGATCTTTGCATTTTTATAGCAATTCATTTAACTCCAGGAAACTATCCCAGATCAGTAAACTTGTTCGACATTGATTATTAATGTTGACTTAAAAAGTCATCCTGGGAATTAAAAGATCCCGTTGGCTATATTGTAGAGGCTAGGGGTCATAACTTTGATGTCAAATGTCCTAATTCAAATCATTTTTCTACCTCCTGCCACCCTGTGACTCTGGGCATCTTATTCCACCTCTCAGAGCTTTAAAATCTTTATCTGTGAGAATGCATTTAAATCCGTTTCACAGATGGGTATGTAATGAGGTCATGCATGTAGAATATTTAACCTTGTGCTTACTATAGAAAGTTCTCAAAATAGCACTTATTATTCTTCATTAATTCATCAGATGTTCATTAAGCACCTAAAATATTTAGACCTCAGAGAACAACTCAGAGGAAAATAATCATGCAAGTTTAAAAGTGCAACTGTGATAACTATCGAGAGGAAAAAAATCACTGGTTTCTAGGAAGATGCAGGCTGGCTGCAATGAGGAGTGGGAGCAGGAGCGGGCAGAGAGGACTTCCCAAAGGAAGTGATCTTTGAGCAGAGGATTAAAGGGTGGTTAAGAGTTAACTCAGTGACAAAATGAGAAGGAAAGACATTTCAGACAAAGGTGAACAGCATGTAAAAAGGCACAGAAATGAGTGAGGAAATGTGGCATGTTTGAGAAACTGAAAGAAGCTTGATGTAGTGGGAGTGCAGGCAGAAGGGTGACTCAGGGAGCAGGAGATGTGTCCTTCGTCTAAGAGTGATGGGAGTTATTGAAGGGTAGTATCATGTTCCAGGTGTGGTGGGTAGACAGGAGTGGAATGATTAAATCTTATTCAGAGCTAACTCTGCTTTCATCATGTGGAGCACATTGAAAGGGAGAAGACAATATGGGCATAGGCAGGGCTATTACCGAAGGATAGCCAAGCAAGGCGGAGAAGGCAATGGCGACCCACTCCAGTACTCTTGCCTGGAAAATCCCATGGGTGGAGGAGCCTGGTGGGCTGCAGTCCATGGGGTCGCACAGAGTCAGACATGACTGAGCGACTGCACTTTAACTTTTCACTTTCATGCATTGGCGAAGGAAATGGCACCCTGCTCCAGTGTTCTTGCTTGGAGAATCCCAGGGATGGCAGAGCCTGGTGGGCTGCCATTTATGGAGTCGCACAGACTTGGACACGACTGAAGCGACTTAGCAGCAGCAGCAGCAGCCAAGCGAGGTGGTGGCCTGAATCAGGTGGCAGTGGTGGACACAAAATGGAATAACAGGATCAAGAGAAATTTCAAGTAAAGTTGACCAAAAGAAGGATTGGTTGAAGGAAGGATGGGGGAAAAGGAGGCACTATGGAAGACACCTAGGTTTCTTGCTCTGTATCCGGAAGAATAGTGGTTCCTTTTGCTGGGTGACCTCATTTTATTATTAAACCCTCTGTAGAACAGACTAGACATTGGAAGGAAGCAAATGGGAGATGTCTCACTATTCTCTTATTGATGTATATGTGTTCCCTCCCAAGTTCAACACTGACAAGTCCCTGCAGAGATCCATTCTGCACTAAGAGCAGTCACATTTCCCAGGTAAAATTCCCAGGAGACAATTCTAGTCCATCACTGTAAGCTGTCCCATGGCAAAGAGCTGGGTCCTAGGGGCTGTCCTCAGAAAGTGGTGGGTCAGGGAGGCTGAGGGAGTTCAGGGTGCTGCCAGCTTGGTGTGGAGTCCCGGGGAACTGCCACCCCTTTGCACACGTATGTTGTGCGGGTCAATCCCTGCCTGAGTCTCTTCTGCCTTCTCCAGGGCACCATGGTCCTGACCAACCTGACTGCGCTGCACAGGGACCCCGCAGAGTGGGCCACCCCCGACACGTTCAGTCCGGAGCATTTTCTAGAGAATGGACAGTTTAAGAAAAGGGAAGCCTTTCTGCCTTTTTCAGTAGGTGAGTAGCGAGAAATATGAGTGTGGGGACCCAGAGTCCCTCTCTCAGCTCTTCCCTCCTCTTCTCCCTGGTGTTTTGCTTTAGTTGGCATGTCTCCAGGTTCAACAGGAAAATAAAAATTCAGCCTAAAAGTTGAGAATTTTTATTCAGGGCATTACAGAAGACTATATCCCAGGAAGATGGCTTCTCAGATAGCTCTTGGGGACTGTTTCCAAAAGGTAGGGAAAGAACCAGGGTACATAGGAGTTCTTGCTGGAAAAGAGAAAAAAGTAAACATGTAATCAAACATCATAAGATTTTGCTAGACACACACAAAAAGACCAGACATTTCAAGTTAATGATTTTAGTGCCTTTCTTTTTATGGGAAGATGCAAGAGTCTGGGCTTCCTTCCTTCCTTTCAGTTCAGTTCAGTTCAGTCAATTAGTCGTGTCTGACTCTTTGCAACCCCATGAATCGCAGCACACCAGGCCTCCCTGTCCATCACCAACTCCTGGAGTTCACTCAAACTCATGTCCATCGAGTTGATGATGCCATCCAGCCATCTTATCCTCTGTCATCCCCTTCTCCTCCTGCCCCCAGTCCCTCCCAACATCAGGATCTTTTCCAGTGAGTCAGCTCTTCGTATGAGGTGGCCAAAATATTGGAGTTTCAGCTTTAGCATCAGTCCTTTATATGCATCCTAACAATCTAGCCAGTATCCTCTTTTTCTCCATCCTGAATTCACTCAGAGCACAGCACTGGGGGCAGCTGCAGTGACTGATGGCTTTGTGGAGGGCAGCATTCATTGTTTACCAGAATGGCCGGCAACAGTGTTCAGTCCACACCAGAGTCCCCTCCAGAGTGACTCGCTCTTGCTGTTGGTTGCACCTCAGGATTCCCTGGGTGGAGCATCACCAGGACTCATGCCTTTACTTGCTAAGCCCTGGCTTGACTCTGATGGAGATTTCAGCTTCACGTTATGCTGGCCCCAGAATGCTGAAACAAGAGCTCAGACCCTTCCTGCAGCCCAGAGAGAAGGTTGAATACTTGCCTTCCTTACAGAGTTTTAAATGTTCAAAGATCTTTTTAGGGCAACCCATTCACACAGAACTAGAGTCAGTTGCTAGGAGAGGATGGGGAAGGGGCAAGGAAAGGGGCTACTTGCTTCTCATTATGGGCATCACAAGTGACTCTAAGTGCCACAGGCTTAACTAAATGGGATTCTACTCTATCACTGGTCCCTAAGAAGTCTTTTTACTGTTTTAAATTCTAATAACTCTTTAACTAGTCAATACATTTACATGGTATACAATTTGAAAGGTAAGAAAGAAGGTGCAGTGAAAACTCCCGGGTTTCCAAGCCAGCCAGTTCCAAAAGAGTATTTTAATTTATAACATTGTAAAATGAGTGAGAAAAATTTTAGTATATTTCACATATTAAGTTAGGTATGTTGCAGAGATCATTTCAACTAAATTTCCAATTTCTTAATTCTGTATTTCCTGGGCATCTATTATGTATCAGACATTCAGCCCTGAAGATATGATAATGAATGAAGTAAAAAAAAAAAAAAAAAACTCTTAAAAAGTGTGTGTTCCAATTCTGTAAAGCAAGTATCCTTCAATTAAAAAAATAAATTTAATTGTCATAAAAAGTAAAAAAGCATGTGTTCTAGTGTAACCTTACAAAGTTCAAATTGTATTCACCACCTTTAGGGATATGGAAGGAAACTGGAGCTTAGCAGGGTCAACTACTGAGCCTACAGTCATAAAAAAGCTCACAAGACAGAGCTAGAACTCAGTGTTGACCAAGTTTATCAAATACTAAAGCCTGTGTTCTTCCTAGCAGCATCTCCCTCCAAAGCAGTAACTAAATATTACAATGAGTTGGCACTTTGGAAGTTATAGTAGTTTTCTTATCACTTATTTAAATTAAATATAGATTGATTTTCTACAACAGTATTATTTTGCTGATCATGCCACAAAGGCACAGAGAGGGAGGGACTGGAATTTGACCCCATGTAGAAGTGATGCAAAGCCCAGGCTTTCCTGCTGTAGGACACTGTCCTGTGTGTATCTGAACTGATTCTGATTGGATCTTCTGTGTCTTTCTTCCTCTGGTTCTGTGCCATCTTCACATTGGACAAACTACCTCCTAACATGAAAACAGACATGAGATGTAGAAATACCTTTCAGTCTTCCTGTCTGTAAGAGCTTCATGTTTCCTATTACAAGACAAAGTTTTACATGTGTATTTTAAGTATTTTAATCATTCTTGACACAGTTTTCTTTGTTTGTTTGTTTTTGCTATTGAGAGTTATAATATGATATGAATTTGGTGAATCTTAAAATGGAAAGGCTTTAAGTGGGCAAGTGAATTACATTTTAACTATGCAAGAAGGAGCACTAGATGAGAAACTTGAATCTCGGCCCCATTCTGGCAATTCTTTGGGCTCAAGATCTTGAATAAGAAACAATTATCTTTTATTCTTAGTTTCCTTACATTAAGAAATGAGATACTGATCCATTGCCTAACAATTAATAACTGGGCTGCTGTGAGGATTAAATGAGATAATTTCCTTGTAAATGAAGCCTATAATTAAAGGAATAATTATATAACAGTGATGTTATCTAACTCTTATCCTCTACCATGCCCCTTCTCCTTTTACCTTCAATCTTCCCCAGCATCAGGGTTTTTCCAGTGAGTCAGCTCTTTGCATCAGATACTCAAAGTATTGGAGTTTCATCTTGAGAAACAGTCTTTCTAATAAATATTCAGAGTTGATTTCCTTTAGGATTGACTGGTTTGATCTCCTTGCAGTCCAAGGGACTCACAAGGGTCTTTTCCAGCACCACAGTTCAAAAGCATCAATTCTTCAGCGCTCAACCTTCTTTATGTTCCTACTCTTATACCCATACATGACTTTTGGAAAAACCATAGCTTTAGTGTGTATTACTGCTCCCAAGTCTGCAGTTGAGCTGGGAGCTCGACTGATCTTAGCTTTGTCCTCTTGCCTGTTTGGGAGCTGAGCTGACTGAAGACTGAGGGAAGATGACCTCAACTGAGACAGTGGGGGTCCTTTCCAAATTTCATCCTCTAGCAATCTAGCCAGCAGGTGTACATGTAGAAGACAAGACCCCAGGAGGGAGAAAAGCACACAGTGCCTCCTAAGGGCCAGGCTGGGAACTGGCAACCATCACTTCCACTGCATTCTGGTGGCCACCATAGGTCACCCGTGTGCCCCAGTTCAAGAGAAAGGGAAAGTAGCAGTTTTCATGGGAAGGGCTATGAAATCATGTTGCCAGTGATGTGGGTACAGGGAGATGGGGGGACATTGGAGCCATTTTTGCAAATAGTTGGTCTCACTATCTGTCTTTTTGCTGAGGAGAATGCAATTGAGAGAAGGCAAGCAATTTGGGGATTTCCTCAGCTGTGACAGAGTGAGGCCAGCTTAAAAGGTTTCAGGAGACAGAGTCAACACCACTGTCTTGCTTTCTCACCACACTGCCATCTCTGGAGCACGGGGCTTTGCCTCATTCTTGATCTGGTGCTTTGTATAAACAGCTTCCCTGAAGGGATAGAATGTGGAGAGCTCCTCCCCCTCTCTGGAAAGGATGATCAGGTGTGGAATTAGGACACATGCATATAATCAGGGCAGATGGCAGAGCTGTTACTGCAAATCTGTATTTTCTTTTCCTCATTTAAGTTTTTCCCTTTCGATCCAACAAAGCAGCAGACAGCTTCGTGAAAGGCAAGAGGCTGAGTCCTCGTTTTTCAAAGAATTTTTTTTTTAATTCACTGGATCATGGGAGATAAAATTATGAAGAACTTTCCCCCCAAACCCTAGGTCATTTCTCTCACTTTACTAGTGAGGTAATTGACCTGGTTAGTTAATGATGGCCCGTTAGTGGAAGCACCAAGGAGAAGGTCCACATTTCCCGCAGTCCAGGATGAAGCTGTGAGATCAAGTTGCCCTCCTTTTCATGATTTTAAAAGCAAATTCATATAATTCATATCTCCTGTTTTCCTGGTATCCTCACCCAGCCACGTAATATAGTTGGGAGAGAGATTATCTCACGTGTTTGACAAGTGAGACATGTTCAGGTCTGTAAGAATAAAGGGTTTACTCATAGCCCGGAGCTGGGTACTGATGAAATGAGTACTGTAACCCTGGTTCCTGATTCCGGAGGTCCAGTTTTGTCATATATGGATTCTTCTAGGAGAATCCTGGGTATTTACAATATAGCCGATCTGGTACTGTTTTAACAAAATTCCTCCTTGTACTATTTGTGATAGGTAAACAGATAAACGGGGCTTCCCAAGTGGTGCAGTGGTAAAGAATCCACCTGCCAAAGCAGGAGATGCAAGAGATGCAGTTTCCATGCCTGCGTCAGGAAGATCCCCGGAGTAGGAAATGGCAACCCACTCCAGTACTCTTGCCTGGAAAACTGGACACGACTGAGCACACACACACACACACACACACACACACACACACACACACACAGATAAGGATGAGGGGAACAGAGAAAATTAGATACACGCTGGTGGGAAACAGGCACAAAACAATTTAAGAACGATATGATTCTAAAGCATATTTTAATCGATTCATCATTTTGCAGAATTTCTCTAATTTCGTTTCCTCAACAGCTCATTATAGGCAAGGACAAAACAGAGGCATGCTGCATTAACTATTTCTAAGAAAGTTTCATTACAGGGGAAAATACCAAGTAACAGAAGCAACGCCCAGAATTAAATAGAGAGAGTAATCCCAGTGACGGTGTGCAGGAGAATCCTTACAAAGACAGTGAGGAAATATGTCTAATATTAACAAGGGTTTTGTCTGAATTTGGGGGTTACAAACATCTTTTTTTGTCTTTACACGTTTCACAGTTTTTTTTTTCTTTTTTCTTTCTCTCTTAGGGAGAAAGTAAGTTATTAAAACACCCATTCATGTTGATGTATGGCAAAACCAAAACAATATTGTAAAGTAATTAACCTCCAATTAAAATAAATAAATTTATATTAAAAAAAGAAAGAAATCTAAAAAAAAGAGAGAGATGATGGTAGAGCCCAGTGTGGGGTGTTGTAGCCCAAGTGGGGGAGGGGGGAGGAGGGAAGCCTGAAGCAGGTGAACACAGGTGGGATGAGATGGGGTCGCCCCTGCATGGCAGGGAGATTCCCGGTCATAATAGAGGGAACTGTGATGTAGAGAGAAGATGCCTTGTACTTGAGAAACCTTGATCTGACATTTACTTGCTTATACTTTTCAAAAGTTTCTTTTAACAATTGAGAAAAACTACCTAGGATTTTGGTTTTTTGTCTGCTTTAGTCATTATTATTTGCTAATGGATTTTTAAACATTAGGCTAGTGCTGGGCCAAACCAGGCCTCACTTCTCTCATCCACACCCTGCACCTTCACCCTGTTCCTCACCTGTCTGAGCCCTGCAGGCTGGGAGTGTGTGATTGTGTAATTAGCTCGCTGAGCTTTCGTTAACCCAGGTGTGTATGTGTGAGCGTTAGTCGCTCAGTTGTGTCCAACTGTTTGCAACCCCATGGCCTGTAGCCTGCCAGGTTCTTCCATCCATGGGACTTTCCAGGCAAGAATACTGGAGTGGATTGCCATTTCCTTCTCCATTGGTTAACCCAGGTGGTTGTGATCAAACTGAATACATAAAGCCGCAGAGGCTGGCAGGCCCTCCCTTTGATCAGGTTTCACAAGAAGTCATAAAATATTTCAGTCCTTGCTGGTACAGACACCACCTGAACAGGTAACTTTTTATTGTCTTTCAGGAAAGAGGATGTGCCTTGGAGAACAATTGGCCAGAACTGAGTTGTTTATTTTTTTTACCTCACTTCTGCAAAAATTTACCTTCAGGCCTCCAGACAATGAAGAGTTAAGCCTGAAGTTCAGAATGGGCTTGACCCTCTCCCCAGTCAGCCACCACCTCTGTGCTGTTCCTCGGGCCTGAAGTTGTTGGGGAGAGGGAGGGGAAGGAAAGCAGGAAGAATGGACCTGTCACCCCTCAAGGCACCGGGCCTGCTCAGAAGTGAGGGACCAGCATCCAGTACTCTGGTACAGGTCATAGGAACTGGACTCAGAGGAAACTGGATCCAAACCCCAGCTTTACCGTCTCCAGTGGGGCATTGAGGAAATCAGTTATGTTGTGAGTGATTTCACTTTCATCCAGAGGATTTAAAGTGAACAATGATTTCTTCTCTAAAAGGAAGAACTGCTGTAAAAATCAGAGGAAATAATGGGCTTTAAGTGGCTTGGCAACCATAAAGTGCATCATAAAAGTCACAGCTCTGATCTGCCTCCTTCTGCTTCCTTCCTTAGGTAGGGATTTGCTCTGGTTTGTTGAGATGGCCTGGGTCAAAGTGGTGCCAAATGGTGGGTAAGAGTTAGAAGTTGGGCCCTGGGGCAACCACTGACCGTGTCCACATAGTCCCTCACACTTGGTAGCACTGGGCCGGCTTACCCTGCTTCTGCCCCAGACTGGCCCCTGGGAAGTCAGCAGGGCAGGTGGAATTCCTAATTTATAGACTAGTTTCTGTGAAGAAGAATGTTCTCTGACTTACCTAACAAAGCACTATCTTGGTCTTGGACTCCATTTAACTAAATGTGGTAAGCAGGGGAAACAAATGTGGAAATATTTTCTATCTTTTAAGCTCCTCCTTACACTTCAGTCCCCTCTCTGGCATTTTTTATTCCCAAGCCATTTCGTGTTGGATTTGACAGTGTGGTGGGGGTGATCTTCTCTCACAAACTGACGTTGGCTTTTGGTTGGCAAGTATTCCCAGCCTAAACACAACAGCTGAGGCGTGGTAGAATATTTTATAGCAGGAAACTGAAATGCCAGAATCCTGCTCAGCCCTCCTTGCCTGTGGTCACTGAGGGGAGAAAATGGCACCAACTGGAAGGCCAGGTCCCACTGACAGTCCCTGGGTTTGGATGCCAACCCACATGCAGACAGATACCAGCAAACCTAGTGAATGGGACTAAACCAATCAAGGTCTTTTTTCTAACATTGCTGCACTTAAGGAATTTAAATAGCTCAGAACAAAAAGGGCCATGAGGTCATTGGGCTTTTCATTCCAGGTGCTTGGAATTCAGAGAAAAGCTAATTCAATAAATACCGTTAGAAAGGGAAAGACACTGAAGAGCAAGAGAAGGAGAGAGGGAGGGACAGAAGGCAAGTGAGAGAGCAAGTGTCTGGCTGGAGCTAGCCTGAGCCTGTCAGAGCCAAGAGTATGTCTGGGAGAGTTGGTTGTGTTCCTAGATTTTAGATGGAGAATTTGGTCTAGAATAAAGAGTGAGAACCCTAGCCACCCACCAGAGCGCTCTTTCTTTGTAACATCCTGGAAAGTTGCATCTCTGGAAAGCAACCTAAAGGACGTTTCTAGAATAAAGCCATTCAAAGCAGACCGTGAGCTTCCTGAACATCTGAGTGCTTCTCTCCCACTTCTTTTTCTCCCAATCAGATCATCCACATAGACTGAGAATTGATCACAATGCTTTTCATTATGTGCTCAGTGGATTTTGTTGGCTCCTCTCTGAGGTCCATTCCTGCTCTGCTGAGCATCTTCCATGATTCTCGAAGGACGGGAGTTTACCTACTTGTGGAATCAGTGGAAAACCCTGGACACTCATCCTGTCTGATAGATGCAGTGGGACCCAGACTCAAGCAGAGCGTGACAACAATTAACCAGAAAACTTGGGGACACAGGATTGGGAGCATTTGAACTTTCTGACCATGCAACAGGTCTCCTTCTTTCCTCAAAGCTCCCTGGAGAGACTCTAAATTATGAACTCTCTTCCTATCCAAGCCATTTACAAGTATTTTGTCATCTGTATTTTTGTAACTATTATTCCTGGTTCATTTGGGGAGCTCCAGCTCCCCTTTCCCTCTACTGTGTTCTAAATTTCCCTGCCTTCTTATAAGGTCGTCAGGTGGGTTTACTGTAGGTTACTCTCCTCCCTACTGACTACAGGATCTTTATGAATCCTTTAGCAGGGCTGCCACATAGTAAGCCCCCAGGATGCCCTCATGGTGGGCTAGGCGAACAGCGCCCTCTGGAGGTAGACCGGGCACAGCCAGGCATTCCCAGTCAGTGAGCAGGTCAGGGGGTCCTGCTCACTAACTGGGCACATGGTGGTCTTTCGGCTCTGACACCAGCTTATCTCTTCAGACACATCTCTTAGTACTTCTGACAAAATGCTTATCTCCTATCAATTCCCTCCAGGCTAGGTTCTTTATCATATTCTTGTCTATCTGTATTTTTCTGTAAGAAATGTCTAATTACGTCTGGCAGACTCTGCTTTAATGCCAAATCTTCGATTTTCTGGACTCCCTCAGCCAGTTAGTTGATCCCTTCTTCATTCTCTGAAAACTTTATTTAGAGGTTTAAATTCCCTGTTTCCATGTAATCTCCTAAGTGTATTGAGCTCTTCAGAGGTGACTGTTCCTGGCTCCCTTAGGCTCAGAATCTAAGTGGTTGCATAGTGAAAGTGAACTCACTCAGTTGTGTCCGACTCTTTGTGACCCCATGGAACATAGCCTACCATGTTCCTCCATCAGTGGGATTTTCCAGGCAAGGGTACTAGAGTGGGTTGCCATTTCCTTCTCCAGAGGATCTTCCGGACCCAGGGAATTGAACCCAAGTCTCTGGCATTGTAGGCAGAGGCTTTATCTTCTGAGCCACCAGGGAAGCCGGGTGCATAGTAGGCATTCACCAAATGTTTGTTGAACCTACTGGGGTTGGGATGGGTTGGGGGAGTAGCCCACTGATTGGGTCAGGGCAGACTGATCAGTGCTGCAGCATGTCAGAGATGTCTGCTATGTGCAGCAGGCCTTTTAAAAACCTTCATGTCACACTCTGGAAAATGTTGATCTCAAAGACTGCTTGCTCAGGTCCCTTCTACTTCCAAAACTCTGACTTATGGGGAGAACTTCTGAAATGGCAAATTAAAGACATTCTGAAATCTACTTCTCCATAAAAGCACAGAGAAAACCAACAAAAGTTCTCAAAATCCACATTTCCAGAATTCCGCACATTAACCATATTTTGTGCAGCAACTACAGTATTGCATGCAAAGGGTTGGAACAACTTCAGCTTCTGTTTAAGGAAAAACTCAAAGAAAAACAAGGAGGGCTGAATCTCAGTAGGAGCACTGAGCTCTTGTGCCCCTGCTACAGCTTTTCTCTCCCCAGCTCTGCAGTCACCCTGAAAAGCAACAGCCTGGCAACTCTGGCAGCCAAGAAAACCAGGTGCCAAACAGCCGCTGGAGTGTATTCCCCAAAGGCCCTGAGCCCAGACAGCTGTCAGTACTGGACTGTCTCTCAGATCCCTTGAAAGACCCACTCTCAAGGCCTGTATTTTTTTCTTTGAAGATCTTTTTTAATGTGAACCATTTTTTAAAGTCTTTTTTGAATTTGTTACAATATTGCTTCTGTTTTTTTATGTTTTGGTTGTTTTGGCCACAAGGCATGTACGATCTTAGCTCCCCAACCAGGGATCAAGAACTCACACCTCCCGCACTAGAAGGTGAAATTTTAGCCACCGGATCACCACGGAAGTCCGTCAGGTCAGTTCAGTTCAGTACAGTCACTCAGTCGTGTCTGACTCTTTGCGACCCCATGAACTGCAGCATGCCAGGCCTCCCTGTCCTTCACCAACTCCCAGAGTTCACTAAAACTCAACGTCCATCGAGTCGGTGATGCCATCCAGCCATCTCATCCTCTGTCATCCCCTTCTCCTCCTGCCCCTAATCCCTCCCAGAATCTGAGTCTTTTCCAATGAGTCAACTCTTCACATTGTCTTTACTTAACCTGCCTCCAAGCCCAGCCTGTGTAAACCACACTACAAAGCATGTATTCAAACACATCAGGGACAATTGGACATTGGTGTAACATGAGGGGGAAAGACATGCTGCCCAGAGGATTAAGAGGGAAAATTGGGGAAGGAGGTGTCCACTGGGGCTTCAACAAACTCTGCCATATTCCTGGGAATTTAGAAAGCTATGTACCTTCAAGGGCTCTATGCATGCTCAGGAGGAACCTAGGAAGCACTAATTTCATTTCCAGCTGACCTCCAGGCTCTGCCCAAACAGGAAGTTAATGCTAATGTAGGGTGTGAACTGCCTGCTGAAGTGTTGAAGGCTCAACCCAAATCACATGCAGAGTCCTGAGAGACCATTAGCTTCAAGGCATTTGAGGAGACCTCTCTGCACACATTTGCTGGAACACAAGGCTAACAGCACAGTATTCAGGTGCCCCACGTGGTGAAGAACAGACATTTTACGGAATTATTCCAAGAAAGTCACTAAACAGGAAGCAACAAAAACAGTGACAGTCACAATAACAGACTCATGGTGGTCCAGAGTTTCCTCACTGTATCATTTAAAAGGTCAAATTCTAAACAAAAATTATAACTATGTAAAGAAATAAGAAACTGTGGCCCAAATACCCAGCAAAAAGCAATTAGAAACTATCCCTGAAAAATCCAGACATTGGAATCACTAAACAAACACTTCAAATGAGCAATTTTAACAATTTTAATTATTAATATATTTTAATTAAGATTTAAATTGGTTCCCTAGTAGCTCAGTTGGTAAATCATCTGCCTGCAGTGCAGGAGACCTGGGTTCAATTCCTGGGTCGGGAAGATCCCCTGGAGAAGGTAATGGCAACCTACTCCAGTATTCTTGCCTAGAGAATCCCATGGACACAGGAGCCTAGCAGGCTACAGTCCATGGGATCACAAGAGTCAGACACAACGTAGCAACTAAACCACCACCACCACCAAAAGACTTTAAGATATATTTGTATATGTTTAAGGGGCATACTTCGGAGAAGGAAATGGCAACCCACTCCAGTACTATTGCCTGGAAAATCCCATGGACAGAGAAGCTGGGTAGGCTACAGTCTGTGGGGTTGCAAAGAGTCTGACACGACTGAGCAACTACATTTTCAAGGGGTATACTTGATATTTGTATATATTAAGTACACAATGTGAAAATTCACCACAATTAAGCTAAATAACTTATGTATCATCTCTAGTTACCCATGTGTGTATGTGTGTGTGTGTGTATGTGTGTGTGATATTTCATCTAAGATCTATACTTTTAGAAAATTTCAAGTATGTCATCATCATAGTCTAATTAGATCTCCAGAACTTAACCCACAAATTGAACCCTAGTATCCATTGATGAATATCTCCCCACATCCCACACCCTTCAGCCACTGGTAGCCATGGTTCCACCCTCTGCTTTTATGAGTTTGACTTTTTTAGATTCAGCATTTAAGTGAGATAGTATAGTGCTTCTTTTTCTTGCATGACTTTATCTTTCTTAGCATAATGTACTCCAGGTTCACTTTGTTTGCAAATGGAAGAATTTCCTTTCTTTTAAGGCTTAAAAAACTCTGGTTATTTTGTGTGTGTGTGTGTGTGTGTGTGTGTGTGTGTGTGTATTATGTGTATGTATATATACACACTTTGTGTGTGTCACAACTCAGTCACTCAGTTGTGTCCAACTCTTTGCAGCTCCACGGACTGTAGGCTGCCAGGCTCCTCTGACCATGGGATTTCCCAGGCAAGAATACTGGAGTAGGTTGCCATTTTCTCCTCCAGGGGATCATCCTGATCCAGGGATGGAGCCTGCAACTCCTGTGGCTCTTGCATTTGTAGGCAGATTCTTTACTACTAAGCCACCTGGGAAGCCCGTACATGCACTTCGTATTTTCTTTATTCATTCACCAGTGACAGACCCTTAGGTTGTTTCTGTATCTTGGCTTTTATGAATAGTGCTGTGGTGGATTTGGGAGTGCAGCTCTCTCTTCAATATACTAATTTCCTTTCTTTGGATATTTTCCCAGAAGTGGGATGACTGGATCATACAGTACATATTTTTAAAAATTTTGAGGATCCTCTCTACTGTTTCCATAATGGCTGTACCAATTTACTTCCCCATCAATAGTGTATAAGGATTCCCTTCTGTCCACATACTCTCCAAGACTTGTTTTTTGTTTTTGTTTTTGTTTTTTTTTGATGCTAGCCATTTTAAAAAATGTGAGGTGATATCTCTGTGGCTTTCATTTGCATTTCACTACTAGTAAGTAATGTTGAGCACTAATTTTTTGGCTATGTGCATGTCTTCTTTTGAGAAATATCTATTCAAGTTTTTGTTTGAGTTATTTGGATTTTTTGCTATTGAGTTTTATGAGTTCTTTATATATACTGTATGTTAATGCCTAATATATAATGCCTGTGTGTATATATATATATATATTTGCAAATATAGTATATATTATATATATATATATATCCCCTGGAGTAGGAAATGGCAACCCACTCTAGTATTCTTGCCTAGAGAATCCCAGGGATGGGGGAGCCTGGTGGGCTGCCGTCTGTGGGGTTGCACAGAGTCGGACACGACTGAAGCGACTTAGCAGCAGCAGCAGCATACTTACTTTGCAGATATTTTCTCCCCTTCCACAGGTTGCCTTTTCACTCTTTTGATTGTTTCCTTTGCTGTTCAAAAGCTCTTGAGTTTGATATGTTCTCACTTGTCTCTTTAGGCTTTAGTTGTCTGTGCTTTTGGTGTTGTGACCAAAAAATTGTTATTAAAGCCAATGTCAAGAACTTCTCCCCCTATATTTTTGGAATTTTGACTCTTACCTTTAAGTGATTAATCCATTTGAAGTTGATTTTTGTGTATTGTGTGAGGTAAGGTTTCTGTTTCATTCTTCTACAGATGGACATCCAGTTCTCTCAATACTGTCTTTTCCCATTGTGTGTTCTTAGATCTGTGGTTGAAGAGCAGTTGACCTTAATGTGTGGGTTTATTTCTGGGCTCAATATTCTGTTCCATTGGTCTATATGTCTGTTTGCAATACTATAGCTTTGCAACATATTTTGAAGTCAAAACTGTGATGCTTACAGCTTTGTTCCTCTTGTTCAAGATTACTCTAGCTGTTCAGGGGTTTTTTCTGCTTCCATATGCATTTTATGTTTTTCCTATTTCTGAGAAGAATGCCATTAGGATTTTGATAAGGTTTACATTCAATATGTAGATGACTTTAGGTAGTATTTTTACAATATGAATTCTTTCAATCCATGAAAATGGGAAGTCTTTGCATGTATCCAGGTCTTCTTTAATTTGCTATATTTTATAATTTTCAATGTACAAGTCTTTCACCTGATTAACTGTATTCATAATTATTTTCAGTCTTTATGTTGCTGTTGTAACTGAGATTGTTTTCTTACGTTCCTTTGTGGATAGTCCATTGTTAGTGTATACAAACACTGATTTTTTTTCTAAACTTTTTATTTTACATTGGAGTTATATGGTTCACCAATAATGCTGTGATAGCTTCAGGCATACAGCAAAGGAACCCAGTCACACACATACATGGATCTATTCCCCCTCAAATTTCCCTCCTATTTAGGTTGTCACATAACACCAAGAAGATTACCTTATGCTATTCAGTAGGTCCTTGTTGATAATCAGTTTTAAATATAGCAGTATGTACATCTCAATCCCAAACTCCCTAATTACCCCTTTCCCTGACCCTTCTACCCTAGTAACCATAGTTCTTTGTCTGAGTCTGTGAGTCGGTTTCTGTTTTGTAAATAAGTTCAGTTGTATCATTTCTTATTAAATTCCACATATAAGCGAAATCTTAGTCTAAACTTCACTCAGTATGACAATCTCTAGGTCCATCTGCATTGCTGCAAATGGCATTATTTCATTCTTTTTAATGACTAAGTAATATTCCATCATATATGATTATCATATTCTCTTTGTCCATTCCTCTATCAATGGATATCTAGGTTGCTTTCATGTCTTGGCTATTGTAAACAGTGCTGCAATGAACACTGGGGTGCATATATCCTTTTGGACTATGTTTTTCTCCAGGTGTATGCCCAGGAGTGGGATTACAGGAACATGTGATAGCTCTGTTTTTAGCTCTACTTTTTGATGATAGAGATTTTGAGTGGTGTGAGGTGATAGCTCATTGTAGTTTTGACTTGCCTTACTCTAATAATTAGCACTGTTGAACATTGTTTTATGTACCTCTTGGCCATCTGTATGTCTTCTCTGAAGAAATGTTTATTTAGATATTTTACCCATTTTTTGATGGAGTTCACCACATGAACTCTTTGTAAATTTTGAAGACTAATCCTTTATTGATCACATCATTTGCAAATATTTTCTCCCAATCGATGGATTACCTTTTCATTTTGCTTATGGTTTCCTTTGCTGTGCTGAAGTTTTTGAGTTTAAATAGGTCCCATTTGTTTATTTTTGTTTCAGTTCCATTGCTCTGGGAGATAAATTAAAGAAGATATTGCTGTGATTTATGTTGGAGATTGTTCTGCCTATGTTTTCCTCTAAGAGTTTCATATTGTCCAGTTTCACATTTAGGCCTTTAATCCACTTTGAGCTTATTTTTCTGTATGATGCTAAATAATGTTCTAGTTTAGTTTTTTATATATAGCTGTCCAGATTTCCTAGCACCATTATTAAACAGATTGTCTTTCCCCCATTGTGTAGTCTTGCCTCCTTTGTCATAAATGAATTGACCATAGATGCATGGGTTTATTTCTGGGCTTTCTATCCAGTTGCATTGGTCTACATTTCTATTTTTGTGCCAGTACATACTGTTTTGATGACTATAGCTTTGTCGTACAGTATGAAGGCAAAGAGCCTAATTTCTCTGGCTCTGTTCTTTTTAATGATTGCTTTGGCTCTTCAGGAGAAGGCAATGGCACCCGACTCCAGTACTCTTGCCTGGAAAATCCCATGGACAGAGGAGCCTGGTAGGCTGCGGTCCATGGGGTCGCCAAGAGTCGGACACGACTGAGTGACTTCCCATTCACTTTTCACTTTCATGCATTGGAGAAGGAAATGGCAACCCACTCCAGTGTTCTTGCCTGGAGAATCGCAGAGATGGGAGAGCCTGGTGGGCTGCCGTCTATGGGGTTGCACAGAGTCGGACACGACTGAAGTGATTTAGCAGCAGCAGTTGGCTATTCAGGGTTTTTTGTGTCTCTATACAAATTTTAAGATTATTTTGTTCTAGTTTTATGAAAAATGCCATTGATAATTTGATAGGGGTTGTATCCAATCTGTAGACTGCCTTGGTCAGTATAGTCATTTTCTCAATATTGATTCTTCCAATCTAAGAATATGATATATATTTCCATCTATTTGTGTTGTCTTTGATTTCTTTCATCAGCATCTTAGAGGTCTCCTTAGGCAGGTTTATTCCTAAGTATTTTATTCTTTCTGATGCAATGTTAAATGGGATTGTTTCTTGAATTTCTCTTTCTGATCTTTCATTCATTGTCAGTATATAGAGATGCAACAGATTTCTGAATATTAATTTTGTAGCCTGCAACTTTACTAAATTCACTGATGAGCTCTATGGTTTTCTAGTAGTGTCTTTAGGATTTTCTATGTATAGTATCATGTTATCTGCAAACAGTGACAGTTTGACTTCTTTTCCAATTTGATTTACTTTTATTTCTTTTTCTTATCTGATTGCTGTGGCTAGGATTTCCAAAAAAATCTTGCATAAAAATGGTGAGAGTGAATATTCTTGTCTTGTTCTTAGATGAAATGCTTTCAGCTTTAGGTTTGTAGTACATGGCCTTTATTATGTTGAAATATGTTCCCTCTTTGCCCACTTTCTGGAGAGTTTTTACCATAAATGAATGTTGAACTTTGTTGAAAGACTTTTCTGCATATTTTGAGATAATCATATGGTTTTTAATTCTTCATTTTGTTAATATGTGTATCACACTAATTGATTTGCAGATATCGAAAAACTTGTATAACTGGGCTAAATCCCATTTGATCATGGTGTATGATCCTTTGAATGTATTGTTAGATTTGGATTGGTAGTATTTTGTTGAGGTATTTTGCATCTTTGTTCATCAGTGATCCTCATCTGTAATTTTTTGTAGTATCTTGGTCTGGTGTTTGAATCAAGGTAATGGTGGCCTCCTAGAATGAATTTGGTAGTTTTTGTTCCTCTGCATTTTGGGGGGGAAACAGTTTCAAAAAGATAAGTATTAAGTCTTCTCTGATTTTTGTATGTCAATTTTTATCCTGCAACTTTACTGACATTGTTTATTAGGTCAAACAATTTTTAAACAAAAACTTTTGTTTGAGTCTTTAGTGTTTTCTACATATATGTCCATGTAATCTGCAAAACAGTATAATTTTACTTCTTTCTGCCAATCTGAATGCCTCATTTCTTTTATTTCTCTAATTGCTCTGGCTTGGACTCCACAACTGTGTTGAATAGAAGTGGTAAGAATGGGCATCTTTATCTTGTACCAGTTTTAAGAAGAAAAACTTTCTGTTTCCCCCCACTGATCGTTACCTATAGGCTTTTAATATAAGGTCTTTAAGGTCAGTTCCATCTACACCTATTTTTTGAGAGTTTTTATCATGATTAGATGTTTAATTCTCTGTCAAATGCTTTTTCTCTACCTACTGAGAAGATCATGTAGCCTTTATGCTTCATTCCATTGATGAGATGAATCACATTGATTGATTTGTTTATGTTGAACCATCCTGTGACCTGGGGATAAATCCCACTTGGTCATAGTCTATTATCCTTTAAATGTGCTGTGGAAATTTGATTTACTAATATTTCACTGAAGATATTTGATTCTCTACTTATTAGAGATATTGGCCTATTGTTTTATTTTCTTATGGTGTCTTTGTTTTACTTTGGAATCAAGATGATTTGGGCCTCATCAAATGAATTCAGATGTTTGGCCATTTCTGCTTTCAAGAAGAATTGGTATTGATTCTTTGCGTATGTTTGGTAGAATGTACCAATGAAGCCATCTGGCCCTCGTATTTTCTTTGTAGGGAAGTTTATGATTACTGCTTCAATTACTTATTTTATTAGGTCTCTTTATGCTTCTTTATTTTTCTTGAAACTTTTCTAGAAATGTGTCTACTTTTTGCTGTCAATTTGTAGGCATTTAATCATTAATAATAATCCTTTGGATCCTTTTTATTTCTGAAGCTTTTATTATAATGTCTTCTTTTTCATTTATGATTTCATTTATGTCATCTTCCGTTTTTCTCAGTAGTCCATCAAAGGTTTTTCTGATTTTGTTTATCTTTACTTAAAAAAAAAATTCTTAGTTTTGTTGATTTTTTTCCCGTCATTTTTTCAATATTTGATATATTTCCCCTGTAATATTTTAGCCAAATTAGAAAGCAGTTTTTTTTTCTTTTTCTTGGTTGTTATTTTTTATTTTTGTTTTTAGTTCCTTGAGGTGTAAAATTAGTTTGAGATCTTTCTTATTTTCTTCTTATGTTGACATTTATAACTACTTATAGAAATCTATTGGTGGTTAATTTTTAACTTTATTATAAGATTGATAACAGGTCATATAGTCACAAAGTTAGACTTTAATTAGCTTACTACTCATTCAGTTCATTTCAGTTCAGTCACTCAGTTGTGTCCGACTCTTTGTGACCCCATGAATCTCAGCACGCCAGGCCTCCCTGTCCATCACCAACTCCCGGTGTTCACTCAGACTCATGTCCATCGAGTCCGTGATGCCATCCAGCCATCTCATCCTCTGTCATCCCCTTCTCCTCCTGCCCCCAATCCCTCCCAGCATCAAAGTCTTTTCCAATAAGTCAACTCTTCGCAGGAGGTGGCCAAAGTACTGGAGTTTCAGCTTCAGCATCATTCCCTCCAAAGAAATCCCAGGGCTGATCTCCTTCAGAATGGACTGGTTGGATCTCCTTGCAGTCCAAGGGGACTCTCAAGAGTCTTCTCCGACACCACAGTTCAAAAGCATCAATTCTTCAACGCTCAGCCTTCTTCACAGTCCAACTCTCACATCCATACATGACCACAGGGAAAACCATAGCCTTGACTAGACGGACCTTAGTCGGCAGAGTAATGTCTCTGCTTTTGAATATGCTGTCTAGGTTGGTCATAACTTTTCTTCCAAGGAGTAAGCGTCTTTTAATTTCATGGCTGCAGTCACCATCTAGTCAGCTGATAAACACTTTGAAGATTGGTTCTAGACATCACTCCACCAGGGAAAAATTGATCCCAGTCCTCAAACACCCAGTCTTTGAATTGACCTTTGATATTTGGACTGTATTTTATTAATAGTATATATTCCAGGCAGAAGGAGCAGAGAAAAATTTGTAACTAAGAAGATAGAGCAAGGTACAAAAATACAGAGTCATGGAGGAGGTAGGACTTAAACTGGGTCTTGAGAAACTGTCTATGATAATTATAGGGGCAACTGGGCACTCCTGGAAGATGATATAAAACAAATATGTCCAAAGGTGAAAATAAATATAATTTATTCAGAGAAAGGTTCGGTGTCAGACTTGCCAAGAGGCAGATTGCATTCTTTAAAACAGAGATTCAATCAGATAAATTAGTTTGGGAAGGAAGGAGGGTGGCATAAATTTTAGAGGCTTTAGAAACTAAGCAGGATTATTCACAAGTGACAAGGAAAAAATAAATAATTTAAGGTTGAGGGGAAAAGTACTAATTCTGCGCATGAGCAGAGCAATGTCTGATTTTTTTTTTTCTAAATTCACTGACATTTTGAACTTGAACCAAATGGTTTCACACCTGCAGTTTCCTTATCTGAAAAATGGGGACAATAGTACCTACATTTCAATATTGTTAGAAGGATGAAGTGAAATAATAAATGTAGAATGCTCCAATAATAATGACAGTTAGAAAACAAAAGGATTTAAATTCTTATCTCAGATAAAAGAAAAGATTTTATTCTGTTTAGAAAAGAAGTTTCTCCCACTGAACAGTTGAGAATTCAAGTGCATGGTGCAGCTTTGAGGCCCACTCCCAAGACTGGAGTCACCAAGTTTCTTTTGCAAAAGTGTTTATCATTCTCAAACTTTAGCTCCTACCTTCCAAGTGAGAAGTGAAGGAGTCTATGTGACCAACCAGAATCTAAAGAAATTATGTTAGAGCTGACAAAAGGACAGACATTGGAGATGATAAGGACAACAAAATGATTAAATGTATGAAAAAAAAAAAAAAGATCTAAAACCCTGAAAATATCTAAATCTTTCTGGGAACTGTGGCTCCTGAGTGAGGGCAGAAAGGATTCAGCTTGATTCAAAATCATGATGTTTTTTATAATCAAGGTAGAGCTTTAATCCTGGGTGAAGGGCAATGCCTGGAAAAAGGAACAATGCAGGTTACTGACAATATTCTATTTTCTGTTCATTGCATGAGTTATAAAGGATATGTTGAATGTAGGAAAATTTACTGAGCTGTGTTCTCACAATATATCCACTTCTGTGCATGTATGAAATATTTGGATAAGTATTTTTAAAACCTTCTCATACTGTAGTTCAATTCAGTTCAGTCACTCAGTTGTGTCTGACTCTTTGTGACCCCATGGACTGCAGCACGCCAGGTTTCCCTCTCCATCACCAACTCCCGAAGCTTGCTCAAACTCATATCCATTGAGTCAGTGATGCCATCCAACCATCTCATCCTCTGTCTTCCCTTCTCCTCCTGCCTTCAATCTTTCCCAACATTAGGATCTTTTCCAATGAGTCAGTTCTACGCATAAGTTAGCAAAAGTATTGGAGCTTCAGCATCAGTCCTTCCAGTTAATATTCAGGACTGATTTCCTGACTGGTTTTTTGATTGGTTTGATCTCCTTGCTATCCAAGGGACTCTCAAGAGTTTTCTCCAACACCACAGTTCAGAAGCATCAATTCTTCAGCACTCTGATTTCTTTATGGTCCGACTCTCACATCCGTACATGACTACTGGAAAAACCATAGCTTTGACTAGATGGACCTTTGTTGGCAAAATAATGTCTCTGCATTTTAATATGCTGTCTAGGTTGGTCATAGCTTTTCTTCCAAGGTCAATTCAGTCACTCAGTTTTGTCTGACTCTTCGTGACTCCATGGACTGCAGCATGCCAGGCTTCCCCATCCATCACCAACTCCCAGGGCTTACTCAAACTCATGTCCATCAAGTTGGTGATGCCTTCCAACCATCTCACCCTCTGTCATTCCCTTCTCCTCCTGCCTTCAATCTTGCCCAGCATCAGGGTCATTTCCAATGAGTCAGTTCTTCATATCGGTGGCCAGAATATTGGAGCTTCAGCTTCAACATCAGGCCTTCCAATGAATATTCAGGACTGACTTCCTGTAGGATTGACTGGTTGCATCTCCTTGGAGTCCAAGGGACTCTCAATAGTCTTCTCCAACACCACAGTTCAAAGGAATCAATTCTTTGGCATTAAGCTTTGTTTGGAATCCAACTCTCACATCCATACATGACTACTGGAAAAACCATAGCTTTGACTTAAGGCAAAATAATATCTCTGCTTTTTAATATGCTGTCTAGGTTGGTAATAGCTTCCCTTCCAAGGAGCAAGCGTCTTTTAATTTCATGGCTGCAGTCACCATCTGCAATGATTTTGAAGCCCAAGAAAATAAAGTCTGTCACAGTTTTTGTTGTATCCCCATCTATTTGCCATGAAGTAGCGGAACCAGATGCCATGATCTTAGTTTTCTGAATGTTGAGTTTTAGGCCAGCTTTTCTACTCTTCTCTTTCACTTTCATCAAGAGGCTCCTCAGTTCCTCTTTGCTTTCTTCCATAAGGCCGGTGTCATCTGTGTATATGAGATTATTGATATTTCTCCCAGCAATCTTGATTCCAGCTTGTGCTTCATTCAGCCCAGCATTTCACATGATGTACTCTGCATAGAAGTTAAATAAGCAGGGTGATAATATATGGCCTTGACATACTCCTTTCCCAATTTGGAACCAATCCATTGTTCCATGTCTGGTCCTAACTGTTGCTTCTTGACCTGCTTACAGATTTCTCAGAAGGCAGGTAATGTGTCTGGTATTCTCATCTCTGTGAGAATTTTCCAGTTTGTTGTGACCCACAGTCAAAGTCTTTGGCATAGTCAATAAAGCAGAAGTAGATGTTTTTCTGGAACTCTTGCTTTTTCTGTGATCCATTGCATGTTGGTAGTTTGATCTCTGGTTCCTCTGCCTTTTCTAAATCTGGCTTGAACATCTGGAAATTCTCAGTTTATGTACTATTGAAGCCTTGTTTGGAGAATTTTGAGAATTACTTTGCTACCATGTGAGATGAGTGAAATTGTGTGGCAGTTTGAACATTTTTGGCATTGCCTTTCTTTGGGGTTGGAATGAAAACTGACCTTTTCCAGTCCTGTGGCCACTGCTGAATTTTTCAGATTTGCTGGAATATTGAGTGCAACACTAACAGCATCATCTTTGGGGATTTTGTTATAGTTCAGCTGGAATTTCATCACCTCCACTAGCTTTGTTTGTAGTGATGCTTCCTAAGACCCACTTGACTTCACACTCCAGGCAGGATGTCTGGCTCTAGGTGAGTGATCATACCATCGTGGTTATCTGGGCCATTAAGATCTTTTTTGTATAGTTCTTCTGTGTATTCTTGCCACCTTTTCTTAATATCTTCTGCTTCTGTTAGGTTCATACTGTTTCTGTCCTTTATAGTACCCATCTTTGTATGAAATTTTTACACTGTAATCACAGGTAAAAGGGTCTACTGGTCAATCATGTGCATAGATTTTACTGTGCCTTTGTTGTAGAAACAAAGATCAGGTTTTTCTGGAATAAAAAAAGAATTCATCTTGAATCCATTAGAGAATAGTAGGAAAATTAAGGACATCATGTAATATTGGGCTTCCCTGGTAGCTCAGATGATGTTGGTAAAGAATCTGTCTGCAATGTGGGAGATCTGGGTTCAGTCCCTGGGTTGTGAATATCCTCTGGAGGATGGCATAGCAACCCACTCCAGTATTCTTACCTAGAGAATCCCCATGGATAGAGGAGGCTGGCGGGCTATAGTCCATGGGGTCACAGAAAGCTGGACACTATGAGCAATTAAGCACATGTAATGTTGGATAACTGGATCTTTAATGAAATTATAGCTACTTATTATTTGCAAAGAAAGGAAAATAACAATTTATTGGCTCCCATTAAAACCTCAGAGTCAAAAGACCCTGGAGCTCACCTCTTCCCACAAATACATCAAAAATACATTTACATGTGAAACAATTCTGAGCTGAAATTGAAATCTGAAATCTGGAAATGAAACAAAGATCTCCATGTAACTGGGTAAGATGAAAGGGAAAAAAATGGACAACACCTGTGCCTCAAGGAGGGCGCTGTGAAAGAGGAACGATTACCATACCCTGGGAAACCCCCTCATTTGCTGGGAAATTAGCCAGGACAGAAAGGGAGCTCCAGAAGCTCAGGAGGGAGAGTTCTATAACAGGTTTGTGGCAGGCAGAATGGAAAGAGACTGCACAGATGGTTTGTCCAACTGCCCTCAGCTCCTCAGTCTAAGACACACACCCACTGGTGCAGGCACATGCTGGGTACTGAAACTCAGTCTTTAAAGGACAAGACCAGGGAAAGGACTCGGATTGGCAGCTACATGGAAACAGCCTAAATAGGCTTGAGTGTGGTACAGCATAGAAGTAAAGCACCATTGTTAAAGGCCATTCAAAGAAGGGGCAGGGCCTGCCATAGCAGCCTGTGCCGTCTCAGCCCCACAGCACTACCTCTGCAAGTTCTGGAGGCGTAGTTGCCGACACATAGGTAGGGCTGAAATCAGAGCGAAGGCCCATGGCTGTGAAATCCATAGATTTACAGCACTGCAGCCAGCTTTGTAAACTTAGCACCTGCAGAACAACCAAGTGGACATTGGGTGCCCCCACAGCTGGGATGAGTCTGGCTTTGTGGGCTTTGTAGGCATATGCCCATGCAGGCTAGGCTGGGCCAGGGTCTAGACTGCCTCCATAGCCCCATGGTATGACCCGGAGTGCAACTACAGTGGTTCTGGTATCTAATTTTGGTGGATCTGCACTGGCGGCTTTGTGAAAACACCACCTGAGATCCCCAGGGCTGATTTCCAGCATATCAATGGTTGAAGCATGGCCAAGGGCAGTGCCAACAGCAGTGTATTTTGTGAACCCCATAGTGGGTACCAGGCAGTACAACAGAGCACATGCCCCTGTAGACCACTCCAGTGGAGGAATGCTCAGTGGTTCCTCTCCCAGTGGGAGTGCTCCAATCCCATCCACCTCACACTGCAGCTCAGAAATGGATCTGGGGGTTTCCATTCCAACAACTAGGGAGCAGACCCTGCCCCTACAGGTGTATGACAACCACAGCACTGGAAAAAGGAAAGCCCCATTCAACATCCATGCAGGCTCTGATAACTGAACACCAGTCACACCTCCTATCAAGGGGATAATGGCCAGCATACACTGAGAAAAGAGGCAGCATGCCTACATACTAAAAATAATCCTCACACCAAACATATTAAACCCATGCAGGCTATACAGAGATGATCTCACATAAAGATATCTCACCAAGAACACAGTAGTTGCTTCTCCTAAACTCATAGAGTAAGAAAACTAAAAGTAAAATGAGAAGCACCAGACCCACTCCCAGTCTTTTAATTTTCAAGAGAAGTCCCCTAAAAGAACAAACAATGAAACAGATCACTTTGGTCTATTAGATAACAAATTCAAAAAGTAGACGATGAAAATATTAAAGGATTTAAGAAAGGTTATTGATAAAAACACAGATTAAAAAAAATAGAAACTAAAGGGAGGAGCAAGAAAACACATTTGCCAAGGTGAAAGCTGAGCTAAAGGCAATGAATAACAGATTAAGTAATGCAGAAAAGCAAATGATCTCAAAGACAGAATAATAGAAATCCCCTAATCAGAACAGCAGACAGAAAGTCAAATTAAAAACAAACAACAACAAACAAGCAATCTGAGAGACATAGGGGATAGTATAAAGTGTGCCAATCAATGCATAATAGGGATTCCAGAAGAAGGAGAAAGAGAAAAGGGAATTTAAAATGTATATGAAGTAATTAAGACTGAAAACTTCCCAAACCTAAAAAGGAAAGCGGTATCCAAGTACAGGAACCACAGATGGTCGAAAACAAGGTGAATCCAAACAAACCTACACCAAGATGTATTATAATTAAAATGGCAAAAGATAAAGATAAAGAGAGGACTCTAAAGACAGCAAGAGAAAAACAAAGAGTTAATTGCAAGGGAACCAAAGAAATGTTGCAGTCCGGAAGAAACTGATGAAATAGTCAAAGTCGTAAAAGGGGAAAAACCTAGCATACTCTACCCAAGAAGATTATCATTTAGAATAGAAGGAGAGATAAACTCTCAGGAAAGCAAAAGATAAAAGAATGTAGAAATACTAAATCAATCCTAAAGGAAATATGGAGAAGTCTTTAAATGTAAAGAAGTAAGAATCTAAAGAAAAAAGAAAATCACAATTGGAAAGTAAATCACTTAAATAACCCAGTATACAGTTGAAAAATATTTTTTGTGAAGGCAATAATAAGCACAGTGAATGGATAAACATGAAGATGTAAAAGAAGACAGAAAAATCATAAAATGAGGGAAGGAGGGTAAGAAAATGTAGAGTTAATTTTAAGAATATGTTTGAACCTCCATGATTTTTAGTCTAAAGCAAGTATATATAGGAGGGGGTTAACATATTTGAAAAACAAGCTAACCACAAATCAAAATATGCAATAGACTTACAAAAACCAAAACAGAGAAACACAAGCATAACATGAATGAAAATTGTCAAACCACAAAAAGAAAAACACAAAGAAAACGAAAATGAAAGGATCAAGTAAGAAATACAAATATCAACTGGAAAACAAGGTTTGAAAAGTGAAAAGTGGTGAAAATGTTAGTTGCTCAGTCGTATCTAACTCTTTGCAACCCCAGAGACTGTAGCCTGCCAGGCTCCTCTGTCCATGTAATTCTCCAGGTAAGAATACTGGAGTCGATATATCAGACAAACTAGAGTTTAAAACAAAAACTATGAAGAGAGATAAAGGACATTATATACTGATGAAAGGATCAATATCCTTGTCAATATTATGCACCCAGTATAGAGCACCTAGCTTCCCAGGTGGCAGATTAGAAAAGAACCCTCCTGCCAATGCAGGAGCTGCAGGAGATGTAGGTTCGATCCCTGGGTCAGAAAGAGTCCCTGGAGGAGGACATGGCAATCTACTCCAGTATTCTTGCCTGGTGAATCCCAAGAACAGAGGAGCCTGGTAGGCTGTAGTCCATAGGGTCACAAAGAGTCGGACACAACTGAAGCGACTTAACACACATTGGAGCACCTAAGTATGTAAAATAAATACTAATAGACACAAAAGAAGAAATTGACAGGAATACAATAATAGTGTGAGACTTAAACACCCTGCTCACAGATCTAGTTAGAAAATCAACAAGGCAACAGAGATCCTAAATGATACAATAAAAGTTAGACTTAATTGATATATTCAATATTATACCCTCCCCCAAAAAACAGAATACACATTCTTTTCAAGTATACATGGTTCAGTCTCTGGGGCTGACCACATACTAGGGAACAAAATAAACCTCAACAAATTTAAGAGTATAGAAATTATGTCAAATGGATTTTCTGACCACAGTGGCATACAACTAGAAGTCATTCACAGAAAATGAAATGGGAAAAAAGGAACTACATGGAAACTAAAAAACATACTACTAAATACGAATATATCAATGATGATTTAATTCTCAATTTAAAAATATCTTGAGACAAATGACAATGATATCACAACCATACAAACTCTATGAGATGCAGCAAAATCAATTCTTAGAGGGAAGATCATAGCAATACAAGCCTTCTTTAAGAAACAAGTAAAATCTTGATTAAACAACTTAACCCACAACCTAAAAGAATTAGAAAATAGAGCACAAACAAAACCCAAAGTCAGCAGAAGAAAAGAAATAATAAAGATCAGAGATAAAATAAATAAAACAGAGATTAAAACATAATAGGAAAAAAATCAATAAAACCAAGAGTTGCTTCTTTGAAAAGGTAAACAAAATTGACAAACCTCTGGCCAGGCTCACCAAGAAAAGAGAAAGGACCCAAATAAACAATGTAAGAAGTGAGAAAGAAGAAATAACAACTGTTAACACAGAAGTGCAAAAAACCAGAGAATACTATGAATGATTTTATGCTAACAAGTTCAAAAACCTAGAAGAAATGGACACGTTTCTAAAAACATACAGCTCACCAAAATTGAATCAAGAATGAAAGTGAAAGTGTTAGCTCCTCAGTCATGTCTGACTCTTTGCAACCCCATGGACTGTAGCCTGCCAGGCTCCTCTGTCCACAGAACTCTCCAGGCAAGCATACTGGAGTAGGTTGCCATTTCCTACTCCAGGGGATCTTTCCAACCCAGGGATTGAACCTGGGTCTCCCGCATTGTATGTAGATTCTTTACCATCTAAGCCATCGGAGAAGAATAAATAGATAATTCAAACAGACCAATCACTAGAAATGAGATAGAACCTGTTTAAACAAACGAAAACCTCCCTACAAGCAAAAGGCCAGGACCTGATGGTTTCACAGGCAATTCTACCAAACATACAAAGAAGAACATATATTCATACTGCCAAAACTCTTCCAAAAGGCTAAAGAGGAGGGAACACTGCCAAAGACATTCTATGAAGGTTCCATCAACCTGATACCAAAACCAAAGACACTACCCAAAAAGAACATTACAGATAAATATCTTTGATGAATATAGATGCAAAAGTTCTCAACAAAATATTAGCAAATGTAAAACAGCAACACATCAAAAAAGATTATACACCACAACCAATTTGGATTCATAAGAATGGTTCAACAAAGGCAAGTCAATCAATGCAAAACACATCAGCAAAAGATAAACCCACATGATCATGTCAGTAGATGCAAAAAAAGTATTTGATAAAGTTCAACGTTCATTCATGATAAAAACTCTTACCAAAGTGGGATTAGAGGAAGCATATCTCAATGTAATAAAAGCTATTTATGACCAAGTCACAGTTAATATAATACTCAAAGGTGAAAAGCAGAAAGTCTTCCTACTAAAATCTGGAACAAGACAAGGATGTCCATTCTCACTGTTTCTTCTGCTATACAGCAGAAATTAACACAGCATTGTAAATCAACTGTACTTCAATAAAATGTTTTTAAAAAGAACAATTTATTAAATGGTATGTATTATGGGTCCATCTTTATTCACCTAACTCTGTGTTTTCGCTGAGGACCTGTGGAATCATAGACTCTCAGTGTGAAGAATCTTAATGTCCTTCTAATTATGCATTCCTCATGACATGTAAATTTCCTCTACAGCAATCCTATTCTAATTCTCTTTGAATGCCTCCAATGATGACTCATTACTACCCTGTTCCAAGGATGCTACAGTCTCTTTTCTTGTAAGCCATATTTGAAATAATAAGCACAGATCTTTGAATAAAAAGCTAGAGTTCTTATTTTGATGATGTCACTTATTCTGCCTTTGTGAGTTTTGGCAAAACACTTCCTTCTGAACTTGCTGGACCATCTGTAAAATGAGAATGATAATTTCAGTTCATAGGGAAGTTTTAAAAAATTAAATCAGATTCAGGCAGAAGTTCTGAAATGCCTGATATCTACCAGATTTTCAGTAAGTAAGGAATCTTACCCATTCTGATCAGTCTCCTCTGGACACATGCCAATGGAAAGTGTTAACCACAGGAGCCTGAATGCTTCTCGAAACAAAATTCGGCATGTTTTCTCCCTAATCCCCAAAGTAAACTTTCAGATAAGTAAGAACCTTTTAATTTTAATTAAGTTCAATTTTTTTTTCTTTTATGGAACAAGTGTTTAGTGTTATATCTAAAAAGTCATTGCCATCTAGTGTCATTTAGGTATTTTATTTTGTTGTCTTCTAGGAGTTTTACAGTTGTGAGTTTTACATTTGGATTTGTAATTTATTTTCAGTTAACTTTTGTGAAAAGTGTAGGATTGGTGACCAGGTTCATTTTTATATTTGGATAATCCAGTTACTCACACATGCCTTCTGCAAAAGACTATCCTTTATCCTCTGAATAGCATTTGCTCCTTTGTCAAGAAACAATTGACTATTGATGTGACTCTTTCTGGAATTTCTATTATTTTCTCATGATCTATTTGTATATTCTTTCACCAACACCACATGTTCTGATTATGCAACTTTATAGTTAGTCTTGAAGAGAAGGTGGTGTCCATCCTCCAAATTTGTTCTCCTTTTATAATGTATTTGCTACTCCAGGTCTTTGACCTTTCTATATAAACTTTAGAATCAGTTTGTGGATTTTGTTTTACAGATTTACAGAAAATTTGAATGGAGAATACAGTTCCATATACTCATTCACTACCCCCCATTTTCTCATATGATTAACAACTTGCATGTTATAACTGATGAGTCAGTATTGATATATTATTACTAACTACATACTTTACATTAGTCTTGATACTTTCTGTTGTACATTCCAAGGGCCTTTTATCTTTCCATAATTTTTAGAATCAATTTTCAATTTCAGTAACATTTAAATAGCCCACTGGAATTTTGTTTTCAGTTCAGCTCAGTTTTGTCACTCAGTCGTGTCTGACTCTGCAACCCCATGGACCGCAGCACACCAGGCTTCCCTGTCCATCACCATCTCTCGGAGCTTGCTCAAACTCATGTCCATCAAGTCGGTGATGCCATCCAACCATCTCATCCTCTGTTGTCCCCTACTCCTCCTGCCTTCAATCTTTCCCAGCATTAGGGTCTTTTCCAACGAGCTAATTCTCATCAGGTAGCCAAAGTATTAGAGTTTCAGCTTCAGCATCAGTCCCTCCAGTGAATATTCAGGACAGATTTCCTTTAAAATGGACTGGGTGGATCCCCTTGCAGTCCAAGGGACTCTCAAGAGTCTTCTCCAACACTACAGTTCAAAAGCATCAATTCTTTGATGTTCAGCTTTCTTCACAGTCCAAATCTCACATCCATACATGACTACTGGAAAAACCATAGCCTTGACAAGATGGACCCTTGTTGGCAAAGTAATGTCTTTGCTTTTTAACATGCTGTCTAGGTTAGTCATAACTTTCCTTCCAAGGAGTAAGTGTCTTTTAATTTCATGGCTGCAGTCACCATCTGCAGTGATTTTGGAGCCCAGAAAAATAAAGTCTGACATGTTTCCACTGTTTCCCCATCTATTTCCCATGAAGTGATGGGACCAGATGCCATGATCTTCATTCTCTGAATGTTGAGCTTTAAGCCAACTTTTTCATTCTCCTCTTTCACTTTCATCAAGAGGCTTTTGAGTTCCTCTTCACTTTCTGCCATAAGGGTGGTGTCATCTGCATATCTGAGGTTATTGATATTTACTCGGCAATCTTGATTCCAGGTTGTGCTTCTTCCAGCCCAGCGTTTCTCATTATATACTCTGCATGTAAGTTAAATAAGCAGGATGACAAGATACAGCCTTGACTTACTCCTTTTCCTATTTGGAACCAGTCTGTTGTTCCATGTCCAGTTCTAACTGTTGCTTCCTGACCTGCATATAAGTTCCTCAAGAGGCAGGTCAGGTGGTCTGGTATTCCCATCTCTTTCAGAATTTTCCACAGTTTGTTGTGATCCACACAGTCAAAGGCTTTCTCATAGTCAATAAAGCAGAAAGAGATGATTTTCTAGAACTCTCTTGCTTTTTCAATGATCCAGCAGATGTTGGCAATTTGATCTCTGGTTCCTCTGCCTTTCCTAAAAGCAACTTGAACATCTGGAAGTTCACAGTTCATGTATTGCTGAGGCCTGGATTAGAGAATTTTGAGCATTACTTTACTAGTGTGTGAGATGAGTGTAATTGTGTGGTAGTTTGAGCATTCTTTAGCGTTGCCTTCCTTAGGGATTGGAATGAAAAATGACCTTTTCCAGTCCTGTGGCCACTGCTGAGTTTTCCAGATTTGCTGGATATTGAGTGCAGCACTTTCACAGAGTCATCTCTAAGGATTTGAAATAGCTCAACTGGAATTATATCACTTCCACTAGCTTTGTTCATAGTGATGCTTCCTAAGGCCCACTTGACTTCACATTCCAGGATGTCTGGCTCTAGGTGAGTGATCACACCACTGTGATTATCTGGGTCATGAAGATCTTTTTTGTACAGTTCTTCTGTGTATTCTTGCCACCTCTTCTTAATATCTTCTGCTTCTGTTAGGTCCATACCATTTCTGTCCTTTATCGAGCCCATCTTTGCATGAAATGTTCCCTTGGTATCTCTAATTTTCTTGAAGTGATCTCAAGTCTTTCCCATTCTGTTGTTTTCCTCTATTTCTTTGCATTGATTGCTGAGGAAGGCTTTCTTATCTCTCCTTGCTATTCTTTGGAAGTCTGCATTCAAATGGGAATATCTTTCCTTTTCTCCTTTGCTTTTCGCTTCTCTTCTTTTCACAGCTATTTCTAAGGCCTCCCCAGACAGCCATTTTGCTTTTTTGCATTTCTTTTCCATGGGGATGGTCTTGATCCCTGTCTCCTGTACAATGTCACGAACCTCCATCCATAGTTCATCAGGAATTCTGTCTATCAGGTCTAGGCCCTTAAATCTATTTCTCACTTCCACTGTATAATCATAAGGGATTTGATTTAGGTCATACCTGAATGGTCTAGTGGTTTTCCCTACTTTCTTCAATTTATGTCTGAATTTGGCAATAAGGAGTTCATGATCTGAGCCACAATCGGCTCCTGGTCTTGTTTTTGCTGACTGTATAGAGCTTCTCCATCTTTGGCTGCAAAGAATATAATCAATCTGATTTCGGTGTTGACCACCTGTTGATGTCCATGTATTGAGTCTTCTCTTGTGTTGTTAGAAGAAGATGTTTGCTATGACCAGTGCGTTCTCTTGGCAAAAATCTATTAGCCTTTGCCCTGCTTCATTCTGTATTCCAAGACCAAATTTGCCTGTTACTCTAGGTGTTTCTTGACTTCCTACTTTTGCATTCCAGTCCCCTAGAATGAAAAGGACATCTTTTTTGGGTGTTAGTTCTACAAGGTCTTGTAGGTCTTCATAGAACCATTCAACTTCAGCTTCTTTAGCATTACTGGTTGGGGCATAGGCTTGGATTATTGTGATATTGAATGGTTTGCCATGGAAATGAACAGAGATCATTCTGTCATTTTTGAGATTGCATCCAAGTACTGCATTTCGGACTCTTTTGCTGACCATGATAGTACTCCATTTCTTCTAAGGGATCCTGCCCACAGGTGTAGATAAAATGGTTAATTGGGTCAAGGTAGTTGATAATGCCATAGAGTTCAGCTTTGCTTCTACTGGCTTTCTGCCGCTTGGTTCTGTCCATTGATGGTAGAGTGGTATTCAAGTCTCTAACTATAATAGTAAATGCATCTATTTTTCCTTGCAGTTCCATCAGTTTGCCTGTATGTGTTTTGAAGCTCCCTTGTTAGGTGCACACACATACAATTGCTATGTCTTCTTGGAAAGCTGACTTTGTTTCATTACATAATGCCCTTTTCAAGTTTATGATACTTCTGTTTGCTCTGATATCAGCGATTAATACAGTTACTTCAGTTTTCTTTGATTGGTGTTAGCATGGTATATCTTCCTTTAACCTTTAATTTCAATCTATATATGACTCCATAATTAAAGTAGGTCTGTTCTAGACAGCATATAGTTAGGTCTCTCTCTGTGTGTCTGTGTGTGTCTGTGTGTGTGTGTGTGTGTGTGTGTGTGTGTGTGTGTGTATGATCAAAGCCAATTAATAGGAGATCTACTTGCTTTAGGAGCTTCCCAGGTGGGACTAGTGGTAAAGAACCCGCCTGCCAGTGCAGGAGACAAGAGACCCCAGTTTGATCCCTGGATTGGGAAGATTTCCTGGAAGAGGGCACCACCGTCTACTCCAGTGTTCTTGCCTCTATGCATGGAGAATCCCATGGACAGAGAAGCCTTGTGGGCTATAGTCCATAGGGTAACAAAGAGTTGGATACAACTGAAGCAACTTAGCATGAACACTCTTGTTTTAGAGCTTCTCTGGTGGCTCAGTGGTAAAGAATCTGCCTGCCAAACAGGAGAATGTGGGTTTGATCCCTGGGTAGGGAAGATCCCCTGGAGGAGGAAATGACAACCCACTCCAGTATTCTTGCCTGGGAAATTCTATGGACAGTGGGGTCTGTTGGGCTACAATTCATAGGGTCCCAAAAGAGACATGCCTTAGCAACTGAACAACAGCTACTTTATGAAATTTATGTGTACAGTACAGTACTGTTAACTCTAAAGACAGTATCGTGCACAAGACTTCTAGAAATTTTCCATCTCACGTGGCTGGAACTCTCTACTGATGGAACAGAAATTTTTCATTTCCTACTTCCGCAGGGGCTTCCAGGTGGCACTAGTGGTAAGGAACCCACCTGCCAATGCAGGAGATATAAGATATGTTGGTTCAATCCTTGGGTCAGGAAGATCCCCTGGAAGAAGGCGTGGCAATCCACCCCAGTATTCTTGCCTGGAAAGCCCCATGGACAGAGAAGCCTGGCGGGATACAGTCCATAGAGTCTCAGAGAGTCAGACAAGACTGAAGCGAATTTCATGCACTCCTGCCAGTCCCTGGAAACTACTAGTGTAGGGGAAATTCTGATATTGGGCACTGTTGGTGAGAATATAAAATGGTGCAGTCACCACAAAAAAGAGTTTGGAGGTTCTCCCACTTGATCCACTGATCCCATTACATGGCATTTATCAGAAAGAATAAAAATCAAAATCTTGAAGAGAGATTTTCATTTCATGCAGAATTATACAGAATAGCAAAGATGTAGAAACAAGTTAAATGTCCATTAATGAATGAAGAGATAATGAAAATGTGAACTGTACATACAATGAAATATTCCTCAGGAGTAAAGAAGGAGGGAATGCTATCAAATTCTAGAAATAGATAAGCTGTGAGGACTTTATGCTAAGTGAAAGAAGCCAGCCACAGAAGGACATAATTATATGATCGTGCTTCTCTCAACTATCTAGAATAGACAACTCTTAGATGAAAGTGTAAGGTCTCCAAGGCTGTTTGGCTATTTATGGTTTTGAGGTTTCACATGGATTTTAGGATTATATTTTCTATTTCTGTACAAAACATGCCTTTAGGATTTTGATAAGAATTGTTTTGACTAACATGAACAATTTAATAAAATTAATCTTTCCAGTTCATGAACATGAGATGTATTTCCATTTATCTGTGTCTTCTTTTATTTTCCTCAGCAATATTTTATAGTTTGCAATGAATAAGTCCTTCGCCTTCTTGGTTATATTTATCCCTAAGTATCTTGTTCTTTTTGATGCTGAACTAAAACTATCTCTGTGTGCAAATGACATTATCTTAATTTGTAAAAAATCCTAAAGATTATAGACACACACACACACACACACACACCTGTCAGAAATAATAAATGATTTCAGCAAAGTTTCAGGATACAAAATCAACCTACAAAAATCAGTTGTGTTTCTGAACATTGAAAACAATCATCTGAAACAAATCTTGTTTTTTTTTTTTAATGGGCTCTGGGAAACAGTTTTTAATTAGTGTGTTTAGAATATTAACATTTAACGTGGTTATTGATACAGACTGTTAACTACTATAGTCATTACTATTTCATATTCATTGCTTTTGGGGGTTTTTGTCTTTCACTTTTTCTTCTCTCTTGTCTGGTTTTAACTGAGCGTTTGGTATAGTTCCATTTTCTTTTCTGTCTTAGCATGTGAGTCATATTTCTTTTTTAAAATATCAGTGGTAGCCCTACAGTTTACAGTATACGCTTCCAACTTACTCAAATCCACTTTGAACTTCACTACACTGTTTGATTGTTAGTACAATACCTTATAATAAAATTTTCCTAATTCCTTCCTTCTGTCCTTTCCAACTACATCATACCTACCACTATCTCTAAGCTAGACTCACTGAATACAATGTTAATATTTTTATTTTGAACAAAATCTTATGCATCAGATCAATTAAGAAAAAGAAAGTAAGAGATTTAATGCACCTTAATTTTTTTCTCTAATGTTCTTATTTTATTTAGATCTGAGTGTCTGACCTACATATCTTTCCTTTTTTTCTGAAGAACTTATTTTAACATTTCTAATGAGGAAGTTTACTAGCAACAAATTTCCTCAAATATTGTTTTCAAAGATTTTTCCTTTTCCTTAACTGCTAGATAGAACAAAGAACTGTATCTGCATAATTTTGTCATTGGAGAAATCCACGTAAACAGGTGAATTCAGTGCTTTGCATATAAGAGCTCACAAGAAATGTGGTGCTACTGTTTTTCTGATTGTTCATGAGGCTGGGTTTTAATCCTTTGGTGAGAAGTTGATTGAAAAACACATAGCTCAGGTGTCCCTGGTGCACTCTGAGATGCAATGACCACAAACCTTAGAGCACCGTTGGTCTCAGAGAGTGACACACTTGGAGAAGGAACAAAACAATAAAAAGCAGGAGGAGAGGATCAGGTGGGGGCCAGTTGGCAGGATGTCGGCAATTTGATCTCTGGTTCTTCTGCCTATTCTAAAGCCAGCTTGTACAGCTGGTAGTCCTCAGTTCACTTAACTGTCCTCTGATGGATAAGAATCTTATACAAGCTCTCTGATTGGAAGGAATCGTTTGTTATTTCAGTCACTCAGTTGTGTCCAACTCTTTTCAACCCCATAGACTGCAACATGCCAGGCTTCCCTGTCCTTCACCATCTCCTGGAGCTTGCTTATGTTCATGTCCCTTGAGTCGGTGATGCCATCCAACCACCTTGTCTTCTGAGGACCCCTTCTCCTCCTGCCATCAATCTTTCCCAGCATCAGGGTCTTTTCCAATGAGTCAGCTCTTCCTGTCAGATGGCCAAAGTATTGGAGCTTCAGCATGAGTCCTTCCAATGAATATTCAGGGTTGATTTCCTTTAGGATTCACTGGTATGATCTCCTTGCAGTCCGAGGGACTCAGAAGAGTCTTCTCCACACCACAGTTCAAAAGCATCAATTCTTCAGCACTCAACCTTCCTTATGGTCCAACTCTCACATGCATACATGACTACTGGAAATACCATAGCTATGACTATACAGTCCTTTTTCGGCAAAGTAATGTCTCTACTTTTTACTATGTCATCTAAGTTTGTCATAGCTTTTCTTCCAAGGAGCAAGCATCTTTTATTATCGTAGCCACAGTCACCATTCCCAGTGAATTTGGAGCCCAAGAAAATAAAGTCCGTCACTGTTTCCATTTTTCTCCACCTATTTGCCATGAAGCAATGGGACCGGATGCCATGATCTTAGTTTTTTGACTGTTGAGTTTTAATCCAGCATTTTCACTCTCCTCTTTCACTTTTACCAAGAGGCTCTTTAGTTCCACTTCACATTCTGCCATAAGGCTGGTGGCATCTGCATATCTTAGGTTGTTGATATTTCTTCTGGCAATCTTGATTCCAGCTTGTGCATCATCCAGCCTGGCATTTTGCATGGTGTACTCTGAATATAAGTTAAATAAGTAGGGTGACAGTATACAGCCTTGACGTACTCCTTTCCTGATTTGGAACCAGTCTGTTGTTCTGTGTACAGTTTTAACTGTTGCTTTTTGATCTGCACACAGATTTCTTAGGAGGTAGGTAAGGTAGTCTGGTATTCTCATCTCTTTAAGAATCTCCCACAGTATGTTGTGATCCACACAGTCAAAGGCTTTAGCATAGTCAATGAAGCAGAAGTAGGGTTTTTTTTCTGGAATTCTCTCACTTTTTCTATGATCCAATGGATGTTGACAATTTGATCTCTGGTTCCTCTGCCTTTTCTAATGCCAGCTTGTACATCTGGAAGTTCTTGGTTCACCTAACTGTTGAAGCCTAGCTTGGAGGATTTTGAGCATTACTTTGCTAGTATGTGAGATGAGTGCAATTATGTAGTAGTTTGAACCTTCTTTGGGAGGGACTGGCTGTGGGGAAAACTGAGTCTTGTTCTGGTGGGCAAGGCCATGCTCAGTAAGTCTTAATCCAATCACTGCTGATGGTGGGGCAGTGCTCCCTCCCTGTAGTTTGGCCTCAGGTGGTAGGGGTAATGGCGATAATGCTACCTCCTTCAAAAGGACTTATGCAAGCATGCCGTGGCTCCCAGGACTGTTGTAGTCAGTGCCCCTGACTCCCCAGCAGGCCACTGTCGACCCAGGCCTCCATCAGAGACTTCCAAACACACAAAGCAAGTGTGACTCAGTCTCTTGTGGAGCCACCTCTCCTTTCTCCTGGGTCCTGGTGCACACAAGGTTTTCTTTCTCCCCTCCAAGAGTCTGTTTTCCCAGTCCTGTGGAAATTCTGTACTCAAATCCCACTGACCTTCAAAGTCAGATTCCCTGGGGATCCTCATTGTCTTTTCCTGATCCCCAGGCTGGGAAGTCTGATGTGGGGCCTAGAACTTTCCCAGTGGTGCGAGAACTTCGTTGGTATAATTGCTCTCCAGTTTGCGAGTTGTCTGCCTGGCAGCTCTATAGTGGGGCTAATGGTGATCTGCAAGAGGACTTATGCCATACACTGCCTCCCAGCACTGCTGTTGCCAGAGCCTCTGCCCCTGTAGCAGGCCACTGCTGACTCATGGCTCAGGGAAGCCTGATGTGCTGCCTCCATGGGGTGGAAAAGATTCAGACAGGACTGAGGGACTGAACAACAAATTGGCAAGAGAGGAAAAGGCGGGTCATGGAAGGCTAAAGTGGACCAGGTGCAAGGGGTAAAAGAAGCAGGGCTCACTTGAGTGGAGGGGGAAGGGAGGAGTAGAGGTGGGAGCAGGGAAGGACAGAAGAGGAAAGGAGGGAGGGCAGGGTCTGACAGGAAGGGCAGGGCGGGGGCTGGACACAGGGCAGGAACGCATGGTGCAGAGATTACAAATTCACAGGTGCAAGGACCTTCCTTGGCTCTGATCGCTGAAGAGGAACCAGACAGCACAGCCATGTTGGAGGCACTGGGCTCCCTGGTGGCTACCCTCTGGACCACGCTCCGTCCTGGCACTGTCCTACTGGGGGCCTTTGTCATTCTCCTCTTTGTTGATTTCCTCAAAAGGCAGCACCCAAAGAACTACCCGCCAGGGCCCCTGCGCCTGCCCTTCATAGGCAACCTCTTCCACCTGGACTTGGAGAAAGGGATCGCGGTTCCTCAGCAGGTAGGAGCAGGGGAAAATGCCCAAGTGCATCTTGACCTGCAGGACCAGGGCCATTCTGGGTACAGAGGGTGGGAACATGGGAGTTCTGAGGCTAAAGTGGTCACCCGGGTACATCCTGCCTCTCTCTTTTCCCCAGCAACTGGCATGATTCAACCGGTGCTTTGTAGGGATGAAATATTGTTAACTGTTTACTATTTAAGTGTGCTAGACAAGATATGCTTTGGGGGGATGGTGGTGGTACAGGTTTATTTTACAAAACAAAAAGAGCTTCTTCATCCATCTAGATGATGGAAAAAGTGTAAATATTGAACTGTAGTACTCAAACGAAGCCTCATAGACTGCCAGGAGCTTTGTTGCTGTTTAGTCTTCTCTAGCACCACAGTTCAAAGACATCAGTTCTTTGGCATTCGGCCTTTTTTGTCATCCAGCTCGCACATCTGTACGTGACTCCTGGAGCTTAGTCATCGGCATATTTTCTCGCATGTCAGGGATCCTTGGATAGAGTATGGTTCAGAACCCACTCTGCATCCTCCGTAAATCTTTTTGATTGACCAAGTGACCCTTTGTCTCTTTGTGTTTTTTACTGGAGCCTCAAGTGTAACAGACACAATACGTATTTTAAATCATTTAGTTATGTCTTTTTACATATTACCGGGACATTCTATTTAGAGCATAGTCACTTTGTCTTTTTAATATTATTATCCCTGGTGGGGGGAGAGGGGAATGCTAAGCCTTCACTCTTAGAGCTTCTGTTTCCCATGTGTAAAATGGTGATACTGCTACCTAAGTCCTTACCACTTTTCAACTACATTGCTTCCATCCCTACCAAGACAGAGCCCCGACCTTCAGGCTCCTCCATCTGCAGTCACTCTCAAGTATTCATTTAAAAATGTCATCCTCTGCCTAGGTTTTCTTAGTGCTTCCTGCTGCTTCCCAGAGTTCATATTCCTTAGGGAGCCACATGGATCCCTTCTTGTATCCTCTTTCCACTTTATAGTCTTCTCCCCTCAGGGCTCCCTAACTGTGGCCACCCTGAATTCCTTAAAATTCCCTTCAACACCCTATACTATCTCAAGAATCTCTCCCAATACTCTCTCTTTTTCCCTGCCTCTCAGGACAGGTACCTTCATGACAGGCAGCTCTGTGGAAGGTGGTTGTGATGATGAAATAAAAGGAATGTTCAGTGTTAACATAGCTTATAGCTGGCACTCAACAATTAATAGGTCTAGTTCCCTAGGAACACCTGGAAAAGTTTAAACGCAAGCCTATATTACAAAGTTCAGATGCAGATGACTTTACCAGTTTCTGGAAGAAACACCCCATTGGTATTACTAAGTGATAGGATTAGTATTTGGAATACTAAAGTCCTAAACTGATACCCTATTTAAGAGATGTGTTGTTTTTCAAGTATTATGAAATATTCTTGTTTTCTTTCTGTTAATAATTTCCAACTGGAGTCCGTTAGGGCAGAGGGCATACACTGTGTGATTTCAACCTTGAACAAATATGTAAAGGTTGGTTTTATGACCCATGATAGATACTTGAAACAATATGTCTTCTGCTATTGTTCAGAGGAGTGTTCCGTACTCTGTGTCAGGTAGACCTTATTAGATGTTTGTGTTAAGTGCGTCTGTACCCTTGTTGATTTCTTATCTACTAATTCTATCAGTTACTATAAGAGTCTTGATATCTGCAACTGAAGAATACAGGTTTGTCAATGTGTTTATTCAGTTCTGGCGTGTGTGTGTTGTTGTGTTGAATGTGTCAGTTGCTCAGTCATGTCCGACTCTTTGTGACCCCATGGACTGTAGTCTGCCAGGCTTCTCTGTTCATGGAATTCTTCAGGCAGCAATACTGAAGTGGGTTGCCCTTCCCATTTCAGGGTATCTTCCTAACCAAGGGATCAATTATGTCTTCCACATTGCAAGCCAGATTCTTTACCATCTGAGCCACCAATGAATTTGGCAGCTCTTTTATGGCATACACACAGACATTAAAATTGCTATGTCATCTTGGTGGATTGGTTATTTAATTATTACATAATATCTCTCTTTATCTCTGATGACTGTCTTTGCCTGAACTTTATCCTATATCACCACAACAGCTCTCCTTTGGTTAATATTTGCATAGCATATGCTTTTCCATTCTTTCACTTTTAGCATATTTATGTGATTATATTTGAAAGGAATTTTTGTATATAACTTATAGGTGGATTATTATTTCATTCTACCACACTCTCTTTTAATTGGTGAATTTGGATCATATATATGTAGTGTATTTTTGGATGTGTGAACACTAAAGTATACTGTTTTATTATTTGTTTTTCACTTTGCTTTCTATTCTTCTATTTCTCCTTTCTTCTCTTACTGTGAGTCACTTAAACATTCTGTAAGAACCCCATTTTAGTGTATCTGTAGTGTTTTTGAGTACATCTCTTTGTATTCCACTTTAAATGCTTGCAGTAAAGCTTACAGGCTATGCATACATAGCTTATTGCCTCATCTGATATTGTTTCCATTTTAAGGCTGAAGAAACTGACTGAAATCTGTCAAATTATTTGCCTGTTATTCAAAATTGATAATGATCAAACAAGAACTTGCACCTAAGACTATTTGGACCCTACACACAATCTCTATTATGCTACCTGACTTTTCTTGGTATAGTTAAGGAATAATTGATTTATTCTAAGGTTCATTTATCCAAGAGACATTGATTAAGTGCTTATCATATGACAGGTATAGTACAAGAGAGTGTATGATGTAATGTGTGGTAAAACCCACATTTGGGTAACCAAATGAAATATCATTAGGTGGGTTCACAGTGATTGGGAAGCCATGGGATAACCTCTGTAGAATGTTGAAATACATTTGGCTGAACTTGAAAAGCATGTTATGTAAGTTGTATATAAAGTGGAATAAAGTAGACAGGAGATTTTTAAACAGGGAAAAGTAACATGAGCTAAAACAAAGTGACAGAGCAGTGAAGAATAGGCCTATTTGTTTGGCATGATGAGAACCTTCCTTATTTTCTCCCCATTTTCTAAACTCTCTCTGTCATAGCTATGTGGCTTATTAAGAGAACATTCTGGAAATATGAAGAAATCTTATTGGCTATGGTGGGGAAATGATAGATAAGGTAGATAATTGTAGTATGAGGATATACATCAGGCTGCTTGTAACAAAAAGATTTCAAAATACAGTAGTGGAAAAAGGTTGAAATGTATTTGTCTCTCACAAGTAGAAATAGATGTGGGCAGGAAGACCAATATAACAAGGCTACTTTGTACCACAAGGTCATCTGAAAACTGCAATGCTTCTATCTTACTGCTCTGGCCCTGCAGCAGTGTCACGTGTGAGTACAGTACCATGACCAGAGGAAAACGGGAGATGATGAGAAGCAACTTTCTTTTAAGGACAGGACCTAGAAGATGCACTCATCACTACTGCTCATGTCCCATTGGACTCACATGAAATTGATAGGGAAGTAACTCGGCCCCTTAACCCTAGGGAATTCATCACTCAGAAGAGCAGAGAGTATCTCCATGCTTTCATTTAAGGATGAGTCATACAGAGGAAGCTAGAGAGAGCCCTTCTTTATGCTCATTAATTAGGTTCTATATCTCTGTGCGTCTTTTTCTGAAAGCTGGGAATAATTTCTAGGGTTGTTATAAGAATTAAAAGTCATGAATATCAGTTAACTGCCAGGATGCTGAGCACATAGGCAATGCTTATTTCTATATCTACCACCCTCTCCCATTCTTCAGAACTTTATAGTAACAAATTCAAGGAAAAGCCAGCTGTTGGTTGCATACCAGGCATCACTTGTCTGGCCTGATCACTGCATGGGCTCCAATTATCCAGTCTCTGGGCACTTCTTCCAAATCCTTTCATGAAAATACACTTCCAAATAGATCAATAACAATAAATAATTTATTATTAATTTTAGTATTATGATCACTATTTTTGCTGGTTGTAATCATGACTTTCTTCCTCCACTGAAGCCAAATAAAAGAGAAAAAAGGAGGATATAGAAAGTTGGCCTTAACTCTCAGCCAACAGAGAGGGGAACACAGTAGGCTTAGGCCTCAAAAAGGGTGCCCGTCCTCTGCCCCATGAGGAGTATTCAGTTCAGTCACTCAGTCGTGTCCAACTCTTTGCAACCCCTCTTTGTATGACAGGCCTCCCTGTCCATCACCAACTGCCTGAGTCTACCCAAACCCATATCCAATGAGTCTGTGATACTATCCAATCATCTCATCCTCTGTTGTCCCCTTCTCCTCCTGCCCTCAATCTTTCCCAGCATGAGTCTTTTCCAATGAGTCAGCTCTTCATATAAGGTGTCCAAAGTATTGGAGTTTCAGCTTCAGCATCAGTCCTTCCAATGAATATTCAGGACTGATTTCCCTTAGGATGGACTGGATGGATCTCCTTGCAGTCCAAGAGACTCTCAAGAGTCTTCTCCAACACCACAGTTCAAAAGCATCAATTCTTCAGTGCTCAGCTTTCTTTATAGTCCAACTCTCACATTCATACATGACTACTAGAAAAACCATAGCCTTGACTAGACAGACCTTTGTTGGCAAAGTAACATCTCTGCTTTTTAATATGCTGTCTATGTTGGTCATAACTTTCCTTCCAAGGAGTAAGTGTCTTTTAGTTTCATGGCTGCAATCACCATCTGCAGTTATTGTGGAGCACCCCCAAAAAATAAAGTCAGCCACTGTTTCCACTGTTTCCCTATCTATTTGCCATGAAGTGATGGGACCAGATGCCATGATCTTCGTTTTCTGAATGTTGAGCTTTAAGCCAACTTTTTCACTAACCTCTTTCACTTTCATCAAGAGGCTCTTTAATTCTTCTTCACTTTCTGCCATAAGGGTGGTGTCATCTACATATCTGAGGTTATTGATATTTCTCCCAGCAATCTTGACTCCAGCTTGTGCTTCTTCCAGCCCAGCTTTTCTCATGATGTACTCTGCAAATAAGTTAAATAAGCAGAGTGGCAATATACAGCCTTGATGTGCTCCTTTTCCTATTTGGAACCAGTCTGTTGTCCCATGTCCAGTTCTAACTGTTGCTTCCTGACCTGCATACAGGTTTCTCAAGAGGCAGGTCAGGTGGTGTGGTATGCCCATCTCTTTCAGAATTTTCCACAGTTTGTTGTGATCCACACAGTCAAAGGCTTTCGCATAGTCAATAAAGCAGAAAGAGATGATTTTCTGGAACTCTCTTGCTTTTTCGGTGATCCAGCAGATGTTGGCAATTTGATCTCTGGCTCCTCTGCCTTTTCTAAAACTGGCTTGAACATCTGGAAGTTGACGGTTCATGTATTGCTGAAGCCTGGCTTGCAGAATTGGAACATTACTTTACTAGCTTGTGAGATAATTGTGCAATAGTTTGAGCATTCTTTGGCATTGTCTTTCTTTGGGATTGGAATGAAAACTGACCTTTTCCAGTCCTATGGCCACTGCTGAGTTTTCCAAATTTGTTGGCATATTGAGTGCAGCACTTTCACAGCATCATCTTTCAGGATTTGAAAGAGCTCAACTGGAATTCCATCACCTCCACTAGCTTTGTTCATAGTGATGCTTCCTAAGGCCCACTTGCCTTCACATTCCAGGATGCCTGGCTCTAAGTAAGTGTGAGTGATCACACCATCATGGTTATCTGAGTTGTGAAGATCTTTTTTGTACAGTTCCTCTGTGTATTCTTGCCACCTCTTCTTCATATCTTCTTCTTCTGTTAGGTCCGTACCATTTCTGTCCTTTATTGTGCCCTTCTATGCATGAAATGTTCTCTTGGTATCTCTAATTTGCTTGAAGAGATCTCTAATTTTTCCCATTCTTTGTTTTCCTCTATTTCTTTGCATTGATCACTGAGGAAAGCTCTTATCTCTCCTTGCTATTTTTTGGAAATCTGCATTCAAATGGGTATATCTTTCCTTGAGACTAGGGGCTTATATAAGATAAAGGTTCACAGTCATGAATTGATGATGAGGAACACAGGTGTTAGCATTTTTTTATTTTTTCTTTTTGCATTGTTTCCAAAACAGTCATAGGCTGGGGTCACTGACCCAGTAATTGAGTATGGCAATTTGGTGGTCCTGTGGCCTTCTTTCTGATATGTAAAAAAGAACTGCAAGGGGAGGAGAGTGTTGGAAGGGTGAGCACCAGACAGAGGATGTATTTAGCATAGAGTCAAAGGAAAATAGGTGTGAAATGTAGCTCCTGCAGAGAGCTAGGTGGCAGAAAAGTAATCTTGGTTACAGTTGTTGAATTGGGAGGGCAGAAAAGCAAACTTAGTTATGGACATGCAGAGTTAGGAACAGTTGGGTGGTGCTAGTAATAAAGAAGACTTCCCTGGTAGCTCAGACGGTAAAGCGTCTGTCTACAATGCAGGAGACCCAGGTTCGATCCCTGGGTTGGGAAGATCCGCTGGAGAAGGAAATGGCAATCCATTCCAGTACCATTGCCTGGAAAATCCCATGGACAGAGGAGCCTGGTAGGCTACCGTCCATGGGGTCACAAAGAGTTGGATACGACTGAGCAACTTCATTCATTCATTCAGTGATAAAGAAACTGCCTGTGAGCGCAGGAGATACAAGACATGGATTCAATCCCTGGGTCAGAAAGAGCCCCTGGAGGAGGGCATGGCAATGCACCCCAGTATTCTTACCTGGAGAATCCCATGGATAGAGGAGCCTGGCAGGCTACAGTCCATAGAGTCAAATAGAATCAAACATGACTGAAGCAAATTTGCATGCATGCACACACCCATGCGAAGTAAAAAACTCAGAATTGTTAGGTCTGCACACTGTTCTCTTATCTTCATTGTTTTCAGGAAAGGGAAAGAAAACTCATTCCTCTTTTTTTTCCCCTTTTCATTGCAACACTATCACCAGAATCCTAAATTGTAATAGCTGTCATTTTATACATTTTGAAATTGAGACAGAGGGAATTTGAAAAGCTTGACTAAATCTCACACAGAAAGTAACAAGTGGAAGCTGAATACAAAGGGATTTGTATAACTTCAAAATCCAGTCTCTGAGGCACTCACCTTACCTCATCTATTCAGGTTTCTACATACAAGCAAAACAAGGTCTAAAGTGTTTCACTTGACATTAAGACATCCTTGGTCCAGCTCACAGTACCTTGCCAGCCTGTATCCCATCTCTCTACAGAGTGAGAGCTATTTTTTCCGGGAACCTATCCTAGACCTGGATTGCCAGGGAGTTCCCCTTCACAGAAACTTCAAGGGAGGAACAGTTTTCTACCTTTCACAGCTGGGGAGCTTAGGCTCCAAGAAAAGTGAAGCAACTATTCTGAGATCTCAGTTGTCAATCACAGAGTTAAGATGACTCCAGAACTAGTGTTCACTTCTCCATATCTAGTCCCTGACTCAGAGTGACTTTTCTATCACCTAGAACCTGTTGAGGAAGGGGACATTCTCTTGTGATTAAACAGATACTATGCACTAAGAAGTCCATGCTTGATAGCTTAGTCTTCAACTAAACATCTCTGACTTCTCTGGTGAGTCACATGTGCTGAATTCTCTCCATTCACTAAATTCTAAGATGCTTAAGATAAGAGACCTTTGTTTACTTTATTATATTTTTATGCATTATTCGAAGGTCACATAAGCTCACTCAATTTAAGTAAGTTGAACATATGAATGAGTCTTATGATGAATGTCTATGTCCTCTAGTGGTTTTAGTGGAAGTCTAGATGCAGCCCAAGATGCACACACAGACACACAGATTCCACTCACTACAAGCCTCCCGTCCGCACCCCTCTGGACCCCCGTCGCAGCTCCGCACATTCTCCATCCAGGACACATAGACGAGTACATACCCAACTGTGACTCTTCTATTTTTCAGATTGTGAAGAAATATGGGAATATTATTAGGCTGGATTTTGGTGCAGTTCATTCCATTCTTATAACTGGATTGCCCTATATCAAAGAAGCCCTTGTCCACCAGGAACAAAACTTTGTAAACCGCCCCATGTTACCTATTCAGAAACGTATCTTTAACAATAAAGGTAAGCTCCATGACCAAAATAAGAAGCATATAATTGATATTCCTGTGGCTTCTGAAAGTGCTTCCAACACTCCCAGGACCAGGCCCCTCATAGAATCTCTGCCCCTCAAGGAAACTGAGTGGCTCCATTTCTTGTTGAAGTCACCTCCTCAGGGAACCTGGCCGGGTCAGCTCTAATGTCAGGGATTTGGGAGAAGTGGCATCACCTGCATGAACTCACTCTGGACGTTTTGATAAATAAGTATCCTCATCACTCAGTGATGTGATGTGTTTTTTTTTTGTTTTTTTTTTGTTTTGTTTTTTTTTTTTGTTTTTTTTTTTTTAAGAAGAAAGGCAATGCTGTGTTCTCAGTCTCTCTTCTATTTTTCATTCAAATTTTCAAATCTTGTCCCCTAGGAAAATATGTAGATCAGCTTCCTCCTACTGACTTTGTGATCCCTTCTTGCCTCTAATTCCTTGTGCTCTGTTATTAAAGCTGTGCCTCACAAAGTATCTTGAGCTTTCTGTCAATGGAAGAGTTTGGCATGCATACTTTAACAGATCATAAAATAAACTGGATAAATGAACCTATATTTTCAAAACTCTGAATGAAAAGCTAAAATCTTGTTCTTCTACCAAAGCACTCTTCCCTGCACCCTCCCCCNCCCCCCCCCCCGGGGGGTTTCTCGATTCCTCTTTGAAATATTGCATCTATTAAATCTATGTCTCTATTTATTCTATGTCTGTAATGTGAACCTAGTGGCTGGCTCTAGTGATAAAACAGTGTGCAGAACAGACAGAATCCTTGGTTTTCTATAACTTACAAGTGATTAAAAAAGACGGTATCAATTACACAAATAATTTAAGGCTATGAGTGTTATGAAGTGTTACGAAGAGTAGAGTTCATCTGTTACGGGTATGTAATCTAGTCCTGAGACTCTAGAAAAGCTAATGAAGTTAAAGACAAGTAATAAAGTGAAGAAGCAATCCAGAAATCCAGTGATGAAGCAATCCAGAATAGAATCTGAAAAGTCTCTCAAGTGGGAAGAAGGACAGTGAACTAAGGAATTGAAAGGGGGCCAGTGTAGTACACACAGGGATTAAATGGAGATAATTAAGTGGAGTAAAGCTGGGGAGTTTGGCCAGAAACAGTTCATGCAAATTCTTGTTAAGGATGTTGCTTTTTATCCTGATAACAATAGAGGCTCCTGAATGGTTTCAGTAGAGAAAGGAATCACCATATTTACATTGTATATTTTAGAGACTTATCTAAGCTACAATGTCAAGAATGGGGTAAAAGGCTCAAAAGACTATGGTGTCTTGGAGGTTAGAGAAGGTGGTGGCCTGGATGAGGGAGGTGGCAAGAAATGATAGCACAGTAGGTCAGACCGGTAGGGTGACTGTGAAGATACATGGATTTAAGCTACTCGGGAGGCAAATCCAACAGGACATGATGACCTAGACAGAGGGAGAATGAGGTGCCGAGGTAGACACCCAAATGGGTAGGTGTAGGAAAGAAGGGACATGTGAAGGAGGACAGATGTCGGCTGGCCTGGGTGGGGAGTTGTATGGAGCAAACCATGGATTCAGCCATTGATATGCTGAGGGTGAAGCCAGGAGAGACAAGCAGGAGGGAATTGTGTATGCACCTGAAGCTGAGAGACAATAGCACATGTTAACTCTCAGTAGATGTCATTTGACATTTTGGAGTGGAGATTTTCTAGAAATGGAGGACAGGGTAAAAAGAGAAGAGGCTTCAGACCTAATCTTGGAGAGCTCCATCATTTCAAAATTGGATCAAAGAAGATAAGTTAACCAAAGGTATGATAATTTCTCTGAAGTCAGAGAATTAGCAGAAAAATCTGGAGAGTGTGATGTTCTGGGCTCCATTGGCAGAGAGTGTTTCAAGAAGAAAGCATCTCATGCTGCTGAGACATCAAGATGAAGCTGAAAAGGATCCTGGATTGAACAGTAAGAAGAGCCATTTCACTAAGGTGGTGGAAGCCAAAGGGAGATATTAGAAGGAGTTGAAGTGTGAGATGAAATGAAGAAATAAGAGGATGGTGGCCTCACCAGTGTTATAAAATAAATACTGTTATATGACAACATATTAAGACGTATTCTTTTTCCTTTTTCTGTGGTATTCTTTCTGCACAGTGTTCACATTTCTTTGTTTTCTTGGGTGATTTATTTATCTTTTTAAGATCTTTTCTCTTTATGAGGATTGATTGTGTCTAATCCATAAATTCATACTTAGTATGTGGCACAGCAAATTCTTAACTGTGGTTACGTGACAAGTAATCAGAGTGTGGGTTTTGGAGTCAGGCAGACTTGAATTTGAACGCATGTTCAGGTGCATACTAAGTCTATGACCTTGTAGAGTGTAGATTTATCCTTTGAGCCTCAGTTTTCTCATGATCAAAATTGGGAGGCTGATTTGTCAGTAATGGTTATACTTACATCAGAGAGATTCTATGAGTACTAAATTACATAATGCATTAAAAATGCTAATGTGCCCAGCATTGCAAGCAGTCAGTAAATTCAAGCCATTATGTCCATTGCTTAGGGATTATTTCTCTGAATAATTTTCAAGTGCCTTAACGTGCTTCTCCTTCCTTTCATCTGATATGTTATCACCCACAGACCTTGTTGCCTTGCTTTTCATAACATTGTATTCATTTTCCCAGGCTTGATCAGGTCCAATGGCCAGGTATGGAAAGAGCAAAGAAGGTTCACCCTGACAACTCTGAGGAACTTCGGTTTAGGAAAGAAGAGCTTAGAGGAACGCATTCAGGAAGAACTCACCTACCTCATCCAGGCAATAGGAGAGAAGAACGGTGAGTGGGTCATAGGACAGATGCAGGGACTGTGGTTCATGCTTTTACTAACCAGAAGCTCATCAATACCTACATTTCTGTCCTAATATCAACACTTTGTAGGGTACTGGGGTCATAGTCTTGGTAGTGGTTCTATTGTCTTTATGTGATACATCATATAGAGTAGACTTTTATTGGAATGAAAAAGAAACTATCTGAAGGCTCCATCTCTTCTCCTGCCTCCAGGACAGCCTTTTGACCCTCACTTTATAATCAACAATGCCGTTTCCAATATTATTTGCTCCATCACCTTCGGGGAGCGGTTTGACTACCAGGATGGTCAGTTCCAGGAGCTGCTGAGGCTGCTGGATGAGGTCTTGTGTATACAGACATCAGTGTGCTGCCAGGTAAAACAGTTCACATTTCATGTCTTGAAAAAAATATTGGGTTGATGTCAGAATCAGATGAGATGGAGTCACCCTTTCCTTTTTAGCTGAAATCTAATCTTTTTCAACACAAGCTTATTTGAAATCAATCTCTTGATTTTACTGTTTTGGGATAATATTGTTTAATATTTACTATAGACAAAGAAAATTTCCAATATTCATATAAAGTACAAAACTTTACATGACAAACCATGTATGCACTTGTGTTTTTTTCCTTGGAAAACATAACATTGCCATCACTTTTGAGTTTCTCCTATGCATTTCCTCCCTATTTCCACACCTGCCTGATCCTCACACATGTGCTTCTGTGCCTGGCTCTTCCTTGGCCCATTGCTTTGAGATTCATTTCTTAGTTGCTCTTCTTTTACTCTGCATAGTTTTCACTGCATGAACATGATGCTGATTTTTATTCTCTTGAAAAACACTGTGGGGTTGATATCTGCCATGAACATTCTTGTTCAGTCATTCCTGTGGACACACCCACTCCTTTCTCTTGCATATACACCTGGACATAAAAATGTTTATAGCTGTCCAAGTGGTTGTACAATTTACATTCCTATCTACACATGATATTATCAGTTTCCGAAACTTGTGAGATTTGGCTTTAAGGGATTCAAACCCCACCCCTTCCTTAGTAGTCCCTGGCTTCCCCTTTCATCCTGCTGGGGTTTTGAGCCTGTCCAAACCTCTGCTCAACCCATTGGCCTCTCAGCCCCTTTACTCAATTTGGAAGACTCTTCTAGGGGAAAATCAGACCCAAGTGTTGAAGTAATTGCTTGAGTATCTAGAGTAGGATTTACTTGCATTCATTTTTAACAAACAACATTCCCGGGAACTTTATGGAATCTCACCAAAACAGAATAAGAAGTTAGCATGAATCCTAGCACAGTAAAGGAGTATAGAATATGCCTGCAATGCAAGAGATGCTGGAGACTTGGGTTTGACTCCTGGGTCAGAAGGTCCCCTGGAGAAAGAAATGGCAACCCACTCCAGTGTTCTTGCCTGAGAAATCCTATGGACAGGGGAGCCTGGTAGGCTACAGTCCATGGGGTCACAAGAGTCAGACATGAATGAGTGACTAAAAAAAAATGAATCCTAGTACAGTAAAGGGATATAATGAATGTGAACTATTATAATTATTATTGTTAAAGTTATTTTTGAAAATCATTCTGTATTGTCATCTCTAATCTCAGTAATTGCATTTTCTACCCTCTTAGGAAGTCTGAGACCTCAATGAGTACCTTGCAAAGTATTCCCACTGAAAAGAAATTCCTGGGATGGTTGATGGGGTAGTAGGTCAGGGGTAAGGGCAGGGGTACTATGCATTTTTAGAAACACAGAGTAGTTCAGCAACTTTGATGGACAATTGCACACACTTTATCTGAGTTAATTATTAAACAATTCTTTAAGGATGAAATGAAGTATCCTGACGTATACAAGCAGATATGGGAATGTGTAAGCAAATCCGCATGGTGGTCCACTGACTCTCCATTAGATGCTCTAATGACCTCATGTGATTGTTCCTGAAAATAACCCTGGTGCCCCAATGTCATGACAAATTACATCACCATCATTATCATCATTATTATTGTCCCCCAAATTTGTGAAAGCAGCAGAGCTAATAGTCAAACCCATGTCTTTTTCATTGTAAGTCAAGGAAATTTTCCATTATGTTGTGCTATCAATTTTATACTAGGAAGTATTAGAGAAAATATATCCAAAAGTCACTTAATTTTATTTTATCTTTTTGAAATTTATTTTTTTATTTTTTATTTTACTTTACAATACTGTGTTGGTTTTGCCATACATTGACATGAATCCGCCACAGGTGTATCTCACCCACATGGAGAATACATCATAATGGGCAGGTAATCAAATACATTTCTATTTTTAACATAGATGGCTAGCTAGACAGTGGTAGTCTACAATACATCATATTTGGCAGATAATAAAATACATTCCTATTTTTAACATAGATGGCTAGCTAGCTAGACAGAGGTATTCTATACACACACACACACACACACACACATATGCTAGACTATTGCCATGAAAAAAAATAAAGCAAAATTAAGGGAATGGAGAAAGGGCTCCAGAGATGCTGCTACTTAGAGGATTATTAGGATGAATTAAATAAAAGGCTAGTGTTATACAGATTCCAGAGGAAGATCAATTGCGATTGAAAGAATAGCAAATGCAAAGGACTAAATATTGTCATCCTTGACGTTATCACAGAGACCAATGGGGATGGACTAGAAAGACTAAGAGAGTGTTAAGATGGCAGTGAGTGACAGACAGCAGAGGAAGGGACATGAGGGAAAGGGGTCAGGACACGTAGAGCTCCAGGCCAGGAGAAGGATGTAGAATTTGTCTAAACATCTTCAAAAGTCACCAGAATGTTGAGGAATAAACAGTGAAACAATCTATTATACTGTTAAAGGATCCCTCAGGCTGCTCAGTAGAAGAAAGACTGAGAAAGGGGGTTAAGGAGAGAAACAGGAAATGTGTTGGAGGCTTTACAGAATCCAGGTAAGAAATGATGGTGACTTTTACTAAACTGACAAGTGCATAGAGTAGTGAGAAGTGATTCGAAATTGGCTATATTTTGAATGGAGGCCAGAGGGGAAAGAAGAGGATTGAGGCAGAGAACACGAGTCAAGGGTGACACCAAGGGTCAAGTGGAAGTAAAGAAGAGACATAGAATGTGGAACACTGTCCCACCCCCTTGTCCACTTGACTGTTTCGTTTTCTCCATCAGCTCTACAATGTCTTTCCAAGAATAATGGATTTCCTTCCAGGATCCCACCAAACTCTCTTTCGTAAATGGGAAAAACTGAAAATGTTTGTTGCTAATGTGACTGAAAACCACAGGAAAGACTGGAATCCTGCTGAAGCAAGAGACTTCATTGATGCTTACCTCCAGGAAATAGAAAAGGTGAGGGCACCTGGGTGTTTTCCTGAGGAGTGTTCTTAAAGAGCACATGGGGGGATTCTGGTTTCTTATTGCTGCTGTAACAAATCACCACAAACCTGGGGGCTGAAAATAACCAGGACCCCTTCCTCTATCTTTGAAGCCATTAATGTAGCTTCTTCTCTGCCCTCATCCTCACATCTTCTCTTTATGTTCTACTTACTTCCCCTTATAGACTCCTGTGACTATAATGGTGCACTGGGATAATCTAGAATAATCATCCCGTATCAAGATCCTTAACTTCTCATATCTGCAAAGCTCCATCTGTCAAAAAGTATTCACCCATTCTAGAGATTAAGACATTCATATGTTTGTGAGTCATTATTCAGTCTATCACAGGAGAGAAAAAACAAAGGCAATATTTCATAGCATGTACAAATATCATTAACTCAGAATTGATGATACAATTAGAAATAAAGATATTGGTTAAAGAGTATTTGGCTTGTGTGTATGCTCAGTCTCTAAGTCATGTCCAACTCTTTGTGACCTCATGGTCTATACACTATCAGGCTCCTCTGTTCATGAAATTTCCCAAACAAGAATAATGGAGAGGGTAGCCATTTCATTCTCCAGGGGATCTCCCCACGTCTCCTACATTGCAGGCAGATTCTCTTCCTGGGAAGCCCACTTGATTGAAATCTTTGGAAAGGCCAAATACTGCCTTTAGTAGTCTATTCTATCCTCTACCCATATGTGAAAGACCTGTACACAAAGGAAAATGAGGCATTGTTTTATTCTTACTTGTCAATACCCAGTCTTACACTTTTCTCAAGCTCCCCAATTCATTTCAGTCGCTCAGTCGTGTCTGACTCTCTGCAACACCATGAATCACAGCACGCCAGGCCTCCCTGTCCATCACCAACTCCCGGAGTTCACTCAGGCTCATGTCCATTGAGTCAGTGATGCAATCCACCCATCTCATCCTCGGTCGTCCCCTTCTCCTCCTGCCCCCAACCCCTCCCAGCATCAGAGTCTTTTCCAATGAGTCAACTCTTCGCATAAGGTGGCCTAAGTACTGGAATTTCAGCTTCAGCATCATTCCTTCCAAAGAAATCCCAGGGTTGATCTCCTTCAGAATGGACTGGTTGGATCTCCTTGCAGTCCAAGGAACTCTCAAGAGTCTTCTCCAACACCACAGTTCAAAAGCATCAATTCTTTGGCGCTCAGCCTTCACATTCCAACTCTCAAATCCATACATGAGTACTGGAAAAACCATAGCCTTGACTAGATGGACCTTTGGTGGCAAAGTAATGTCTCTGCTTTTCAATATGCTGTCTAGATTGGTCATAACTTTTCTTCCAAGGAGTAAGCGTCTTTTAATTTCATGGCTGCAGTCACCATCTGCAGTGATTTTGGAGCCCAAAAAAATAAAGTCTGACACTGTTTCCACTGTTTCCCTATCTATTTCCCATGAAGTGATGGGACCAGATGCCATGATCTTCATTTTCTGAATGTTGAGCTTTAGGCCAACTTTTTCACTCTCCTCTTTTACTTTCATCAAGAGGCTTTTTAGTTCCTCTTCACTTTCTGCCATAAGGGTGGTGTCATCTGCATATCTGAGGTTATTGATATTTACTCGGCAATCTTGATTCCAGCTTGTGCTTCTTCCAGTCCAGAATTTCTCATGATTTACTCTGCATAGAAGTTAAGTAAGCAGGGTGACAGTATACAGCCTTGACATACTCCTTTTCCTATTTGGAACCAGTCTGTTGTTCCATGTCCAGTTCTAACTGTTGCTTCCTGACTTGCATATAGGTTTCTCAAGAGGCAGGTCAGGTGGTCTGGTATTCCCATCTCTTTCAGAATTTTCCACAGTTTATTGTGATCCACACAGTCAAAGGCTTTGGCATAGTCAATAAAGCAAAAATAGATGTTTTTCTGAAACTCTCTTGCTTTTTCCATGATCCAGCAGATGTTGGCAATTTGATCTCTGGTTCCTCTGCCTTTTCTAAAACCAACTTGAACATCTGGAAGTTCATGGTTCACGTATTGCTGAAGCCTAGCTTGGAGAATTTTGAGCATTAACTCCCCAGTACAGAACACAAAAGTGAAATTGAGTCTGATGCCCAGAGTTTAGCCTCAAGTGGGAAGGACTTTTGCCTTCCTCCCTCGTCCCCATGTCATCCGCTTTCCAGTATTATTTGCAAAAAGCAGGAAAAAGGTCAAATTGGATGTCTATCCTTTGACATAGTGAACCCCCTGGTTAATGTTCACCGTTGCATTTTGGACTCATTAGATTGTTTATTCGGAGAAGGCAATGGCACCCCACTCCAGTACTCTTGCCTGGAAAATCCCATGGACCGAGGAGCCTGGTGGGCTACCGTCCATGGGGTAGCAAAGAGTCAGACACGACTGAGCGAGTTCACTTTCACTTTTCACTTTCATGCATTGGAGAAGGAAATGGCAACCCACTCCAGTGTTCTTGCCTGGAGAATCCCAGGGACGGGGGAGCCTGGTGCGCTGTCGTCTATGCGGTCGCACAGAGTTGGACACGCAGCAGCAGATTGTTTATTCCTTCCCTGGAGTTGAAAGAATGACACGTTTTTTCTGTCTCCTCTATTTCACTTCATTGTTATAACATTCATAGAAGCATTGATTCCTCCTGAAAGGAGGAGACTTCACTTGCTATGAGGTGTGCAGCTTCGGACAGCACACAGTGCAACATTGACTCATCAAAGCTTCTGGAGGAAGGTGGTAAAGATGCTGAGTGCCATTCAGAATGGCTGTTGAGATGTTTAACTGGGGAGGTGTGAGGATTGTACTTTAGAGCAATGCATTTATTCTTTCTGGTGTCAGGAAAAGCATTTGTTGAGGATTTGTTATATGCCATTTCCTACTCACACAATCCATAATGCCACTTGATGGGTGAATATTGTTATTTCTATTTTATGGAAAAGGCAATTGAAATATAGACAGGTTTGTGTGTGTGTTAGTCACTCAGTTGTGTCCAACTCTGCATCCCCCTGGACTGTAGCCTGCCAGGCTCTTCTGTCCATGAAATTCTCCAGGCAAGAATACTGGAGTGGGTTGCCATTTCCTTCTCCAGGGGATCTTCCTGACCCAGAGATCAAACCCTGGTCTCCTGCATTTCAGTCAGATTCTTTACAGTCTGAGCCACCAGGGAAGCCCAAATAAGTTGTGGGCCTTAGTTCAGGGCTGAGATTAAAGCCCTGGAGGAGCTGGGAGTTGAACCCAGGGCCTTGTGCATGCTAAGCACAAGCTCTACCACTGAGCTATACCCCAGTTACAGATAGGTTTAGTGGTTTAGGAACTTGATCAAGTTGTACACATAGTGAATGCTGTGGCTAATGTTGGAACTGAAGGCTGTTTTTCCAGTGAAATAACATGCATGTATGTGTTTTTGTGTGTAGTTGCTTAGTCTTGTCCAACTCTTGTGGTCCCATGGATATAGCCCACTGGGCTACATAGACGGAGGAGTCTGGTGGGCTACAGTCCAAGGAATTTTTTTGGAGTATGGTGGGCTACGGTCTATGGTATTTTGCAGGCAAGAATACTGGAACAGGTTACCATTTCCTCCTCCAGGGGATCTTCCCAACCTAGGGATCAATCCAGTGTCTCTGGTGTCTCCTGCATTGGCAGGCAGATTTTTCACCACAAAACCCAGGATATGAATAGAGTCTCCTAAATTGTGGTAGTAAAATAAATTAATTGACCCATTTCCATCCACCAAAACTAACAAAAGCTTCCAGCACTTGAGCTGGAGGGTGATAATGATACTGCAATAATAAGTCTCTGCATCCTGGGATGGCTAAAGGGAAAGTCATTTCTCCTGGGGAGAGGAGGTGTCTCCTTCCCTGTTCTCTCTTGGGTGAAGCCCTCTGTGCTGTGGCAACTTAGAATCATCTGAAAAGTCAATAATCACTATGCTTTCTAGCATAAAGGCAATGCTACTTCAAGTTTCCATGACGAAAACCTCATCTACAGCACCCTGGACCTCTTCTTGGCTGGAACAGAGACAACTTCAACCACCCTGCGCTGGGGGTTGCTTTTCATGGCCATGTACCCCGAAATCCAAGGTGAGCACATCAGTGTGTGTGCCTGGACCAGGTCAGAATGCTTCCATAAATCAGTTCTTATAAATCTTAATGTTCCTAAAAGGAAAGTTGATTTATACTCACTAGTAAGACAAAACTAAGCCTCAACAAGCTTCAGGAACTCGCAGCAGAAACGTTGTTGAGCAAGAGTTTGGTACGAGATTTGTCTCACACCAGGGCCCACTTCCCACTCACTTACCGCCCTGAGGAGCAGTCTGGAGAGCTCACTATAGCTTTAGCCATTTTGATCCTGGTTATTCCATTCTTTAGCTTACGCAGGCTTAAGGAAACTTATGGAATATTAGAATAATATAGCTTCCTCTTATTTCCCAGAAAAAGCCCAAGCTGAGATCGACAGGGTGCTCGGCCAATCACAGAAGGTGAACACGGCAGCTCGAGAGTCCATGCCCTACACCAACGCTGTCATCCACGAGGTTCAGAGAATGGGAAACATCCTCCCCATGAATGTGCCCAGGGAGGTGACAGTGGACACCACCCTGAATGGATACCACCTGGTCAAGGTAATTAGAGGCTCACTCACAGCCTCAGATCTCCAAGCTTATATTTTAAATGGTGTGAATCTCAACTGAAAAGTGACATGTTTTCTCCTCTTAGGGAAACTCTTATGGGGAGAGGTATTTTTGATGGTGGAATACTAGATTTTTTCTTTCATTTGGGATCTTTACAAGATTAGTTCAAATATATGTTAATAGGTGTTCTGGAGGTGAAGGGGGATTCCTAGATCAAATATGTTTATATGATGACTGGCTTTTCTTTGCTACGAGATTGCTCAGTGCTCCTACTCCGTGATTGTGAATATCTCTGGGGATACAGCTGCAGCAATTCTGTCAGACTTTGCTAAGAGGTCCTTTTGTTTGCCTTGGGAGAGCTTCTCACAGGATAGGGACCTGCCAGACTTACGTTGGAAAATTCTGCTTCTTAATCCTGGGGGCAGAAAATGTTGACTTATGAGGGACATGTGGGACCACTTGAACCAAAATCACCTTAGCACTGCTGTTTCTAACATAATATCCCCACAGGTATTGTTTCCAGCGTTAACTTACAGCCCCTTGATGGGACTACCTCAAAAAGGTAAAGAATCCAAGCCTGTGTAGTATTAAATAACAGAAAAGAGGAGAACGAAACCAATGCTTCCTTGGTTCCTAAAGCAATCGGGACTATATAGATTCTTTAAAATGTCTGATTCAGTCCTCAGAATAATTCTGCTATCCTCATTTTACAAATTTTAAATCCAGGCTCAGAGAGTGATTAATCTTGTTTAAGAATTCTCTGTTACAAAGTGACAAGAGTTGGGTTCCAGAAACAGACTTGTTCTGAGTCCCAGGCTCATCTTTGTTGTCTACACCGTGTTCTCTCTATAAGAGTTGCTTTACTTTGACTTTATTTTTTTTAATTAGATAGATTTTATCATTTTTAATATTAAATTTATTTATTTTAATTGGAGGTTAATTACTTTACAATATTGTATTGGTTTTGCCATACATCAATATGAATCCACCAGAGGTATACACATGTTCCCCATCCTGAACCCCCCTCCCTCCTCCCTCCCCGTACCATCCCTCTGGGTCATCTCAGTGCACCAGCCCCAACCATCCAGTATCATGCATCAAACCTGGACTGGCAATTCGTTTCATATATGATATTATACATGTTTCGATGCCATTCTCCCAAATCATTCCACCCTCACCCTCTCCCACACAGTCCAAAAGACTGTTCTATACATCTGTGTCTCTTTTGCTGTCTCACATACAGGGTTATTGTTACCATCTTTCTAAGTTCCATATATATGCATTAGTATACTGTATTGGTGTTTTTCTTTCTGGCTTACTTCACTCTGTATAAGAGGCTCCAGTTTCATCCACCTCATTAGAACTGATTCAAATGTATTCTTTTTAATGGCGGAATAATACTCCATTGTGTATATGTACCACAGCTTTCTTATCCATTCGTCTGCTGATGGACATCTAGTTTGCTTCCATGTCCTGGCTATTATAAACAGTGCTGCGATGAACTCTGGGCTACACGTGTCTCTTTCAATTCTGGTTTCCTCAGTGTGTATGCCCAGCAGTGGGATTGCTGGGTCATAAGGCAGTTCTATTTCCAGTTTTTTAAGGAATCTCCACACTGTTCTCCATAGTGGCTGTACTAGCTTACATTCCCACCAACAGTGTAAGAGGGTTCCCTTTTCTCCACACCCTCTCCAGCATTTATTGCTTGTAGACTTTTGGATCGCAGCCATTCTGACTGGCGTGAAATGGTACCTCATTGTGGTTTTGATTTGTATTTCTCTGATGATGAGTGATGTTGAGCATCTTTTTATGTGTTTGTTAGCCATCTGTATGTCTTCTTTGGAGAAATGTCTACTTAGTTCTTTGGTCCATTTTTTGATTGGGTCGTTTATTTTTCTAGAATTGAGCTGTAGGAGTTGCTTGTATATTTTTGAGATTAGTTGTTTGTCAATTGCTTCATTTGCTATTATTTTCTCCCATTCAGAAGGCTGTCTTTTCACCTTGCTTATAGTTTCCTTTGCTATGTAGAAGCTTTTAAGTTTAATTAGGTCCCATTTGTTTATTTTTGCTTTTATTTCCAGTATTTTGGGAGGTAGATCATAAAGGATCCTGCTGTGATATATGTCGGAGAGGGTTTTGCCTATGTTCTCCTCTAGGTGTCTTATAGTTTCTGATCTTACGTTTAGATCTTTAATCCATTTTGAGTTTATTTTTGTGTATGGTGTAAGAAAGTGTTCTAGTTTCATTCTTTTACAAGTGGTTGACCAGTTTTCCCAGCACCACTTGTTAAAGAGATTGTCTTTAATCCATTGTATATTCTTGCCACCTTTGTCGAAGACAAGGTGTCCGTAGGTGCGTGGATTTATCTCTGGGCTTTCTATTTTGTTCCATGGGTCTATATTTCTGTCTTCGTGCCAGTACCATACTGTCTTGATGACTGTGGCTTTGTAGTAGAGCCTGAAGTGAGGCAGGTTGATTCCTCCAGTTCCATTCTTCTTTCTCAAGATTGCTTTGGCTATTTGAGGTTTTTTTGTATTTCCATACAAATTGTGAAATTATTTGTTCTAGCTCTGTGAAAAATACCGTTGGTAGCTTGATAGGGATTGCATTGAATCTATAAATTGCTTTCGGTAGCATACTCATTTTCACTATATTGATTCTTCTGATCCATGAACATGGTATATTTCTCCATCTATTAGTGTCCTCTTTGATTTCTTTCACCAGTCTTTTATAGTTTTCTATATATAGGTCTTTAGTTTCGTTAGGTAGATATATTCCTAAGTACTTTATTCTTTTCGTTGCAGTGGTGAATGGAATTGTTTCCTTAATTTCTCTTTCTATTTTCTCATTATTAGTGTATAGGAATGCAAGGGATTTCTGTGTGTTGACTTTATATCCTGCAACTTGACTATATTCATTGATTAGCTCTAGTAATTTTCTGGTGGAGTCTTTAGGGTTTTCTATGTAGAGGATCATGTCATCTGCAAACAGTGAGAGTTTTACTTCTTCTTTTCCAATGTGGATTCCTTTTATTTCTTTTTCTGCTCTGATTGCTATGGCCAAAACTTCCAAAACTATGTTGAATAGTAATGGTGAAAGTGGGCACCCTTGTCTTGTTCCTGACTTTAGGGGAAATGCTTTCAATTTTTCACCATTGAGGATAATGTTTGCTGTGGGTTTGTCATATATAGCTTTTATTATGTTGAGGTATGTTCCTTTTATTCCTGCTTTCTGGGGAGTTTTTATCATAAATGGTGTTGAATTTTGTCAAAGGCTCTCTCTGCATCTATTGAGATAATCATATGGCTTTTATTTTTCAATTTGTTAATGTGGTGTATTACACTGATTGATTTGTGGATATTGAAAAATCCTTGCATCACTGGGATAAAGCCCACTTGGTCATGGTGTATGATCTTTTTAATATGTTGTTGGACTCTGATTGCTAGAATTTTGTTAAGGATTTTTGCATCTATGTTCATCAGTGATATTGGCCTGTAGTTTTCTTTTTTTGTGGCATCTTTGTCAGGTTTTGGTATTAGGGTGATGGTGGCCTCATATAATGAGTTTGGAACTTTCCATTCCTCTGCAATTTTCTGGAAGAGTTTGAGTAGGATAGGTGTTAGCTCTTCTCTCAAGTTTTGGTAGAATTCAGCTGTGAAGCCATCTAGACCTGGGCTTTTGTTTGCTGGAAGATTTCTGATTACAGTTTCAATTTCCGTTCTTGTGATGGGTCTGTTAAGATTTTCTATTTCTTCCTGGTTCAGTTTTGGAAAGTTGTACTTTTCTAAGAATTTGTTCATTTCTTCCAAGTTGTCCATTTTATTGGCATATAATTGCTGATAGTAGTCTCTTATGATCCTTTGTATTTCTGTGTTGTCTGTTGTGATCTCTCCATTTTCATTTCTAATTTTATTGATTTGATTTTTCTCCATTTGTTTCTTGATGAGTCTGCCTAATGGTTTGTCAATTTTATTTATTTAGTCTGACTTTAGAAGAGTCTCTCTGCAATTGTTCTCAGTGGTTCTCTGTTAAATTGCTTGTGTTCACCGAGGAAATTCTGCTCTCTCTGCCCGGCTCTCTTAGGATCTCAGCAGACAACTCTGCTGTGCCCCCTAGTGCCCTCTCTGCATACTGCACATTCACAGTCTGCTTTCTCACCACCTTGGTCCATCTCTGTGGATGCATTGCAGTTGGTCTGAGTCCCTCTGTGTGTGGAACCTGGGGTTGATCTCAAGGGAGAAACACAGGAGCATCTCCCGTGGGCTCCCCTTGGTCTCTGTCCCTACAGAGCCTGTAAATTCAGCTATTCCTGCAGCAACTGCGTTTTCGATGTTCTTGCTGATTGACCATCTTGTGTGTGAAATATGAGGTCTAAAGGTTTTCACAGGTGATCTTTGCATATTCACAGCAATATATTTAACTGCAAAGAACTATCCTAACTCAAAAGATTCATTCCAACAGATTTTTTCTGATGTAATGTTCTGTGAGACCCGGCGAACCAACTAAATCTGATCTTTATTTTATTTTATTTGAAAATAATTACTTGACAATATTGGGGTGGTTTTTGCCACACATCAACATGAATCAGCCACAGGTGCACATGTGTTCCCCCCCCATCCTGAACCCCCTCCCACCTCCCTCCCCAACCCCTCCCTCAGGGTTGTCCCAGGGCACCAGCTTTGAGTGTCCTGCTTCATGCATCGAACTTGCACTGGTCATGTGTTTTACATATGGTAATATACATGTTTCAATGCTATTTTCTCAAATCACCCCACCTTCACCTTTCCCACTGAGTCCAATAATCTGTTCTTTATGTCTGTGTCTCTTTTGCTGCCTTGCATATAGACTTACTTCGCTTTGTATAATAGGCTCCAGTTCCATCCACCTCATTAGAACTGACTCAAATGTGTTCTTCTTTATAGCTGAGTAATAGTCCATTGTGTATAGTTCCAGAACTTTCTTACCCATTCATCTGCCAATGGACATCTAGGTTGCTTCCATGTCCTAGCTATTGTAAACAATGCTGCAGTGAACATTGGAGTAAATGTGTCTCTTTCAATTCTGGTTTCCTCTGTGTGTAACCCAGCAGTGGCATTGCTGGGTCATATAGCAGAATGGAACTGGAGGAATCAACTTTCCTGACTTCAGCCTATACTACCAAGCTACAGTCATCAAGACAGTATGGTACTGGCCAAAGACAGAAGTATAGATCAGTGGAACAAAATAAAAGCCCAGGGATAAATCCATGGATCCCTTATCTTTGAGAAGGCAAAAATATACAAGGGAGAAAAGACTATCTCTTTAACAGGTGGTGCTGGGAAAACTGGTCAACCACCTGTAAAAGAATGAAACTAGAACACTTACTAACACCATACAGAAAAATAAACTCAAAATGAATTAAAGATCTAAATGTAAGACCAGAAACTATGAAACTCTTAGAGGAAAACATAAGCAGAACACTCTCTGACATAAATCACAGCAAGATCCTCTATGACCCACTTCCCAAAGTAATGGAAATAAAAACAAAAATAAACAAATGAGACCTAAGTAAACTTAAAAGCTTTTGCACAATGAGGAAAACCATGAGCAAGGTTAATAAGGCAGCCTTCAGAATGGGGGAGAATAATAGCAAATGAAACAACTGACAAAGAATTCATCTCCAAAATATACAAGCAGCTCATGTAGCTCAATAAGAGAGAAATAAACAACTCAATCAAAAAGTAGGCCAAAGAACTAAACAGACATTTCTCCAAAGAAGACATACAGATGGCTAATAAACACATGAAAAAATGCTCAACAGCATCACTGATTTTTAGAGAAATGCAAATCAAAACCATAGTGAGGTATCATCTCACACGGGTCAGAATGGCCACCATTAAAAAGTCTATAGACAATAAATGCTGGAGAGGGTGTGGAGATAAGGGAACCATCTTACACTGGTACAGCCACTAAGGAGAAGTGTGGGGATTCCTTACCCTGACTTTTGGTAGCAACTAAAGTCCCCCTGGAGGATGTCATGTGAAGTGCTTCTCCACAAGCCCCAACATGGCAGCTCAGAAGTACTGGCAGCCAGGGTCAGGATGCACCCCTCTATTAGCAAGTGAAACTGACTAAAAACAAGAGAAAAGAAGATGAGGGCATGGATGCTGAGGAAAGCCAGGTACTTGACCAAGGATATACAATGAAAGCGATCTTCAATTTGCGTAAGATTTAGGTCCCACAAAGCTGGCCTTGCTGATTAGTTCAAGATGATGAGATAGAAGGACATCAACTTAACTCTTGTTATGTAAACACAAAAATCACAATTATCTACTAGGTGCTCAGTCACCCAGTCATGTCCGACTCTTTAAGACCCCATGGACTATATCCCACTAGGCTTTTCTGTCCATGGGATTTTCTAGGCAAGATTACTGGGGTGGATTGCCATTTCCTTCTCCAGGGATCTGCTGAATAACCATTAACAAAACTGCTAAAACTTGTCAAAAAAGACACCCTAATTCCAGTTTTTTAAGGGATCTCCACACTGTTCTCCATAGTGACTGTACTAGTTTGCATTCCCAGCAACAGTGTAAGAGGGTTCCCTTTTCTCCACACCCTCTCCAGCATTTATTGCCTGTAGACTTTTGGATAGCAGCCATTCTGACTGGCGTGAAATGGTACTTCATTGTGGTTTTGATTTGCATTTCCTTGATAATGAGTGATGTTGAACATCTTTTCATGTGTTTGTATAAGAAAGCTGTGGTACATATACACAATGGAATATTACTCAGCCATTAAAAAGAATACATTTGAATCAGTTCTAATGAGGTGGATGCCTCTGGAGCCTACTATACAGAGTGAAGTAAGCCAGAAAGAAAAATATCAATACAGTATACTAACGCATATATATACAATTTAGAAAGATGGTAACTATAACCCTATATGCGAGACAGCAAAAGAGACACAGATATATAGTACAGTCTTTTGGACTCTGTGGGAGAGAGAGAGGGTGGGATGATTTGGGAGAATGGCATTGAAATATGTATAATATCATATGTGAAACAAATCACCAGTCTAGGTTTGATACATGACACAGGGTGCTCGGGGCTGGTGCACTGGGATGACCCAGAGGGATGGGATGGGGAGAGAGAGGGAGGGGTGTTCAGGGTGGGGAACACATGTACACCTGTGGCAGATTCATGTCAATGTATGGCAAAACCACTACAATATTTTAAAGTAATTAGCCTCCAATTAAAATAAATAAATTTATATATAAAAAAAGACACCCTAAATAGATAGCCAGTGGGAATTTGCCCTATGACTCAGGGAGCTCAAACTGGTGCTCTATAACAACACAGAGGGGTAGGATGGGGTGGGAGGGAGGATCAAGAGGGCAGGGACGACATATGTATACTATAGCTGATACATGTTGAGGTACGGCAGAAACCCAACACAATATTGTAAAGCAATTATCCTTAAATTAAAAATAAATAAATTTTTTTAAAGATACACTAAATCCAAAGACAAAGAAGAAGCCACCACAAGATATCAGGAGGGGTGGAACTGCAACAAAATCAGCTCCCATACACACCAGGTGTTGTGCTTAATTGCTCAGTCGTGTCCACTCTTTGTGACCCCAAGGACTGTAACCCGCCAGGCACTTCTGTCCATGGGGATTCTCTAGGCAAGAATACTGGAGTGGGCGCCCATGCCCTCCTCCAGGGGATCTTTCCAATCCAGGGATCAAACCCAGGTCTCCCACATTGCAGGTAGATTCTTTACGGTCTGAGCCACCAGGGAAGCCTACTTGCCAGGTGGGCAACCTGCCAACTGGAAAACAATTATACTACAGAAGTTCTGCCACAGTAGTGAAAATCCTGAGCCCCAAGGCAGGCATCCCAGCCTAGGGGTCTGGTAACAGGAGGAGGAGCCCCCAGAGAATGTAGCTATGAAGATGAGCAGATTGTGATCTCAGGAATTCCACAGGGCTGGATAGAAAAAGGACAGTCTTGGAGGTCACACAAAAGACTGTGGACTGTGTGCACACCAGCACACAGGCAAATAAAGCAGTGACCTCATAAGAGGCTGGACCAGACCTACTGCTAGTATTGGAGGGTCACCTGCAGAGGCAGGGGCAGCACAGCTCACAGCAGGGACAAAGACACTTAGAGCAGCAGCTCCAGCAGATACTCACTGGCATGAGGATGCCCAGAGGTTGCCATACAAAGAGGCCTGGAAAATATTGGGAACAAATGACAAATTGAGAAACTGAAAGAGACTTGATGTAGTAAGCATGCAGGCGGAAGGATGGTGGCTCAGAGTGGGCAGGTGATGTGCCTATAATCTAAGAGAGATGGAAGCCATTGAGGGGTACCTGTTGAGGTCCAAATATGGTGGGTGGATAGGAGTGACATAATTAAATCATGTCCAAAGCTAACTCAGCTTTCAGTGTGTCCAGCATTGAAGGGGAAAGAAAGGATATGGATGTAGTTAGCCTGGAGAATCCCAGGGATGGGGGAGCCCAGTGGGCTGCCATCCATGGGGTTGCACAGAGTCGGACACAACTGAAGCAACTTAGCAGCAGCAGCAGCAGGACTAATGTAGGCATGTGGGAAACCAAGGCAGTAACTTGGACCAGGCAGTGATGGACCTAAAAGGGAGGTGATAGAATCAAAAGAAAACTCAAGTGAAGTTGACCAGCCCAGTGAAGGACTGGATGAAGGCAGAATGAGGGAAAGGGAGGCACTAAGGAAGACTCCTGAGTTTCTTGCTGCATACCAGGAAAGATGAATAAGGTCCACTTGGTGACCTTATTCTATTATTAAACTTTCTGTGGAATTTACTAGATAATGGAGGGAAGAGAATGTGAGAAACGTAGGCAAATGAGACATTTTTCATGTTGGACAAACTACCATAGTTACCACTTGAGTAAGCAGCTGAGTCAGTTTTGGTCTAGAACTGCCTGCCCACTGTCACATTTTTCATATATGTTTCATACGTGTTCACTGATGCGTATGTGTTCCCTCCCAAGTTCTACATTGACAAGTCCCTGCAGAGATCCATTCTGCACTAAGAGCAGTCACACTTTCCTGATAAATTCCCAGCAGACAATTCCAGTCCATCAGTGTCAGCTGTCCCATGGCAAAAATAAACAGTGCTAGGGACTGGACGCAGAAGGTGGTGGGTTGGTGAGGCTGAGGGAGTTCAGGGTGCTGCCAGCCCAGGTGTGGGAGTGCCAGAGGATTGCTGCCCATCTGTGCATGTACATTGTGTGGGTCAAGTCTTGCCTGAGTCTCTTCTGCTTTCTCCAGGGATCCCTGGTCCTGACCAACCTGACTGCACTGCACAGGGACCCCGCAGAGTGGGCCACCCCTGACACGTTCAATCCAGAGCATTTTCTGGAAAATGGACAGTTTAAGAAGAGGGAATCCTTTCTGCCTTTCTCAATCGGTGAGTAGCGAGAAATAGGCGTGTGGGAACCCAGGACTCCTCTCTCTGCCCTTGCCTACTCTCCTCCTTGTGATGCTTTGCTTTAGGTGGAACATCTCCGGATAGCCCTGCCCAGCTTGACTCACTGTTGCTGTGGTTACACCTCAAGATTCCCTAGGCTGAGCATCCCCAGGACTCATGCTGTTACTTCCTAAGCTTGACTCTGGCTTGACTCTGACTTGACTTGATGGAGATTGACTTGGCTTGACTCTGATGGAGGTTTCAGGTTCACATTGTTCTGCCCCTACCAACACCGGGGACAGAAGCTTAGCCTCCTCCTGTTACCCACAAAGAAGCTTGGAACCTTACCGTCTGAGTAGAGTTTTAAGAGTTCCAAGATCTTTTTAGGGCCTCCCACTCACAAAAAGGTAAAGTGAATTACTATGAAAGGGATGGGGGAGGTGCCAGTAAAGGAGCGGCTTGTCTGTCATTATGGGCATTACAAGGGACTTGGTGCCATGGACTTAAGTAGATGAGATTCTACTCTTTAAGATCTTTCTGAAGAGGTCTTTTTAAATTTTGCCTTTTTAAATTCTAATAACTCTTTACAAATATAGTTACATCATTCACATGGTGCACAACCTGAAATGTATGAAAGAGAATTCAGGGAAACTCACGTTTCCAAGGCAGCCAGTTCCAAAAGTTCCAAAGGCTCCAAATGTTTTAACTCATAACTGAAATGAGTAACAAAATTCTTCGTATGTACCAGATAATGAGTTATGTATTTTTTTGAGATCGTTTCAAATAATTTCCCAAATCCTTAATTCTATAAATGTTTCCTGAGCACCTGTTATGTTTTAAGTATTTCAGTCCCAAGGATATGAAAAATGATTCAGTAGACAAAAATATCATGCAACTCTCATGAATCTTTTGTTCTCCTGTGACCTCCCAAGGTTCAAATTTGAATCACCACTTTGGGTATAAGGAAGGTAACTGAAGTTTAGCAGGGTCAGCTATGGAATATACACTCATAAAAGTCATGGAGGCAGTCCTAGAACTGAGTGTTACTCAGGTCTATCCAATACTAATGCCCGTGCCTCTTCCTAACAGTGTCTCCTAAAACAATAATTAAATGCTACACTGAGTTGACATTCTAAAATTCCTAGTAGTTTTCTTATCATTAAGTTAAATTAAATACATTAATTTTCTGTGACAGTATCATTTTGCTGATCATGCCACAAAGGCACAGAGAGGAAGGGTCTGGAATTTGACCCCATGCTTAGCTTAACTTAGGCATGATCCAGAGCCCAGGCTTTCCTGCTGCAGGACACTGTCCTGAGTGTATCTGAACTCATTTGATTAGATCTTCTGTGTCTTTCCTCTCCAGTTCTGTGCCACCTTTGCTCACATTGGGCAAGTCACTTTCTAATCTCAAAGCAGAAATGAGATGTAAGAAAACCTTCTAGTCTTCCTGTCTACAAGAGCTTCAGGTTTCCTATTATAGTACAAAGTTTTAGCTGTTTTAAGTGTTCTAATTATTCTCCTTAAGTTTTTGTTTTTGTTGTTGTTGTGAAAGTTGTAACACACCCTTCTAATTACAGATTTTATTTTCCAGGAAATTATTTTATTTAATATGTACAGCAATCCAGTTATTAACAGTTTGAAGGAAAGAAATCAGTATTTCTTTTCCCAATGTAAAGAAATTAGAATTTAGAGAAAGCTGGTTTCTTGTCCAAGGTCATGTACCCAAGGAATTGGCAGAAAACAGCCTAAGACTCATTTTTTTTTAATTTTTTTTGTAAAGTAGAGTTGATTTACAATATTGTGTTAACTTTCAGTAGTAGAGCAAAGCGATTCAATTATACATAAATATTTATAAATATACATATGTGTGTGTATATATACATGTATGTTATACACACACACACACACCTTTTTTGTTGTTGTTTTAGTTTTTTTTCCCTTACAAGTTACTACAAAATGTTGGTTTACTTCCTTAAGCTATACAGTAGGTCCTCACTGGTTATGTATGAAGTTGTAATCTAGTGTGCTCCCTAACACAATTACAATGTAACACATTTACAAAAAGGGTTTTGTCTGGATTATGGAATTACAAACATCTTTTATATCGTTACACTTCTCAGACATTTGTTTTTTCATTTTTGCAGTGAATATGTATTAATTAATGAGAAAGTAAATTATTAAAACACCCACAAGAGAGATAATGGAGACCCGAATAGGGTGTTGTAGCCCAAGTGGGGAGGAGGGCATCATGCAGGAAGGGACTGGGGGAGCCTGGAAGAGATGATGAGAGGTGGGCTGAGATGGGGTCGGCCCTGCACAGGCATCCCTGGCAGGGAGATTCCCAGTCCCAATGGAGGGAAACGCGACATATCAAGAAGCTGCCTCATACTTGAGAAGGCTTGATCTGATGTTCACTTTCTTATACATCTCAACAGTTTTTTTTAATATAATGATTGAAAAATATTAAAACAGAATTTTGCTTTTTGCCTGCTTTTGCCATCATCATTTCCAAATGGATTTTTTATAGACTTTAGGCTAGATGCCATTTGTAGGTCAACCCAGCTCCTCTATTGTTCTGTCCACAGCCTGCACGTACACCCTGTACCTTACCATCCTGACCCCTGAAAGTACTGAGCTGTGCGATTGTAGATTCACTTAACTGGGCTTAGGTTTACAAGGTGGTTGCCATGAAATAAGTCAGCTACATAAAGGCCAGGGCCTTTCAGGCTGTCACTTTGCTCAGGTTTTTTAAGACGTGGTACAGGATTTCAGTCCTTGCGAGACACAGTCACCACCTGAGCAGGTAACTCATGTCATATTTTTGTCTTTCAGGAAAGCGGATGTGCCTTGGAGAACAATTGGCCAGGACTGAGTTGTTTATTTTCTTTACTTCACTTCTGCAAAAATTTACCTTCAGGCCTCCAGAGAATGAGAAGCTGAGCCTAAAGTCGAGAGCAGGCCTGACTAGCTCCCCAGTCAGCTACCGCCTCTGTGCTATTCCTCGGGCCTGAAACTGTCAAAAGGAGGAGGGGAAGGAGAGCAAGAACAGTGGGCCTGTTCCCCCCAAGACAGAGCACATGCTCAGAAGTGAGGGAGCAGCATTCAGTGCCTCTAGGTCAGTTCACAGGAACTGGACTCGGAGGAAACTGGATCCAAACCCAGCTTTACGGTCTCCAGTGGGGCCTTGGGCAAATCAGTTATGTTGTGAGTGACTTCATTTTCATCTGGGAAAGATAAGGTGGACAATGATTTCTTCTCTAAAGGAAAAACTAATGCAAAGATCAGAGGAAATAAAGGGCTTTAAATTGCTTGGAAACCATAAAGCACATCATAAAATTCAGTTGTGATCTGCCTCCTTCTGTGTCCTTCCTTAGATGAGGACTTGCTTCTGGCCTGTTGAGATGGCCTGGGTCAAAGTGGTGCCAAATGGTGGATAAGAGTTAGAAGTTGGGCCCTGGGGCAGTCACAGAGGTCAACCAGAAAGGCCCTCACACTTGCTAGCATTGGGCAAGCTTATCCTGCTTCTGCCTCAGACTGGCACCTGGGAAGTCAACAGGGCAGGTAGATTCCTGATTGATAAGCACAGTTCTATGGAAAAGCAGTTTCTCTGGTTTACCTAAGAAAACACTATCTTGGCCTTGGACACCAGAGCCAAATAGAATGTCATGAAATTTAAACAAACATGGAAAGCAAGTTCAGTTCAGTCGCTTAGTCGTGTCTGACTCTTTGTGACCCCATGAATCGCAGCACGCCAGGCCTCCCTGTCCATCACCAACTCCCGGAATTCACCCAAACTCATGTCCATTGAGTCCGTGATGCCATCCAGCCATCCCATCCCCTTTTCCTCCTGCCCCTAATCCCTCCCAGCATCAGGGTCTTTTCCAATGAGTCAACTCTTTGCATGAGGTGGCCAAAGTACTGGAGTTTCAGCCTAGCATTAGTCCTTCCAATGAACACCCAGGACTGATCTCCTTTAGGATGGACTGGTTGGATCTGCTTGCAGTCTGAGGGACTCTCAAAAGTCTTCTCCAACACCACAGTTCAAAAGCATCAATTCTTCGGCACTCAGCTTTTTTCACAGTCCAACTCTCACATCCATACATGACCAATGGAAAAACCATAGCCTTGACTAGACGGACCGTTGTTGGCAAAGCAGTGTCTCTGCTTTTGAATATGCTATCTAGGTTGGTTCAGTTCAGTTCAGTCACTCAGTCATGTCCGACTCTTTGCAACTCTATGAATCGCAGCACACCAGGCCTCCCTGTCCATCACCAACTCCCGGAGTTCACTCAAACTCACGTCCATTGAGTCGGTGATGCCATGCAGCCATCTCATCCTCTGTCGTCCCCTTCTTCTAGGCTGGTTAGGGAGAAGTAAATGTGGAAATACTTTCTGACTCTTTAAGGTGCCTTCTTATCTTAAAACCTCCCTCATGCATTATTTACCAACACATTTATTGTTGTTAAGAACATGGTGGTTGTGATAGATATTTTCTTAACATATGATTGTCTTCTTTGGAGAAATGTCTATTTAGTTCTTTGGCCTGAGTAATTAGCCTCCAATTAAAATTAAAAAAAAAATTGTCACTGTGATTGACATGTATCCCCAGCCTAAACACAGCTGATGAGCATTAACAGAGTATAGTATAAAAGGAGACAGAAATGCAGGAATCCTGCTCAGCTCCCCTGTGTGGGCACTAAGAGAAAATGCCATCAACTTGAAGGCCAGGTTCCACTGAGAGCCCATGGGATTTGGATGTCAACCCACATGCAGACAAGCAATGAAACCTGGTAAACTGCATTAAACCTTATAGAAGGTCTTTTTTCCTAAGGCTGTTAGAATTAAGGAATTTAAATAGCTCAGAGCAAAAAGGGCCATGAAGACATGGGGCTCTTAAATCCTGTTGCTGGGATTCAGAGAAAAGCTAAATCAGTGAGCACCATTAGAAAGGGAAATAGAAATAGGGAGGGAGGGATAGAGAGAGTCTGGCTGGATCTATCCTAAGTCTGTCAAAGCCAATTGGAAGTCGAAGAGAAATCGCTGTGTTTCCTAAAGTGCATGGGGAGGGTTTGAGCTAGACTAGAACTCACTTCATGGAAAAGAGACAGGGAAAAAGTGGAAACAATAGCAGACTTTATTTTCTTGGGCTCCAAGATCACTGCAGATGGTGACTGCAGCCATGAAATTAAAAGACCCCTGCTCCTTCGAAGAAAAGCTATGACAAACCTCAGTTCAGTTCAGTTCAGTTCAGTCGCTCGGTCGTGTCCGCCTCTTTGTGACCCCATGAATCGCAGCACGCCAGGCCTCCTTGTCCATCACCAACTCCCGGAGTTCACTCAGACTCACGTCCATCAAGTCAACCTAGACAGCATTAAAAAGCAAAGACATCATTTTGCCAATAAAGATCTGTATATTCAAAGCTATGATTTTCCACGAGTCATGTACAGATGTCAAAGTTGAACCATAAAGAAGGTTGAGCACTGAAGAATTGATTCTTTCAAATTGTGGTGCTGGAGAAGACTCTTGAGAGTCCCTTGGACAGCAAGGAAATCAAACTAGTCAATCCTAAAGGAAATCAACCCTGAATATTCATCGGAAGGACTGATGCTGAAGCTGAAGCTCTAATACTTTGGCCACGTGATGCAAAGAGCTGACTCGTTAGAAAATACGCTGATTCTGGGAAAGGTTGAGGGAAAGGAGGAGAAGGGGGCAACAGAGGATGAGATGGCTGGATGGCATCACTGACTCGATGGACATGAGTTTGAGCCAGCTCCAGAGTTGGTGATGGACAGGGAGGCTTGGCGTGCTGCAGTCCATGGGGTCACAAAGAGCTGGACATGCCTGAGTGACTGAACAACAGCAGCAGGACACTGAGAGCCCCAGCTGCATCACCCAAATGCTCTTTCCTTGTAACCTCTTGGAAAGCTGCCTCTCTGGAAGGCACTGCAAATTATATTTCTAGAAGAAAAGGAGTCAAACCAGACCTCGAACACCCAAACATCTGAGAGCTTGTCTTCCGCTCCTTATTCCCCCAGTCAGTTCATCCTCTTTGGAGACTAAGAATTAACCAAAATACTTTTCATTATGTGTTCAGTCTCCTAAATTATAAAACATAGGGCTTTTTATAGTCACCTCTGAGGTCCATTCCTACTCTGTTGTGCATTTCCATGACTCTATAAGGGTGGGCGTTTACCTACTCCCATGGGATCAATGGAAAACCCCTGGACACTCATCTGACCTGATAGATGCAATGGGGCCCAGACCCAAGTAGCATGTGACCACAATTAACCAGATACTTGGGGACACAGGACTGAGGGTAGTTGAATTTTCTGCCCTTTTCTTTTCTCAAAAGCTCATTGAGAGACTGTAAAATATAAATTCTCGATTTGTAAAAGCATTGCAAAATAATTTTTGTTTTTTGTCCTTTTATAACTCTCTTATTCCTCATCTATTTTGGAAGCTCCATGTTCCCTCTCCCTCTTCCTTTGTGTCAGCATCTGACACATAGCATGCCAGCATAAGACATGTTCTGTGACATCATGGATGAGGCACTGATTTTCCTGAAAAGCACCTAGGTTGTGAATATTCCTTTCACCCCTGCCTCGCATGGGTCTCAAACAGACCCACTGTAGATATGTAAACCCCGAAGAAATTAAAGAGTTGGAGGAAGACATACCATCCTGAAAATTGAAAGTTGAAAGTGTTAATCTCTCAGTCATGTATGACTCTTTGTGACCCTATGGACTGCAGCGCACCAAATTCCTCTGTCTATGGGATTCTCCAGGCAAGAATACTGGAGTGGGTTGCCATGCCCTCTGCAGATAGACCATCCTAACACCAATCAAAAGAAAAGCGAAGTAGCTGTACTAAGTGCTGATATCAGAGCAAGGAAAATTATCATAAACTTTAAAAGGGAAGTGAATAACAAAAGGATCAGTTCCCGTGAAGACACAGCAATTCTATAATGTGCATGCACCTGTAAACTGATGGAACTGCAAGGCAAAATAGATGAATTTCTTATTATAGTTAGAGGCTTGAATATCCCTCTACCATCAGTGGACAGAACCAAGAGTCAGAAAATCAGTAAAAAGCAAATTTGAACCATGCAATATTACCAATTACTTGGATTCAATTGATATTTATAGAATTCATAATCTAACTAGAGCAGCACACATATTCTTCTCAAACTCATGTTGAACATTCAGCAAATAGGCCACATTCTAAGTACAAAATGCACTTCATTAAATATAATATGGAAATCACACAAATTATGCATTCATAACAAAAAGGAGTTAACTAGAGACCAATAAAAGAATAGTACATGAAAAACTTAGAACTATTTGAATATTGAACAACACACATAAATAAACATGGATCAAAGAAGAAATCTCCAAAAAATATCTTTGAACAAAGAAAATATAAAGTATCAAAATGTGTAGATGCAGTGAAATCAGTGCACTGAGGAAAATTTATACCATTGAATAAAGAAAGGTTTAAAATAATCTATGCTTCCACCTCATGGTTCTAGAAAAGGAAAGGAAAATTAAATCCAAAGAAAGCATAAGAAAATAAATAATAAAAATGAAAGCATCAGTGAATGAAATTGAAGATAGGAAAATAGAGAAAATGAACAAAAGCAAAAGTTTAAAAAAATTTTATTTTTTAAATTGGCAAACATCTAGCCAAGTTAACTAATCAAAAGAGAGAGATGGTTTAAGTTACTACTGTAAATGAACATGCAACATCACTACTCATCTCATGGACATTGTAAGAAAGGAAATTATGAACAGTTCTCTGCCCATAAATTTGATAAATGGGCCAATTAACTGAAACACAGTCTAGAAAATCTCACAAGGAAAAATAGATATCTCAATAGGTCTGTATCCATTGAAGAAATAAAATAAATAATTAATAAACTTTGAAAAGTGAAAGCACCAGATCCAGAAGCTTCCAAATATCTATTCTACTAAACTTTAAGAAGAAAATTATAGCAAGTTGCTACAATCTCTTCCAGAAAATCAAAGCATAGAAAATACTTCATAATTCAGCCATTGAGACTAGCAATAAAAACAAACGAACAAAAAAACAAAGACATCAGAAAAAAGGAAAAAATCAATCTCTCTCTGATATAAGTGCAAAAATCTTCAAACAAGTATTAGTAAATCCAATCCAGAGATTACACAGTTATACAGCATGATCAAGTGGAATTTTTTTCTATGATGCAAAATGGGTTTGAAATTCAGTTAATGAAGCTCCATCGCATCAACAGGCTAAAGAAGAATATTCATATGATTTCATCAATAGAGGCAGAAGGAGCATTTGACAAACTCCAACATGCACTAATAATAAAAACTCTTAGCAAATGAAGAATAGAGAAGGACTTCCTCAACTTGATAAAAAAATATCTCCAGAGAACTCATGGCTAACTAACATCATAGTCAATGGCAAGAAGCTACACGCTTTCATCAAAAGATCTGTAAAAAGATATGGGTATCCATCTTATTCAAGATTGTACTAGAAGTCCTAGCTAATGCAATATGACAATAAAATGAGACAAAAGATACACACACACACACACACACACACACACACACACACTACCAAGAAAGAAACAAAATGTCTATTAGAGAATCACAAGAAATTAACAAAATGCCTTCTGGAACTAGTAAGCAATAGTAGCAATGTAGTAGGATAAAACATTGGATCATACTACAAAGTATTAAGTAAAAAAAGATTAACACAGAAATTTTAATTTCTTTAAATACAAGCAAAGAACAATAGAAATTTGAAATTAAAAACTTGGTATGGTATGCAAGCTAAATATGGGAACTTTCTTTACTTATCGCTCATTTTATGTAAATTTATAATACAAAGTTGACGATCTGTTCCCAAAGGTTTTATGGAAAGGCAAAGGATCCAGAATAATAAACACAGAATTGAAGGAGAAGAGCAAATTTGGAGGGCTGACACCAGCAGGCTTCAAGACTTACTATAAAGCTGCATATTAGGATGTGTGGTATTGGTGGAGAATAGACACATAGACCAGTAGAACAGAAGACACATAGACCAGTAGAACAGAATAAAACCCCCAGAAATAGATTCAGAAAAACACAGTCCTTTGACAAAGGAGCAAATGCAATTCAATGGAGAAAAAGTAATATCTTCTGAAAGTGTTGCTGGAATAACTGGATATCCCTATGGAGAAAATGAACCTGGACACAGATCTTACACTTCTCACAAAAGTTGACTCAAAATGGATCACAGATGTAAATGTAAAACTCAAAACTATTAAACTTCTAGGAGTTAACAAGGACGCTATCTAGATGACCTTGAGAGTTTCTCAATGATTTTCCATACACCAAATGCATGATTTATGAAACAAAAAAATAAGCTGGACTTCATTAAAATTTTCAAAATTAACACTTATTTGAAAGTGGACTTTGAAAATTAGCCATATTTATTTCAGATAGTAGCTGTTCAGGTAACTGTGGAGGAGAACTTCTATTGGACTGTATCCACAGGAGACTGATTAGGATGAATAAGATTCCCAAATTCACCAAAAGCCTAGTAGATATCAGATATCTCAGAACTTTTGCCTTAATCTGATTTAATTCTTACAACTCTCAGTATGAAGTGAAAATATTATTCTCATTATACAGATGACCCAAAAGTGTGAAGTGTTTTGTCAAAGCTCACCAAGGCAGAATGAATGGCACAGCCAAAATAAGAACCTATGTTTTTTTAGTCAAACATCTTTGCCAATTATATTCAAATATGACTTATAAAAAATTAGCTATAACAGTGATAGTTATGAAATAAGTTACCAGTGAGTGCTCAACATTACTTATCATTAGGAAAATGACAATGACAATGAGCNTATCATTAGGAAAATGAAAATGACAATGAGCTATCCCCTCAAACTTGTCAGAATAGCTATTATCAAAAGATATCAAGTGTTAATAAGTACTGGACAAACCCTTGTACACTGTCGATGAGTAAGTAAATTGGCACAACCATTATGAAAAACATTATAAAGATTACTCAAAAAGTTAAAATAGATCAACCTTATGATCCAGTAATCCTACTTCTAGGTAAATATCTAAAGAAAGAGAATTAGTTTAATGAAGAGACATCTGTACTACTATGTCCACTGTAGTATTATTCACAAGGGCCAAGACATGGAAACATCATAAGCCTCTTTCAAGGATTGAGTGAATATACAAAATATGAAGAATACATATAAACAAATATATATGTATATGAAGTGAATTGAATGTTACTCAGTCATGTCCAACTCGTTGCAACCCCATGGACCATACACTCCATGAAATCCTCCAGGCCAGAATACTGGAGTGGGTAGCTATTCCCTTCTCCAGGGGATTTTCCCAACCCAGGGATAGAACCCAGGTCTCCCCAATGCAGGAAGATTCTTTACCATCTGAGCCACCAGGAAAGCCCATATATTTATATATATAGTCACTTTACACAAACATACCAATAAGGGTAACTTCAGAGATGACCTATGTTAATATAGCTTGATTGCGGTGATCTCTCATTTTATGTACTTAACATATAAAAACATCAAGTTATACTTCTTCAGGTCAGTTCAGTTGCTCAGTAATGTCCGACTCTTTGTGACCGCATTAACCTCAGCACAGCAGGCTTCCCTGTCCATCACCAACTTCAGGAGTTTACTCAAACTCACATCCATTGAGTCAGTGATGCCATCCAACCATCTCATCCTCTGTCATCCCCTTTTCCTTCCACCTTCATCTTTCCAGGCATCAGGGTGTTTTCAAATGAGTCAGCTCTTTGTATTAGGTGGCCAAAGTATTAGAGTTTCAGCTTCAACATCAGTCCTTCCAATGAATATTCAAGACTGATTTCCTTTAGGATGGACTAGTTGGATCTCCTTGCAGTCCAAGGGACTCTCAAGTGCATCAATTCTAAAGCAACACCATAGTTCTAAAGCATCAATTCTTTGGCGCTCAGCTTTCTTTATAGTCCAACTCTCACATCCATACATGACTACTGGAAAAACCATAGCCTTGACTAGACAGACCTTTGTTGGCAAAGTGATGTCTCTGCTTTTTAATATGCTGTCTAGGTGAGGTGAAGGTGAGTCACTCAGTCGTGTCCGACTCTTTGCAACCCCACAGACTGTAGCCTACCAGGCTCTTCCATCCATGGGATTTTCCAGGCAAGAATACTGGAGTGGGTTGCCATGTCCTTCTCCAGAGGATCTTCCTGACCCAGGGATAGAACCCAGGTCTCCTGCATTGTAGACAGATGCTTTATCGTTTGAGCCACCAGGGAATAATATGCTGTCTAGGTTGGCTCAGATAATCCTGATGATGTGATCACTCACCTAGAGCCAGACATCCTGGAATATGAAGGCAAGTGGGCCTTAAGAAGCATCACAATGAACAAAGCTAGTAGAGTTGATGGAATTCCAGTTGAGCTATTTCAAATCCTGAAAGATAATGCTGTGAAAGTGCTGCACTCAATATGCCAGCAAATTTGGAAAACTCAGCAGTGGCCACAGGACTGGAAAAGGTCAGTTTTCATTCCAATCCCAAAGAAAGGCAATGCCAAAGAATGCTCAAACCACTGCACAATTTCACTCATCTCACACGCTAGTAAAGTAAGGATCAATATTCTCCAAGCCAAGCTTCAGCAATATGTGAACCATGAACTTCCTGATGTTCAAGCTGGTTTTAGAACAGGCAGAAGAACCAGAGACCAAATTTCCAACATCTGCTGGATCATTGAAAAAGCAAGAGAGTTCCAGAAAAACATCTATTTCTGCTTTGTTGACTATGTCAAAGCCTTTGACTATGTGGATCACAATAAACTGTGGAAAATTCTGAAAGAAATGGGAATACCAGACCACCTGACCTGCCTCTTGAGAAACCTATATGCAGGTCAGGAAGCAACAGTTAGAACTGGACATGGAACAAAAGACTGGTTCCAAATAGGAAAAGGAGTACCTCAAGGCTGTATATTGTCACCCTGCTTTTTAAACTTATATGCAGAGTACATCATGAGATGCTGGACTGGGAGAAGCACAAGCTGGAATCAAGATCACCGGGAGAAATATCAATAACCTCAGATATGCAGATGATACCACCCTCATGGCAGAAAGTGAAGAGAAACTGCAAAGCCTCTTGATGAAAGTGAAAAGGAGAGTGAAAAAGGTGGCTTAAAGCTCAACATTCAGAAAATGAAGATCATGGCATCTGGTCCCATCACTTCATGGGAAATAGATGGGGAAACAGTGGAAACAGTGTCAGACTTTAATTTTGCAGGCTCCCAAATCACTGCAGATGGTGATTGCAGCCACGAAACCAAAATACACTTACTCCTTGGAAGGAGGGTTATGACCAACCTAGACAGCATATTCAAAAGCAGAGACATTATTTTGCCGACTAAGGTCTGTCTATTCAAGGCTATGGTTTTTCCAGTGGTCATGTATGGATGAGAGAGTTGGACTATAAAGAAAGCTGAGTGCCGAAGAATTGATGCTTTTGAACTGTGGTGTGGAGAAGACTCTTGAGAGTCCCTTGGACAACAAGGAGTCAAACCAGTCCATCCTAAAGGAAATCAGTCTTGAATATTCACTGGAAGCACTGATGCTACAGCTGAAGCACCAATACTTTGGCCACCAGATGTGAAGAACTGATGACCCTGATGTTGGGAAAGACTGAGGGCAGGAGGAGAAGGGGACGGCAGAGGATGAGATGGTTGGATGGCATCACCGACTCAATGGATGTGAGTCTGGGTGGACTCCAGGAGTTTGTAATGGACAGGGAGCCTGGCATGCGGCAGCGCATGGGGCTGCAAAGATTTGGACACGACTAGGGAACTAAACTGAACTGAACTGATGGGAGGGGCCATGCTTAGTAAATCTTTAATCCAATTTTCTGTTAAAGGATGAGGCTGTTTTCCCTCCTTCTCTGTGTACAGATGATACTGTATTAATACGTGAAGTGATGAAGTGAAGTCGCTGTCATGTCCAACTCTTTGCAACCCCATGGACTGTAGCCTACCAGGCTTCTCCGTCCATGGGATTCTCCAGGCAAGAGTACTGGAGTGGGTTACCATTTCCTTCTCCAGGGGATCTTCCCAACCCAGGGATCAAACCTGGGTCTCCCAGATTGGAGGCAGACGCTTTAACCTCTGAGCCACCAGGGAAGCCCTTATATTTATATGTAGGAAACACTAAAGATACCACATACACAAACCTGTCAGAAATAACAAATTAACTCAGCAAATTTGCAGGATCCAAAACCTACAAAACTCAGTTGTGTTTCTGTGCATTAATAAAAAGCCATCTGAAACAGGTCTAGTTTTTTTCTTTAACGGGATCTAACAGACAGTCTTTTAATTAGTATGTTTAGAATATTAATGTTTAGTGTGTTTAGTGATACAGACTATTATCTACCATATTCATTGCTGTTTTCTGTTCATTGCTTCTGATTTTTGTTTCTTTTTGTTTTTCACTCTTTTTTTCTCTCCTTTTAACTGAGTATTTTGTATGATTCCATTTTCTCTTTGTCATGGCATGTCAATTATATTTTGTTTTTAAAATTTCAGTGGTGGCTCTACAGTTCACAGTATATTTCCAACTGATTCAAATCCACTTTCAGCTAGAACTAGTCTACTTGACTGGTAGTGCAAGTACCTTATAGTAGAATTTTCCTAATTAATTCTATCCCTTCCAACATTTTATCTTTCGTATCATCTTTGCATTTGCTGAAATCACCAAGTATATTGTTGCTATTTTTATTTTGAACAAACTTTTATCAGCTCAATTAAGTAAAAGCAAATAATATTTAATACTTTAATTTTTTTCTTTAATGTCCTTTATTTAGGTCTGTGTTTGTATTCTATATATCTTTCCTTCTTTCTGAAGAACTTAAAATAATCATTTCTTGTGAGGCAGGTCTGCTAACAACAAATTCCCTCAGACTTTGAGAAGATATTTATTTTTCCTTAACTCCTAGATGGAACAAAAAATGCATACACATAATTTTTTTTACTGAAGCAATTTATATAAAGCGAAGAGTTCAGTCTCTTGTTATAAAGTAGTTCACAAAAAAATGTCAGCTGCTGCTGTTTTTCTGATGTTTCACCAGGCCGGGTTCCATCCTTTGGTGAGAAGGTGATTGAAAATTGAGAAGCTCAAGTATCTGTGGAGTTCTCTGAGATACAATGAAACTGTAAACCTTAGCGCCCCCTTGGTCTCAGAGAATGACAGACTCTCTAGATAGAGCAACAAACCAATGGAAAAGAAACCAACACATGAGAAATGGAATATTTCCTGCCATATCAGTAAACAAAGGCTGTCAGAGAGTCATCACTGATTGCAGTCACCAGACATGGTAAGCTGATTAAGCTCGAGGGAACTCAGGAAGAAAAGAATACCTGCCACCTAGCAGCCATCAGACTGCAGCCACTCTCTGTGTTGAGCCCGGAGGAAACTCAGGATGTGAAGACACAGGATACTGGCCCCAGAGAGGTGAGGTGCCTATCAAAGGAATGATTTCAGTGAGCCCAGACTCTTACATCTTTCCATATGTAGAAAAGTGCTAAATTTCTTAACTTGAGATATCCAGATTTCCTTTAATTAACAAAAACCTTTTGCCTTTCAGGCTACCTGATCTTTGTTGCAAAACTTCTAAATAACCTGGCTCCCATCTTCACCTCCTCTGAGCAGTTCTCTCACTGTTACTTGAGATGCTGCCTTCTGGACTTAAAGTCCTAAAGTGAAAGTGAAGTCGCTCAGTCTTGTCTGACCCTTTTGCGACCCCATGGACTCCTAGCTGGCTCCTCCATCCATCCAAGGGGTTTTCCAGGCAAGAGTACTGGAGTGGGTTGCCATTTCCTTCTCCAGGGGATCTTCCAGCCCAGGAATCAAACCTGGGTCTCCCACATTGTAGGCAGACGCTTTTACCATCTGAGCCACTACTGCTTACTGCTACTGCTACTGCTAAGTCGCTTCAGTCGTGTCCGACTCTGTGCGACCCCAGAGACGGCAGCCCACTAGGCTCCTCCATCCTGGGATTCGCCAGGCAAGAACACTGGAGTGGGTTGCCATTTCCTTCTCCAATGCATGAAAGTGAAAAATGAAAGTGAAGTTGCTCAGTCGTGTCCGACTCCTAGCTACCCCATGGACTGCAGCCCACCAGGCTCCTCTGTCCATGGGATTTTCCAGGCAAGAGTACTGGAGTGGGGTGCCATTGCCTTCTAGGGAAGTCCTAAAAATCCCCACCAAATAAAACATAACTTTAAATATTTAGGTGGTGAATATTCTTTAAGTTGATGAAACAAAAACTTCCAGCCTGCCCTTTTTCTGATATCTAAGCATGTTCCCCAGGGAATCCCATGCTTGACATTTAGTGGATAGCAGGCAGGCTGGGCTACAGCCCAGAAAGGGAAAGGATCTATTAGGGACCAGTTGTGGGGAGGGGAGGAGGAGGAGGGGCTACTCCATCTACAATCCACTCTAGCACTAAAGTATTCATTTTAAAATGTTCCTCTGCCTAGGTTTTCTTAGTGCTTCCTGCTGCTTCCCAGAGTTCATATTCCTTAGGGAGCCACATGGATCCCTTCTTGTAGCCTCTTTCCACGTTATAGTCTTCTTACCTCAGCATTCCCTAACTGTGGCCACTCTGAATTCCTTAAAATTCCCTTCAACACCCAACACTGTCAAGAATCATCAGCTACTTCCCTGACTCTCAGCACAGGTATCTTCCTGGCAAACAGCACTGTGGTAGGTGGTTGTGATGATTAAATAAAAGGAATGTTCAATGCTAACATAGCTTATTGTTGGTACTCAGCAAAGAATAGTTATAGATCGATAGAAATGCCTGGAGCACTTTCAACACAAGCCTGTTTTACAAACTCAAGTTCAGAAGGAGATGGCTTCATCACTTTCTAGGAGAAACACCCAACTGGTAGCACTAAGTGACAGGATTAGTATATAGAATTCTAAAGCTAAGATCCTAAACCTGTATACCCTTCTTTGAGAAATATGTTGTTTAATTTCCAAGTATTAGAAGCTTTTCTTGTTTTCTTTACCTGTTAATGATTTACAGTTGGAGATCATTAGGGTCAGAGGACATTTAACTATATCATTTCAACTTTGAACAAATATATAAAGGTTGGTTTTATGACCCAAGATAGAGTCCATGCATACTTGAAAAAATCTGTCTTCTGCTGTTGCTGTGTGGAGCATTCTGTACTATATGTCAGTTAGACTGAAAAGATAAGTGTGTTGTTTAGTGCTCCCATACCCTTGTTGACTTCTTATCTACTAATTCTATCAATTACTAGGAGAGGTGTGTTGAAGTTTCTAACTATAATTAGAGGCTTATCTCTGTACCTAGTCAGTTTTGGCAGTTTTATTTTATGTATTTGGCAGCTCTTTTATTTGGCACATGCACATTAAAATTGTTACATTATCTTGGTGAACTGGCTCTTTAATTATTACATAATGTCCTTCCTTATCAGAGAAGGCAATGGCACCCCACTCCAGTACTCTTGCCTGGAGAATCCCATGAACGGAGGAGCCTGGTAGGCTACAGTCCATGGGGTCGCTAAGAGTCGGACACGACTGAGCGACTTCACTTTCACTTTTCCCTTTCATGCACTGGAGAAGGAAACAGCAGCCCACTCCAGTGTTCTTGCCTGGAGAATCGCAGGGATGGGGGAGCCTGGTGGGCTGCCGTCTGTGGGGTTGCACAGAGTCGGACACGACTGACGCAACTTAGCAGCAGCAGCAGTTCTTCTTTATCCCTGATGATTTTCTTTGCCTGAAGTTTATCCAATATAATTTAGCCACAGCAGCTCTCTTTTGACTAGTATTTGCATAGCATATGCTTCTCCATTCTTTCACTTTTAACCTACTTATACGGTTATATTTTAAATGTGTTTTTATATGTAACATATAGGTGGGTCATTTTTTTATTCGACCACTCTCTCTTTTAATTCATAAATCTAGATCATTTATATTTAGCACAATTCCTGGGGTCTGAACAAATACGTCTGCCATTATACTATTTACTTTCTATTTCACTTTTTTTATTCCTCTATTTCTCCTTTCTGGTCTTCCTATGGGTTACTTGAACACTCTGTAAGAATTCCATTCTAATTTATCTGTAATATTTTTGAGTATGTCTCTTTGTACTGTGCTTTAAGCACTTCCTATAAAGTTGTACACATAGTGAATGGTGTGGGTAATATTGGAACCAAAGGCTGTATTCCAGTGTAATAATAGAGTCTCCCAAATTATGGAAGTTAAAAAAAATAACTGTCTCAATTTCCATCCACCAAAGGTAACAAAACCTTCCAGAATTTGGGTAGGAGGATGCTAATGATACTTCAGTAATAAGCCTGTGCCTCCTGAAAGGAAGCAAAAGGGAAAGTCATTTCTCCTGGGGAGGGACCTCCTCCTTGTTCTCTTTAGGATGAAGCCCCCTTTGTTGTGGCAACTAAGAACCATCTGAATAAGCCAATAATCACCGTGCTTTCTAGCATAAGGGCAATGCTGATTCAAGTTTGCATGAAGAAAACCTCCTCTACAACACCCTGGACCTCTTCTTTTCTGGAACAGAGACAACTTCAACCACCCTGCGCTAGGGGCTTCTCTATATGGCCCTGAACCCCAAAATCCAAGGTCAGTGCATTAATGGGTAGACCTGGCCCAGGTCAGTATGCTTCCATAAATCAGTTCATATAAATCTCAATATTCCTAAAGGGAAATTGGATTCACCATCACTAATAATGAGAGGAAACTGAGGCTCAAAGAGCTTTAGGATCTCACAGCAGACATGTTGTGGAGCAAGATTTTGCCACCAGATTTGTCTCACACCAGGGCCCACTTCCCACTCACATACCTCCCTGAGGAGCTAGTCTGGAGAGCCTACTATAGCTTTAGCCATTATGATCCTGGTTATTCCATTCTTTAGTTTGACTAGCCTGCATGAAAGTTATGGGAAAATAGAAAATAGAAGCTCCTCTGCTTTTTTCAGAAAAAGTCCAAGCTGAGATTGACAGCATGCTTGGCCAATCACAACAGCCAAAACTCAGCCGCTCCAGACTCCATGCCCTACACCAGTACTGTCGTCCAAGAGGTGCTGAGAATGGAAAACATCGTCCCCATGAACGTGCCCTAGGAGGTGGCACTGAACACCACTTTGGCTAACAGCCAAAGTCTTCAAGCTCCTGTTGTAAATAGTAGGAATCTTAACTAGAAAAGTCACGTAAATTTTTTGTCTTAGGGAAACGTTTAAATGGAAGGAGAGATGTATTACTGTTGATGTGATACCAGATTTTTTTCTTCATTTGGTGTCCTTGGAAAATTAGTGCAAATAAGTGTTAGCAGGTGTTGTGGTGAAGAAGGCGGATTCCTAGGTCAATCATGTTCAGGCAAAGACTGGCTTTTCTTTGCTGCGGAATTTCCCAGTGTTTTTACTGTGTGGTGTGCCTTGTCAGAGCTTCCCTGGTGGTGCTCGTGCTAAAGTGGTGCTAGGTGGTGCTAGACGGCTTTGCTGGTCTCCTGCAAAGCAGGAGACCCAGGTTCCATCTCTGGATTGGGAAGATCCCCTGGAGGAGGGCACAGCAACCCACTCCAGCATTCTTGCCTGGGAAATCCCATGAAGAGAGGAGCCTGGTGGGCTACAGTCCTTAGAATTGCAAAACGTTAGACATGACAAGCAACTTAGCATGCACACTTGCAAGCACACGCATTGTTAATACTTGTTGAGATACAGCAGGCAACAATTCTCAGTCAGCCTTTGCCATGACGTCCTTTTCTTTGCCTTGGGAGGACTTCTCACAGGGACCTGCCACACTTACTTTGGAAAATTCTCCTTCACAATCCTGGGACTATGGAATGTTGAAATATGAATACATATTTGAGATCACCTGAACCAACATTACATTAAACTGGTGTTTCCAACATAATATCTCCAAAGGTATTTCTCCAGCTTTAACTTAGAGCCCCTTAATGAGATTACCTCACAAAGGGAAAGAATCCAAGCTTATGCAGCATTAAGTATTAAAAACAGAAAAGAATTGTTAAGCAATGATTATGTGCCATGAACTATAAAGGTTATTTCACAATGTTTTTATCAGTCTTCAGAATAATTCTGTTATCCTCCTTTTAGAAATTTGAAATTCAGGCTCAGAGAATGATTAATCTTGCATTTGAATTCTTAACTACAAAGGGTTCCAGAAACAAACCTGTTTTGATTTCCAGGCTCATCTTTTTCTTACTGTATACATGTTCTCTCCACAGGAGCTGCTTTACTTTGGCTTTGGAAGAGTCTCCCTGCAATTGTTCTCAGTGATTCCCTGTTAAATTTCCGGTCCTCTTCAATTCTGCTCTCACTCTGCCCACCCTTCTTAACAATCTTAGCAGACAGCTCTCCTGTGCCCCCTAGTGCCCTCTCTGCACACTGCATGCCACTTTGGTCCATTTCTGAGGATCCACTGCCGTTTTTCTGAGTCCCTCTTGTGTGTGGAACCTGGGGTTGTTCTCAAAGCAAAACCAGAGAAACTTCCCCGTTATGTTTCCTTTGGTCACCATCGCTGCAAACCAGGAAAAACAGCTATTTCTGCAGTGAATGCATTTACTATTTTCTTGCTGATTGACCATCTTGTGGGTGACATTGAGAGCTAGATGAGTTCAAAATGACCTTTGCATATTCATAGCAATTGATTTAGCTCCAGGGAACCATCCCATCTCAACAGACTGGTTCTAACAGGTTTTCTTTTCCAATGCATTGTTCTGTGAGGCCCAGTGAGCCCAGTGATTTTTAATAACAACTTGAATAATCATCCTGGGGCTGGGGGAGGGGGGCGGTGTCATGGGCAGTGCTGCTCCACACAGCCCCAAGCTGAGAGTGCCAGTCCTCTGCATGCAATTTTCTATGAGCAACGGAAACTAGACTGGATGCAAAGGGAAAAAGAGGGGGAAGTGGTTACTGAGGTAAGCCAGAGTCCTGCCCAAGGATACACAATGAGAGTGTTCCTCAAGCTGTGCAAGGTTTAGGGCCCACAAAGCTGGGGCCTCATCAGTTAGCTCAGGAGGGTAGGGTAAGAGGTTGTGGGCTTAACCCTTCTTATGTAAACATAAAAATCACAATTATCAATCGAACAATCATTGACAAAAAAAAAAAAGAAAGTTACCAAAAAGATATATTACATCCAAAGACAAAGACGGAGCCACAAGAAGATGGTAGGAAGGGCACAAGTGCAGTAAAATCAAATCCCATCCCCATCAGGTGGGCAACCTGCAAACTGGAAACCAATTACATTAATAACAAAGAAGTTCTGTCACAGATGTGAAAGTCCTGAGCACAGTATAAGGCTTCCCAGCCTGGGGTCTGGTAACAAGAAGAGGAGCCCCCAGAGAATGCAGCTTTGAAGACCAGCAGCTTTTGAACCCAGGAACTCTACAAGGCTGTGCGGGGAAAAGAAACTCATCGTATGAAGGGCACACCCAACACCAGGACCCAGGGAATAAGCCAGTGACCTCATAGAAGACGGGACCAGACCCACCTGCTAGTACTGGAGGATCCCTTGCAGAAACAGGGGGTCAGGGACAGCTTTGGCTCACATGAGGGATAAAGACACTGGCAGCAGCAGCTTCAGCCAGTACTCACTGGCATGAGGATGCCCAGAGGCTGCCATGAAAAGAGGCATGGAAAGAAGTGGGAACAAATGGCATGACTGAGAAACTAAAAGAAATGTGATGAAGTGGGAGTGCAGGCAGAAGGGCAGTGGCTCACACAGGGGGCAGGTGATATGTCCATCTAAGAGAGATGGGAACTATTGAAGGGCATCTATAAAGGTCCAGGTGTAGTGGGTGGATAGGAGTGGCATAATAAAATCATGTCCAAAACTAACTCTGCTTTCACTGTGTTGAGTACATTGATGGGGAAGAGAAGATGGGCATGGATGGAGCTACTGTAGGAGTGTGAGCAACTAAGATAGTAACTTGGACCAGGTTGTGGTTGACATAAAATGCCGGTGATAGAATCGAGAGAAATCTCAAGTGAAATTGACCAGCACAGTGAAGAATGGAATGAAGGCAGAATGAGGGAAAGCAAGGCTCTAAGGAGGACTCCTGGATTTCTTACTGCATTCCAGGAAGGATAGTGGTTCCTTCCACTGGGTGACCTGATTCTATTATTAAACCTTCTATGGAATGTGCTAGATAATGGATGGAAGTTAATGGGAGAAAGTTAGATGAATGAGATATTTTTCATGTTGTAGAAGCTCCCATAGTTACCTCTTCACTGAGCAGCTCAGTTGATTTTGGCCCAGAACTACCTGCCCACTGTCACGTTATTCATACATGTTGCATACATGTTCATTGATACATGTATCAAGATCTACACACGAAGTCCCTCCAGAGATCCATTCTTTACTCAGAAGTAATCAGTCCCCAGATAAAATTCCCAGCAGTTAATTCCAGTCCATCATCTTAAGCTTTCCCATGGCAAAGAGCAAGGTCCTAGGGTTGGGCTCAGAAGGTGGAGGGTTGGGGATGCTGAGGGACTTCAGGGTGCTGTCAGCCTTGCTGTGGGAACCTGGGGAACCGCTGCCCCTTTGCACACATGTGTTGTGTGTGTCAAGTCTTTGTGAGTCTCTCCTGCCTTCTCCAGAGCACCATGGTGCTGCACTGCACAGGGACCCTGCAGTGGGCCACCTCCGACACATTCAGTCCAGAGCATTTTCTGGAGAATGGACAGTTTAAGAAAAGGGAAGCCTTCCTGCCTTTCTCAATAGGTGAGTAGCAAGATATAGGCATCTGAAAATCGAGTCCCTCTCTCTGCCCTTGCCTACTCTTCTCCTTGTGATCCTTTGCTTTCGTTGGAACGTCTCCAGAAAGCCCTGCCCAACGTGACTCACTCTTGCTGTGGTTGCACCTCAGGATTCCTTGGTGGAACATTACCGGCACCCATGCTCTTACTTCCTAAGCTCTGGCTTGATTCTGGTGACGATTTCAGCTTCAAGTTGTTCTATCTCCCAGAACACTGGGAACAGAAGCTTAGCCTCTGCCTGCTAGCCACAGAGAATGTTGGAACATTGCCATCTTTATAGGATTTTAAATGATCCAAGATCTTTTTATGGTGGCATACTCCATAGTGGCTAGAGGGCTTCCCGAGTGGCTCAGATGATAAAGAATCTGCCTGCAGTGTAGGAGACCTGGGTCCAATCCCTACATCAGGGAAGATCCCCTGGAGACAAGAATGGCTACCCATTCCAGTATTCTTGCCTGGGAAATTCCATGGGCAGAGGAGACCGGCAGGCTACAGTCCATGAGGTCTAAGGAGTCGGACACGACTGAGTGACAGACACTTTCACTTTGCTTCTCTGGTGGCTCAGACAGTAAAGAATCTGCCTGCAATGCAGGAGACCTGGATTTAATCCCTGCATTGGGATCAAAACTAAGGCTAACTGCTTAGAAAGGGATGGAGGAGGCACCAGTAAAGGGGCTACTTCTTTATCATTATGGGCAACACAAGTGACTCTAGGTGCCATGGACTTACTAGATGAGATTCTATTCTATATATTCTTTCTGAAGAGGTCTTTTTGCCTTTTTAATTTCTAATAACCTTTAAAAAATCCAGTTAATATATTTACAGGGTGTGCAACCGGAAATGTATAAGGAGAATGCAGAGATATTCTCTCACATTTCCAATTCAGCCAGTTGCAAATGGGTATGACTCTTAACAGTATGAAATAAGAAAAATTCTTCACATATACCAGATAATTACTTAAGTATGCTCTTGAGATCATTTCAAATAATTTCCCAAATCCTTGATTCTGTAAATGTTTCCTGAGTACCTATTATGTGTCAAGTATTCAGCCTGGAGGATATGACCATGATTAGGTAGGAAAAAAAGAAAATGCAACTCTCGTGGACCATATATTGTAGTGTAATCTTACAAGGTTCAAATTCCAGTCACCACACTGGGGATAAGGAAGGACTCTGAAGCTTAGCAGGGTCAAGAATGGTACCTATAGTCATAAAGCTCACAGGGGCAGAGTTAGAACTCAATGTTAACCAGGTTTACCAAATAGAAAACCTGAGTTCGGAATGTGACATGATTAGATGCATAATTTAGGAAAATAACAGGCTCTGGTGAAGGTTAAATTGGCAACAAGTAAGATTTATCTACATAATTACCATCAACGATGATGAGAGTGATGACCATACGATGTATAGGTTAAGTGCTATGGAAAGATTATACATACCTCTTTCATTTTTAAGAATATTTCTAAAAGAACAAAACAGTAATCTATGTTTGATGTTACTCTTTTTTCCTTTCTACATCAGTCCAGTTTGTATTGTCTACTGTATAGTCTGTAATTTAAGATAAACCTTAGGAAATAGTTTCCAACTTTAAATTAAAAGGATCTCTATTAACAGCTACAGCATCATTGCTTTCATTTCATTTTAGTTTGCTTTGCTTTTCACTTAAAATTTGTACAAAAACAAAAAGTCTGCCCTTCCTAGCAATATCTCCCCAAAATAATGACTATTTGCCACAGTGAGTTGGCACTCTGAAATTCATAATAGTTTTCTTATAATTAATTTAAATTAAATATAGATTGATTTTTTGGTAACAGTATCATTTTGCTAATCATGCCCAAAAGGCACAGAAAGGGAGGGACTGGAATTTGACCCCATGTATACATGATGCAGAGCCCAGGCTTTCCTGCTGTAGGACTCTGTTTAGCAGGTATCTGGACTGATTCTGATTAGATCTTCTGTGTCTTTCTTCCTCTGGTTCTGTGCCACCTTTGCTCACTTGGACAAGTCATTTCCTAATACGAAAGCCGATATGAAATGCAGGAAAATCTTTCAGTCTTCCCGTCTAAAAAAGCTTCATGTTTCCTGTTACAGTACAAAGTTTCAGTTGTTTTAAGTATTATAATCATTCTTGTTTCTTTTGTTGTTGTGGTTATTGACAGGTGTTATGTATAGTTCTAATTATAGATTTTATTTGCAAGCAAGTTATCTTATTTAATACTTAGAGCAATTGAATTATTAACAGTTAAAGAGGACAGGGATCAGAGTCTCCTTTCTCAGTGTAAGGAAATTAGGGTTAAAAGAAAGTTATTTCTCATCCAAGGTAATGTGCCCAAGGAATTGGCAGAAAATGGCCTAATACTAAAGTTTTCTTTTGTTTTAATTTTTATTGAAGTGTAGTTGATTTACAATGTTATGTTCATTTTGAATGTACAGAAAAGTGAGTCAGTTATACATACATATATATCCTTTATCTGGGTTATTACAAAACATTGAGTATAGTTCCCTGTACTATACAGTAGGTCCTTGTTGGTTATGTATCAAGTTCTAACCGAGTATTCAAAAACAATAAGAATGCAACTCATTTTCCCATTCAATAGCCCTCCATTTTACTATTCACCAAGTTCATATCATATGTATCAATTATTATTTTAAGTCACTGAGTTTTCCACCTTTGTAATGTAGCAATATAATCAGTTCAGTTCAGTCACTCAGTCGTGTTCGACTCTTTGTGACCCCATGAATCGCAGCACGCCAGGCCTCCCTGTCCATCATCAGCTCCCAGAGTTTACTCAGACTCGCATCCATCGAGTCAGTGGTGCCATCCAGCCATCTTATCCTCTGTTGTCCCCTTCTCCTCCTGCCCCCAATCCCTCCCAGCATCAGAGTCTTTTCCAATGAGTCAACTCTTTGCATCAGGTGGCCAAAGTACTGGAGTTTCAGCTTTAGCAACATTCCTTCCAAAGAACCCAGGGCTGATCTCCTTCAGAATGGACTAGCTGGATCTCCTTGCAGTCCAAGGGATTCTCAAGAGTCTTCTCCAATAGTGTGTGAAGTCGCTCAGTTGTGTCCAACTCTTTGCGACCCCATGGACACCAGGCTCCTCCGTCCATGGGATTTTCTAGGCAAGAGTACTGGAGTGGGTTGCCATTTCCTTCTCCAGGGAACTTCCCGACCCAGGGATCGAACCCAGGTCTTCCACATTGTAGACAGACGCTTTCCGTCTGAGCCACCAGGGAAGTCGGCTTCAAAAGCATCAATTCTTCGGCACTCAGCCTTCTTCACAGTCTAACTCTCACATCCATACATGACTACTGGAAAAACCATAGCCTTGACTAGATGGACCTTATATAGGTGTGCATTATTGCTCACAAGTCTACAGTTGAGCTGGGAGCTCCATTGATCTCAGCTGGGCTCTCTGTATGGAAAGTCAGTTGGCTGAGGCTGATCTAGGATGACCTCGGCTGGGACAAAGGGGCTCTTTTCCAAGTTTCCTCTCCAGGAAAATAGCCCAGCTGGTGTACATCTGGAAGATAAGACCCTGTGAGGAAGAAAAGCACACAGTGCTTCCTAAAGGTCAGGCTTGGAATAGGTAACCATCACTCCCACTGCTTTCTGGGCCCATGCAGTTCATACCGTGAGCCCCAGTCCAAGGAAAAGGGAAAATAGCACAATTTTTATGGGAAGAGCTAAGAAATCACTTTGCAAATGATGTGGATTCAGGGAGAGGGGGGAAAATGGAGCCAGTGTTGAAATCAGGTGATCTCACTGTCTGTCTGTCTGCCTGAGTGAAATTCAGAGAAGGCAAGCAATTTGGGGATGCTATCAGTCATGACAGAATGAGGCCTAGCTAAGCAGAAAAGCAAATAGAAACTCCAAACTCCACTGAGTCACAGTGTGGAACATCCCTGTCAGGTTTATTCCAACCACACTCCCCTCTTTGGAGCACAATTGCTTTCCTTCATTCTTGATCCAGTACTTTGTAAAGAAAGCTTACTTGAAGGAATGGTATGTATATAGCTCCTTCCCCTTCCTTAGAAAAAACAGTCAGGTATGGGATTAGGACATACGCACAGTCAGGGCAGATGACAAAGGTATTATTGCAAACTTATATTTTCTTTTCTTCATTTCAGTTTTTCCCTTTTTATCCAACAAAGCAGCAGACAGTTTCATGAAAGGCAAGAGGTTGAGTCCTCATTTTTTTTTAAAAGTCACTGGATCATAGCAACAAGATTTGAAAGATCTTTTTTTTAAAAACTCTAGGTCAATTCTCTAATTCCTAGAGAGGTAATTGATGTGTTTGCTAGTGATGGCCAGTTACTGGAAGCACCAAGGAGAAGTCCCATGTTTCATATAATCCAGAATGAAGCTTTGAAATAAGGTAGCCCTGCTTTCCATGATTTTAAGGTCAAATTCTCATCTCCTCTCTTACTGGTATCCTGCCCAGCCACATAACATAGTTAGGAGAGAAATTATTTCTCCAGTCTGATGAGTGAGAACGGTTTTGTTTGGTGAGAATAAGCCATTTAGTTATAGCCCAGAGCTGGTCCAGTGCTCCAGCACTGGCTCCTGTTTCGTCACAATATCTGGACTCTCCTAGAATTGGAGGTATTTCCATTGCAGCGGTTTTGGTGCCATTTGAACAAATTTCCTCATTTGTGGCAATGTTAACCAATTTTCTCAGTGTTCTATTAGTAACTGGTAAAGAGGTCAGAATGATAGGAACAGAGATAATTAAACTTGTGCTGCTGGGAAGTACAGGCATAGAATTATATAAAAAATGGCATAATTCTGAAACATTTCAATTTATTAACACTTTTACAGATATTCTTTAATTCTATTTCTCAACACCGGTTACAGGCAGAGGACAAAATAGAGACAGACTACATTAACTATTTTTCAAAAATATGCCATTACATGGGGAAATACAAAGTAGCAAAAGCAGCGCCCAGAATTAAACACAGAGAGTAATCCCAGTGATGGTGTGTAGGAGAATCTTTACAGAGACAGTGAGGAGATATGTCAAATGTTAACAAAGGTTTTCTCTGTATTTGCAGATTATAAGTATCTATTATCTTTATAATTTTCACAACTTTTTTCACTTTTGCTTTGAACATGTATTAATTAGGGAGAAACCAAGTAATTATAAAACACCCACAAGAGATGGTGGTAGAGCCCAGTGTGGGGTCTTGTAGCCCGAGTGGGGGAGGAGGGCATCATGAAGGGAAGGGGTCTGGGGAAGCCTGGAGCAGGTGACTCACAGGTGGGATTAGATGGGGTCAGCCCTGCACAGGTCGCCCTGGCAGCAAGATTCCCAGTCATGAAGGAGGGAAATGTGATGCACAGAAGATTCCTTGTACCTGAGAAACTTTGATCTGATATTAACTTTCTTATACTTCTCAACAGTTTTCTTTTTAAGATTGAGAAAAATTATCTTCGACAAAGGAGGCAAGAATATACAATGGATTAAAGACAATCTCTTTAACAAGTGGTGCTGGGAAAACTGGTCAACCACTTGTAAAAGAATGAAACTAGATCACTTTCTAACATCACACACAAAAATAAACTCAAAATGGATTAAAGATCTAAATGTAAGACCAGAAACTATAAAACTCCTAGAGGAGAACATAGGCAAAACACTCTCCGACATACATCACAGCAGGATCCTCTATGACCCACCTCCCAGAATACTGGAAATAAAAGCAAAAATAAACAAATGGGACCTAATTAAACTTAAAATCTTCTGCACAACAAAGGAAATTATAAGCAAGGTGAAAAGACAGCCTTCTGAATGGGAGAAAATAATAGCAAATGAAGCAATTGACAAACAACTAATCTCAAAAATATACAAGCAACTTATGCAGCTCAATTCCAGAAAAATAAATGACCCAATCAAAAAATGGGCCAAAGAACTAAATAGACATTTCTCCAAAGAAGACATACGGATGGCTAACAAAGACATGAAAAGATGCTCAACATCACTCATTATCAGAGAAATACAAATCAAAACCACAATGAGGTACCATTTCACGCCAGTCAGAATGGCTGCGATCCAAAAGTCTACAAGCAATAAATGCTGGAGAGGGTGTGGAGAAAAGGGAACCCTCTTACACTGTTGGTGGGAATGTAAGCTAGTACAGCCACTGTGGAGAACAGTGTGGAGATTCCTTAAAAAAACTAGAAATAGAACTCCCTTATGACCCAGCAATCCCACTGCTGGGCATACACACTGAGGAAACCAGAATTGAAAGAGACACGTGTACCCCAATGTTCATCACAGCACTGTTTATAACAGCCAGGACATGGAAGCAACCTAGATGTCCATCAGCAGATGAGTGGATAAGAAAGCTGTGGTACATGTACACAATGGAGTATTATTCAGCCATTAAAAAGAATACATTTGAATCAGTTCTAATGAGATGGATGAAACTGGAGCCAATTATACAGAGTGGAAAAAAGCTAGAAAGAAAAACACCAATACAGTATACTAATGCATATATATAGAATTTAGAAAGATGGTAATGATAACCCTGTATGCGAGACAGCAAAAGAGACACAGATGTATAGGACAGTCTTTTGGACTCTGTGGGAGAGGGAGAGGGTAGGATGATTTGGGAGAATGGCACTGAAACATGTATAATATAAGAAATGAATTGCCAGTCTAGGTTTGATGCAGGATACAGGATGCTTGGGGCTGGTGCACTGGGATGACCCAGAGGGATGGTATAGGGAGGGAGGTGGGAGGGGGATTCAGGATTGGGAACATGTGTACACCCATGGTGGATTCATGTTGATGTATGACAAAACCAATACAATATTGTAAAGTAAAAAAAGAAAGAAAGAAAGAAAATGATAACTACCAAAAAAAATGAAGATTGAGAAAAATTAAAACAGAATTCTGCTTTTTGTCTCTTTTTATAATTATCACTTGCTAATGGGTTTTTGAAAGACTTTAGACTAGATGTCCTTTGTAGGTCAACCCAACCCCTCTCTTGTTCTATCCACAGCCTGTACCTTCTTCACCCTGTGCCTCAGCAGCCTAACCCCTGAAGCAATGCAGTGTGTGACTGTGTATTTAGCTCGCTGGGCTCAGGTTAACCCAGGTGGTTGTGATCAAATAAGTCGAGTACATAAAGGCCCAGGGCTGGGCAGACACTCCCTTTGCTGCAAGAAGAGGTAGAAGTTTTCACTCCTTGCTTTTACAGACACCACTTAAACAGGTAACTCATATTTGTGTCTTTCAGGAAAGTGGGTGTGCCTTGGAGAACAACTGACCAGAACTAGCCTGACAACAAGGAGCTGAGCCTGAAGTTCAGAGTGAAACTGACCCTCGCCCCAGTCAGCCACTGGCTCTGTGCTATTCCTCGGGCCAGAGACGTCAGGAGGAGGAAGGGAAGGGAATGGAAGCAGGAAGGATGGGCCTGTTCCTCCCCCCTTCCACCCACCCAAGGCAGGGTGCTTGCTCAGAAGTGAGGGACCAGCATCCAGTGCCTCTAGGACAGGTCATAGGGACTGAACTCAGAGGAAACTGAACTCAAACCCCAGCTTTACCATCTCCAGTGGGGCCTTGGACAAATCAATTATATTGTGAGTGATTTCATTTTCATCCAGAGGATTTAAAGTGGACGATGATTCCATCTCCAAAGGGAAAAATGCTGTAAAGATCAGAGGAAATAATGGGCTTTAAGTGGCCTGGAAGTCATAAAGCACATCATGAAAGTCACAGCTGTGATCTGCCTCCTTCCTGCTTCCTTCTTTACACGGGATTTGCTTCTGGCCTGTTGTGATGGCCTGGGTCACCTTGCCTGCTTGTGTGCTCAGTCGTGTCTTTGTGACCCCATGGACTGTAGGCCACCAGGCTCCTCTGTCCTTGGGATTTTCCAGGCAAGAATACTGGAGTGGGTTGCCATTTCCTTCTCCAGGGGATCTTTCCAACCCAGGGTTCAAACCAGCATCTCCTGTACTGTCAAGATGACTTTTTACCACTGGGCCACAAAGTGGTGCCCATTAGTGGATAAGAGTTAGACGTTGGGCCCTGGGACAGCAGGGAGGTCACCCAGAAAGGCCCTCACACATGATAGCACTGGGCAGGCTTATTCTGCTTCTGCCTCAGACGGACCCCTGGGAAGTCAGTAGGGCAGGTAGATTCCTGATTGATAGGCACAGTTTTATGGAGAAGTGGTTTTCTGGTTTATCTAAGGAAACACTACCTTGGCCTCAGACATCACAGCCAAGAAGAATGTCACCACATTTAACTGAACATGGAAAGCCAGTTTGGGGGAAACAGATGTGGAAATATTTTCTGTCTTTGAGGTAAGTTCTTACCTTAAATCCTCTCTCATGCATTTATTCCCAACCCCCATGTTGGTGCTAACAACACGGTGGGTGTGATCTTTTCTTGAAAATTGATTGTCAGTTTTTTATTGACAAGTATTAAGCTGATAGGCTCCAGCCCATGGGTTCGAAAAGAGTTGGACACAACTGAGTGACTAACACACACACACACACACTGTTCTCAGCCTAAACACAACTGACGAGCATTGGTAGAGTATAGAATTAAACAGATGCAGGAATCGTGCTCATCCCTCCTATGGGGTCATTGAAGGGAGAAAATGGCACCAACTAGGGGGCCAGTTCCCACCGAGAGTCCCTGGGGTTTGGATACCAACCCAAGTAGACATACAATGAAACCTGACAAACTGCACTAAACCTTGTAGAAAGCCTTTTTTCCTAAGGCTGTTAGAATTAAGGGATTTAAATAGCTCAGGATGGGGTGCAGCTGAACTTTCTTGCCATGCAAAATGTCTCTTTTTTCTTCAAAGCTCATTCAGTTCAGTTCAGTCGCTCAGTCGTGTCCAGCTCTCGGCGACCCCATGAATCAGAGCACACCAGGCCTCCCTGTCCATCACCATCTCCCAGAGTCTACCAAAACCCATGTCCATCGAGTCAGTGATGCCATCCAGGTATCTCATCCTCTGTCATCCCCTTCTCCTCCTGCCTTCAATCCTTCCCAGCATTAGGGGCCATGAGGACATGGGGCTTTTCTTTTTTGTCGCTTGTGATTCAGAGAAAAGCTAAATCGGTGGGCACCATTAGAAAGAGAGACAGAAGGAGGGGTGGAGAGCAAGAGAAACAGAGGGAGAGAATCTGACTGAAGGCAGCCTGAGTCTGTCAGAGCCAATTGAAATTCCAAGAGGAATGGCTGTGCTTCCTAAAGTGCATGGGGAGGATTTGCGCTAGAGTAGAAAGTGAGAGCCCCAGCTGCTACCGAAATGCACTTTCTTTGTAATCTCCTGGAGAGCTGCATCTCTGGAAAGCACCACAAATGAGACTTCGAGATCAAAAGGAATCAAACAGAACTTGAATTTACCAAACATGTGAGACCTTGTATTTCACTCTTGTTTCCCCCAATCAGGTCATCTCCCTAGTAGACTGAGAATTGCCCAAAATGCTTTTCATTATGTGCTCAGGCTCCTAAACTGGAAGATATATAATTTTGTTGAGACATCTCTGAGATCCCTTCCTGCTCTGCTGCACATTTTGCATGAGTCTAGAAGGACAAGCATTTACCAACTCCCTGTGGAATCAGTGGAAATTCCATCGACAGTCACCCTGTGGAATAGATGAAGTGAGACCCAGACCTAAATAGAAAGAAAGAAAGAAAGTGAAGTCTCTCAGTCGTGTCCAACTCTGGGTGACCCCATGGACTGTAGCCTACCAGGCTCCTCTGTCCATGGGATTTTGTGTCCATTGCCTCTGTCCAGGCAATAGTACTGGAGTGGATTGCCATTTCCTTCTCTAGGGCATCTTCCCAACCTAGGGATCGAACCCAGGTCTCCCACATTGTAGATAGATGCTTTATCATCTGAGCCACATAGATTATGACCACTATTTACCAGGAAGCTTAGGGATACAGGATGGGGTGCAGCTGAACTTTCTTGCCATGCAAAATGTCTCTTTTTTCTTCAAAGCTCATTCAGTTCAGTTCAGTCGCTCAGTCGTGTCCAGCTCTCGGCGACCCCATGAATCAGAGCACACCAGGCCTCCCTGTCCATCACCATCTCCCAGAGTCTACCAAAACCCATGTCCATCGAGTCAGTGATGCCATCCAGGTATCTCATCCTCTGTCATCCCCTTCTCCTCCTGCCTTCAATCCTTCCCAGCATTAGGGTCTTTTCCAATGAGTCAACTCTTCACATTGGAGAAGGCAATGGCAACCTACTCCAGTACTCTTGCCTGTAAAATCCCATGGATGGAGGAGCCTGGTAGGTTGCAGTCCATGGGGTCGCTAAGAGTCAGACACGACTGAGCGACTTCACTTTCACTTTTCACTTTCATGCATTGGAGAAGGAAATGGCAACCCACTCCAGTGTTCTTGTCTGGAGAATCCCAGGGATGGGGGAGCCTGGTGGGCTGCCATCTATGGGGTCGCAAAGAGTCAGACACAACTGAAGCGACTTAGCAGCAGCAGCAGATAGGACCAGATGCCATAGTCTTCATTTTCTGAATGTTGAGCTTTAAGCCAACTTTTTCACTCTCCTCTTTCACTTTCATTAAGAAGCTCTTTAGTTCTTCTTCACTTCCTGCCATAAGGGTGGTGTCATCTGAATATCTGAGGTTATTGATACTTCTCCCAGCAATCTTGATCCCAGCTTGCGCTTCTTCCAGCCTAGTGTTTCTCATGATGTACTCTACATATAAGTTAAATAAGCAGGGTGACAGTATACAGCCTTGACGTACTACTTTCCTGATTTGGAACCAGTCTGTTGTTCCATGTCCAATTCTCACTGTTGCTTCCTGACCTGTATATAGGTTTCTCAAGAGGCAGGTCAGGTGGTCTGGTATGCCCATCTCTCTCAGAATGTTCCACAGTTTATTGTGATCCACACAGTCAAAGGCTTTGGCATAGTCAACAAAGCAGAAATAGTTTTTCTGGAACTCTCTTGCTTTTTTGACGATCCAGCGGATTGTTGGCAATTTGATCTCTGGTTCCTCTGCCTCTTCTAAAAAATGCTTGAACATCTGGAAGTTCACGGTTCATGTATCGCTGAAGCCTGGCTTGGAGAATTTTGAGCATTACTTTACTAGCATGTGAGATGAGTGCAATTTTTAGTTTGAGCATTCTTCGGCATTGCTTTTCTTTGGGATTGGAATGAAAACTGACCTTTTCCAGTCCTGTGGCCACTGCTTAGTTTTCCAAATTTGCTGGCATATTGAGTGTAGAAAACCCTAAAGATGCCACACACACACACACACACACACACAAACTTAGTAATAATAAATGAATTCAAAAATTTGCAGGATACAGAATCAACCTACAAAAATCATTTGTGTTTCTGTTCATTGACAACAGCCATCTGAAATGAGACTTGGTGTTTATTTCTTTTTTAAACCTTCAGTGGTTGCCTTACAGCATACATTTCCAACTGGTTCAAATACCCATCTTCAACTAGTACAACACTGTTTGATTGGTAGTACAAGTACCTTGTAACAGAATTTTCCTAATTCCTCCCTTCTGTCCTTTCCAACACTGCATCATTCATATCACTTATCTCTAAGCTAGAATCATTAAATACATTATTGCTATTTCTATTTTGAATAAACTCTTATCCATCATATCAATTTAGAAAAATAAAATAAGAGACTTAATACATCTTAATTTGTTTTTTCCCTAATAGTCTTCCTTTATTTAGATCTGGGTGTCTGACCTATATATCTTTCCTTTTTTCTGAAGAACTTACTTTAACATTTCTTGTAAGGCAGGTCTTTCGTTGTTGTTCAGTTGATAAGTTATGTCCAACTCTTTGTGACCCCATGGACTGCAGCATGCTAGACTTCTCTGTCCTTCACTGTCTCCTGGAATTTGCTCAAATTCAAGTCCATTGAGATGGTGATGCCATCCACCCATCTCATCCTCTGTCACCCCCTTCTCCTCCTGCCTTCAATCTTTCCCACTATGAGGGTCTTTTCCAATGGGTTGGCTCTTAGCATCAGGTGGCCAGAGTACTAGAGCTTCAGCATCGGTCCTTCCAATGAATACTCAAGGTTGATTTCCTTTAGGTTTGACTAGTTTGATCTCCTTGCCGCCAAGGGACTCTCAAGAGTCTCAAGACTTTGAGAGTCTTCTCCAGCACTATAGTTGAAAGGGTCTACTAGCAATGCATTTTCTCAATTTTTGTTTGAAAAAAATGTTTCCTTTAACTGCTGCTGCTGCTGTTAAGTCGCTTCAGTCATGTCCGACTCTGTGCGACCCCATAGATGGAACAAATAAAGGCACCTACATAGTTTTGTCATTGAAGCAATCTTTGTAAACAGGGGAGAGTTCAGTGCCTTATTCCAGAGTAGCTCCCAATAAATGTCAGGTGCTGTTGTTTTCCCCAAAGTTCAAGATGCTGGGCTCCAGTCCTTTGGTGAGAAGGAGACTGAAAAACACAGAGCTCAAGTATCTGTGGAGCTCTCTGAGATGCAATGAAACCAAAAGCCTTAGGGCACCCTTGGTCTCAGAGTTCGATGGGCTCTCTAAATAGCAACAAAAACAACAACAAAATACTCCAAGCCTGGCCTTTACCAAGACCCACGTGTGTGTTCTTTCCAGAATCCCATGGAGCCAGCTGGTGGGCAGGAGGAAGGCTGGATTTCGGATGCAAGGAGTGATGCGGTAGAGCTTTGGCGGGGGCAGGCAAGGTGCGCAAGAGGTGGGGCCTGGGGGAAAGCCAGGACTGGTCTGGCTGACCTGGTCACTGGAAGCTAGGCCACGCCAGGGGCGGGGCGAATCAGAGTTGCGGGAGGAGGGAAGCATCAAAGAGAAAGGAAAAACCGGGTGCACAGAGGGGCGGTGAGGCGAGGCCTGGGAAGCCGGCTAGCTGGGGAAGGAGGGCGGTGCTGGCAGCCGGGGGGCAGAGCCCCGCAGGGACCTCCGCAGACTCGGACCGCGGAAGGGGGACCAGCGCAGCCATGCTGGAGGCGTCGGGCTCGCTGGCGGCTGCCCTCTGGGCCGCGCTCCGTCCTGGCACTGTCCTGCTGGGGGCCGTTGTCTTTCTCTTCTTAGCTGATTTTCTCAAAAGGCGGCGAGCAAAGAACTACCCGCACCTGCCCTTCGTAGGCAACTTCTTCCAGCTGGACTTTGAGCACGGGCACCTGTCTCTTCAGCGGGTAGGAGCGGGCGAAGGTGCCCGCGCCGTCCTGACCCTGACCTGCGAGACAGGGGCCATTCCGGGTGCCGAGGGCGGGAGGCCTGGGAGGGGGCACGCTCTGGAGGCTTCCCTGGCGGCTCAGGCGGTAAACAGTCTGCCTGCAGTGCAGGAGCCCCAGATTTGATCCCTGGGTGTGGAAAAGTGCTCCTGGAGAAGGAAATGGCAACCCACTCCAGTATTCTTGTCTGGAGAAGCCCACGAACAGGGAGCCTGGTGGGCTATAGTCCATGGGGTCGCAAGGAGTTGGACACTACTGGGCAACTAACAATTTCACTTTTCTGAGGCTAAAGCAGGCTCCCTGGTACGCCCACTTTGAGCCTCTCTCTTGACCGTAGCAAATGGCATAATTCACCATACTTTCTACGTGTGAAATATTGTTAACTGTTCACTGTTGAGTGTGCTAGAAAAGATATATTTGGAGGCGGTGGTGCAGGTTTATTGTACAAAACAAAAAGTGCCTCTCGGTCCATCTAGCTGTTGGAAAAAGTGTAACTATTGAACTGTAGCTTTTCAGGTGCCTCAGAGGTAAGAATCGGCCTGCCAAGCAGGAGATGCCTGTTCGATCCCTGGGTCTGGAGGATCCCCTGGAGGAGGAATGGCAACCCACTGCAGTATTCTTGCCTGAGACACCCCCAAGGACAGAGGAGCCTGGCGGGCTGTAGTCCATGGGGCTGCTGAGTGTCCGACACCATTTAGGGATTCAGTAACGACAAGCACTCATCTGAAGCCGTCACGTGCTGGCAGGAGCTTAGTTATCTGCATATTTTCTCTTCTGTCAGGGATCCTTGGATACAGTATGGTTCAGAACCCACTCTGCATGATTAGTAAGTTTTTGACTGACCAGGTGACCCTTTGTCTCTTCCGTTTCTTTTATTGGAGCCTTGAGGGTGACAGACACAATACAGTTTTGTCATTTAGTTTCGTCTTGTTATACATTGAGCTTCCCTGATAGCTCAATTGGTAAAGAATCCTCCTGCAATGCAGGAGATCTGGGTTCAATCCCTGGGTTGGGAAGATCCCCTGGAGAAGGGAAAGGCTACCCACTGCAGTATTCTGGTCTGGAGAATTCCAGGGACTGTAGAGTCCATGGGGTCGCAAAGAGTCAGACACGACTGAGCGACTTTCTTCTCTGTTACACATTACCGGGACATTCTTTTTATAGTATGATCACTTTGTCTTTTTTTAACATTGATTTGTTTATTTTTGGCTGCACTAGGTCTTCCTTGCTTTTGCTAGGGCCTTCTCTAGTTGCTCCAAGTGGTTGCAGTGTGTGGGCTTCTCATTGTGGTGACTTCTCTGTGGAGAATAGGCTTTAGGCACAGGGGCTTCAGTGGTTGCATTTTGCTGGCTCTAAATCGTGAGCCCAGTAGTTGAGGTGCTACTTACTTGCTTGTGGAATATGGAATTTTCCCAGACCAGAGATAGAACCCATGTCCCCTGCATTGGCAGGCAGATTCTCATCCACTGCACCCCCAGGGAAATCTCCCACTTTGTCCTTTTATCATTATTATCCTTGGTGGGGAAAGAGAGAGTGGAAGCTATACTTTCCCTGGGAGGTTCTGTTTCCCTGGTGTAAAATGGTTATGAAGAAAAGAAGTGAAAGTATCAGACACTCAGTCATGTCTGACTCTTTGCGACCCCATTGACTGTAGCCCTCCAGGCTCCTCTGTCCGTGGAATTCTCCAGGCAAGTGTACTGGAGTGGGTTGCTAGTCCTTCCTCCATGGGATCTTCCCAACCTAGGAATCAAACCCAGGGCTCCTGCATTGGAAGCAGACTCTTTATGGTCTGAGCCACCTAAATCCTCACCACTTGTCAACCACATTACTCCCATCCCCACAAGGATAGAGCCCCTCATCTTCAGGCTCCTCCTTCTACAATCCACTCTCAATAAAGTGTTCATTTAAAAATGTCATCCTCTGCCTAGGTTTTCTTAGTGCTTCCTGCTGCTTCCCAGAGTTCATATTCCTTAGGGAGCCACATGGATCCCTTCTTGTAGCCTCTTTCCACTTTATAGTCATCTCCCCTCAGGGTTCCCTAACTGTGGCCACCCTGAATTCCATAAAATTCCTTTCATCACTCAGCACTATCTCAAGAATCATCAGCTGCTTCCCTGCCTCTCAGCACAGGTACCTTCCTGACAGACCGCTCTGTGGTAGGTGGTCGTGATGATTAAATAAAAGGAATGTTCAATGTTAGTATAGCCGAATGTTGGTGCTCAGAATAGTTCAAGTCACCTAAGAATGCCTGGAGCACTTTCAACACAAGTTTGTATTACAAACTCAAGTTCAGACGGAGATGGCTTCATCACTTTCTGTGAGAAACACCCAATTGGTAGCACTAAGGACAGGATTAGTATATAGAATTTTAAAGCTAAGATGCTAAACCTGTACCTTTCTTTGAGAACTGTGTTGTTTAATTTCTAAGTATTGGAAGCTTTTCCTGTTTTCTTTCTGTTAGTGATTTATAGTTGGAGTTCATTTAGAGTCGCACGATATATATTGTATGATTTTCAACTTTGAACAAATATGTAAAGTTTGGTTTTATGACCCATGACAGATACTTGAAAACTATGTCTTCTGCTGTTGTTGTTTGGAGTATTCTGTGCGGTGTCAGACCTTAAGAAATGAGTGTATCATTTAGTGTTTCTGTCTCCTGTTGACTTCTTATCTACTAATTCTATCAATTACTAGGAGTGGCTTATAAGTCTGGTCAGTCTGGTTAGTTTGGGTCATTTTACTTTACATATTTGACATCTCTTTTATTTGGCACATGCACATTAAAATTGCTGTGTCATCTTGGTGAACTGGCTCTTAATTATTACATAACCTCCCTGTTTATCCCTGATGATTCTCCTTGCCTGAACTTTACCTGATACAGTATAGCTAAGTGCCTCTCTTTTGATTAGTATTTGCATAGCATATGCTTCTCCAGTCTTTCATTTTTAACCTACTTGTATGATTATATTTGACATGAGTTCTTATATATAACATATAGGTGGGTTATTTTTTTCATTCTGCCAATCTCTCTTTTACTGGTGAACTTAGATCCTTTATATTTAGCACAATTTCTGATGTGTAAACAGTTAAGTCTGACATTTTATTATTTATTTTCTATTTTTCACTTTGTTTTCTGTTTCTCATTTCTGGTCTTACTGTAAGTCACTTAAATATTTTGTAAGAACCCCATTTTAATGTGTCTGTAGTGTTTTTGAGTACATCTCTTTGCATTCTGCTTTAAGTGCTTCCTGTGAAGCTTACAGGCTATGCATATATAGCTTGTTACATTGTCTAATGTTTCCATTTTGGGCTGAGAAAACTGACTGGAAACTGTCAAGTGATTTCTGTAAGTTATTCAGAATTGATAATGGCCAAACAAGGACTTGACTCCTACCCCCAGTCTCTACTTATGTTGCCTGACACTTCTTGAAATAGTTTGCACATAATTGATTTATTCAGAGTTTGATTTATCCAGTAGATATTTATGAGGCGCTTATCACATGACAGGCATAGTACAAGAGAGTATATGATGAAATGTGTGGTATAAATTTATGGTAACCAAATGAGGTGGGTTCACTGTGAATGAGAAGCCATGGGGATAATCTCTGTAGAATGTTGAAATGAATTTGCTTGAACTTGAAAGAACTGTGAGGCAAGTGGCTATATGGAGTAAAGTAGACAGTAGATTTTTAAATGGGGAGGTAACATGAGCTAAAACAAAGTGAGAAGGCAGTGAAGAAACTGGTTGATTTGTTTGACATAAGCGGAACCTTCCTTGAAACATTCTCTACCATAACTGTATGGCTTATTATAGGAACATATATGTGAATAAGGAAAAAATCTAATTGGACTAAGGATGGGAAATGATAAATAAGGAGGATAAATGTATTATGAGGATATAAATTAGGCTGCTTGTAACAAAAATATCCCAAAATACAGTGGTATGAAAATATTGACATTTATTTCTCTAAACAAATAAGCTGAGATGTAGGCAGGAAGACCAGGACAGCAAGGCTGCTTTGCTCCGCAAGTCCTAGTCCTAATCGCTCAGTTGTGTTCAACTCTTTGAGACCCCATGGGCTGCAGCCTACCAGGCTCCTCTGTCCATGGGATTTTCCAGGCAATAGTACTGGAGTGGATTGCCATTTCCTTCTCCAGGGGATCTTCCCAACCCAGGGATCGAACCCGGGTCTCCCGCATTGTAGACAGAGGCTTTACTGTCTGAGCCACCAGGGAAGAACAAGGTTACCCAAATACTCAGTGTTTCTATCTTGCTGCTCTGGTCCCACACCCCTCAACATGTGTGAGTTCTGTACCATAAAAAGGGGAAAGTGGGAGGTGGTGAGAAGCAGCTTTTCTTTAAGGACATGACCCAGAAGATGCACACCTCACCACTACTCATGTCCAATTGGAAGATAATTGGAAAGTAATGTGGCCAGTTAAGGGCCTAGAGGAGCCATCCCACGTTGAAGGTCAGGAAGGGTGGCGGTAAGGAGATACCCCTCGTCCAAGGTAAGGAGCAGTGGGTATGCTTTGCTGGAGCAGCCGTGAAGAGATACCACACGTCCAAGGTAAGAGAAACCCAAGTAAGATGGTAGGTGTTGCAAGAGGGCATCAGAGGGCAGACACACTGAAACCATACTCACAGAAAACTAGTCAATCTACTCACACTAGGACCACAGTCTTGTCTAACTCAATGAAACCAAGCCATGCCCGCAGGGCAAACCAAGACGGGTGGGTCATGGTGGAGAGGTCTGACAGAATGTGGTCCACTGGAGAAGGGAATGGCAAACCACTTTAGTATTCTTGCCTTGAGAACCCCATAAACAGTATGAAAAGGCAAAATGATAGGATACTGAAAGAGGAACTCCCCAGGGCAGTAGGTGCCCAATATGCTACTGGAGGTCAGTGGAGAAATAACTCCAGAAAGAATGAAGGAATGGAGCCAAAGCAAAAACAATACCCAGCTGTGGATGTGATTGGTGATAGAAGCAAGGTCCGATGCTATAAAGAGCAATACTGCATAGGAAACTGGAATGTCAGGTCCATGAATCAAGGCAAATTGGAAGTGATCAAACAAGAGATGGCAAGGGTGAACGTCGACATTCTAGGAATCAGTGACTAAACTGGACTGGAATGGGTGAATTTAACTCAGCTGACCATTATATCTACTACTGCAGGCAGGAATCCCTCAGAAAAAACGGAGTAGCCATCATGGTCAACAAGAGTCTGAAATGCAGTACTTGGATACAATCTCAAAAATGACAGGATGATCTCTGTTCATCTCCAAGGCAAACCATTCAGTATCACAGTTATCCAAGTCTATGCCCCAACCAGTAATGCTAAAGAAGCTGAAGTTGAACGGTTTTATGAAGACCTACAAGACCTTTTAGAACTAATACCCAAAAAAACATGTCCTTTTCATTCTAGGGGACTGGAATGCAAAATTAGGAAGTCAAGAAACACCTGGAGTAACAGGCAAATTTGGCCTTGGAATGTGGAATGAAGCAAGACAAAGACTAATAGAGTTTTGCCAAGAAAATGCACTGGTCATAGCAAACACCCTCTTCCAACAACACAAGAGAAGACTCTACACATGGACATCACCAGATGGTCAACACCAAAATCAGATTGATTATATTCTTTGCAGCCAAAGATGGAGAAGCTCTATACAGTCAACAGAAACAAGACCAGGAGCTGACTATGGCTCAGATCATGAACTCCTTATTGCTAAACTCAGACTCAAATTGAAGAAAGTAGCGAAAACCGCTAGACCATTCAGGCATGACCTAAATCAAATCCCTTATGATTATACAGTAAAAGTGAGAAACAGATTTAAGGGCCTAGATCTGATAGATAGAGCGCCTGATGAACTATGGAATGAGGTTTGTGACATTGTACAGGAGACA